>CM071937.1:74812134-75292789 GCA_016081115.2 Rehmannia glutinosa
TGAGCCGGTTCTTCGGTAGAACTGTATCGGCTGTTTTATCTTTTTCAATGAGTCAAAAAGAAAGTCACAAATAAACAATATTGCTGACTGATACAGCTATGGCAACATAAAATGCAATAAGATTCCCCGCATTTTCCAAAATCTAAAATGACAAAGAAATGTCTCCCTAAATATTTATATTTTAAGTCTCTGTAAAATCTAGTGTGTGACCCATTAGTGATTCTATTAAATTGCAATGAGAATCATGGATTACCAGCCATTAGCTATTTTAGCATATATTCTACTTTTTCCCCCTAAAATAGCATCTGGATTGTACAAAGAATCCATTCTTAGTGTTATATATATTCTAATTCAGTCTAAAGCTATGAGATTCCTATACACTCTAGCTACACTCCTCTCTCTTGCCATGGTATGAATCATAATTAATGCCAAATTCAGCTTAGCGATTGTTTTGCGAATCTTTAGAAAAGAAAAGTGATTCTTAACTTTTATGAAAAATAGAATCACCTTTTCTTTTTATTAATTTGCAAACACTTCTTTAATATATCCTTAATCCCTATTACCCTTTCACTACTTGAAAACTCTTGAAAATTTTATATCCATAAATGAGATAATAAGTAGTATTGAATCGCATAGGGATAATTAAAAACTATGTCTATTTGTGTGTTTGTGTGTGCTGTCCTTTTATTGTGTTTTGCTAGGGTCTTAGGATAATACAAAAATAATCATTTGGGGTTTGACCTAATTACAAAATAAGTCCACTTGTTTTTCAAAAATTAGAAATATCCCTAACGACACAAAAACCACTTGATCATGTTTGTATTTGTTTAACGAATATCCCCTCTTGAGGTAATTTATAAAATAGAAACCAATATCAATGTGAGATATCTGTAATTTAAAGATAATGTTGTATTTAATTAGATCGAACCTCAATAAGCACAAGTTTTGTAATTAACATTTTTGTTATGCTACATTCTGATCAGTTATCATCAACTTTTCTGTTCGACCCAACTTGTGTTCTAATTATGAGTTTTTAATTTGTAGCTTGCAAACTGTATCAATGCAAGAAAAGATTCAGGGAATTACTGGCAAGGTGTTTCTGAAGCTCAGCCGATGCCCAAATTAGTTGGGGCCTTGTCCATGAGTAAGGGGTTACATCTGTCTCACCTGACAGTGACTGATTGTCAGTGGCTCGGCTAAAACATCAAGTTTTGGTGTCAAAACCTAAAACACAAGCAATCTTTCACAAGGACTTTAAGCCAAAGCCTAGTGCCACTGCATATGTCGAAGATCTCAAGCCTAAAAACAAAAACTCCTTCTGAGAGATTTTGAGCCAAGGGCCTAGTGCCAGCTTACATCGATAATCTCAAGCCTAAAGACAAGAATTCTTTCATCGCAGACTTTGAGCTGGGGCCTAGTGCCACTACTTATGTCGATAGTTTTAACCCTAAAGACGATAAATCTTATACTTAAGACTTTGAGCCGAGGCCTAATGTCTCACCACCGATATATCAAGGTTAGAAAACGGAATCTTCATGAAAGACTTTGAGCCGAGGCCCAAATGTCTCACCACACCATAGGAGCCAAAATCGTAAAGACGGTTCTTTCACGCAAAGACTTTGAACCGAGGCCCAACAACTGTCTCACCACACAGATAGATGTCAAATCAGTAAGATGGTAAGTCTTTCTACTAAAGATTTTGAGCCGAGCCCAACGTCCTCACCCTACGCCGATGATGCCAAATCAAAAGAGGATAAATCTTTCACGAAAGACTTTGAGCCTCGGTGCCCAATGTCTCACTTACACAGATGATATCAAATCAAGATAGCAAGTCTTTTCACTAAAGATTTTGAGCGAGGCTCCAACGCCTCAAACCTACGCCGATGCCAAATCAAAAGAGGATAAATCTTTCACGAAGACTTTGAGCCGAGGCCCAATGTCTCAGCCATACCGATGATGTCAAGTTAGAAAAACCATAAGTCTTTCACGAAAGACTTTGAGCCGATGCCCAACGCCCTCACTTCCTACACCGATGACGTTAAACTAGAAGATGGTACAGTCTTTCACGAAGGACTTTGAGCCGAGGCCTAATGTGTCGGCCTACAATGATGATGCTTATTGGAGTGAAGGCATGAAGGCCTTTGAGAAAGATTTGAGATCAGACAAATGTTTCTGTTTGAGGAGTAGAAAAAGTTAACAAATGCATTATCTGCATTATCTGAATAAAGTTTGGTATCTTATTGTTATGTGCACGTTGACGCCACGGTGCCCTGGACTTTGAGCATTGTGATATTGTTGTATGAAAATTTATGTATTTATCCAATCGAAAAATTTAATAAATTTGGTTCTCTTCGTTTTCAGCTAGAACTGCAGTTCCAAAAATTGGGACTTGGAAAATAAAAGAAAATACATTCAGGTAGATTCACAATAAAAATAATAACAATATGAATTATGCATAGACATCTTATATTATCACGTTGATACATATTATAACCTCTAATTCTTTATTTTCTTAATTTTTTAAATTCCAAAGTCTACTTCTGCAGTCCACATTTGAGTTTGATAAATGTTACTTTCTGTTTTAGGGGAAGAAAAAAAGAACCAAATAACACTAAGCTGTTGTTTTCAGTTTAAAGACATAATCAATGTTAATTAGTTCCTTCAGTTGAATAGATGGAAGCACAAGCTTTTCCCCAGATAGAGCACAAATTATTGCAACATGAATTGGGATGACACTCTAACACCTCATCCGTTCTTTACTTAATGTCTGTTATAACAGTCACTGCTGACTTAGCTACCGTGAGAGACAGTAATAGGCTGAAGAGGGGGCGGAAAGAGGAGCCATGCCGCACGGCACATTGTTGAGGGAAACAAGTCCGCTATTACTAATCCGCTGTGAATATATGTATTATATAATATGTATTACGGAAAGAAATGACTTGACAAATCTGTTGAAAAACAAGCAATTTTACATAAAATATAGCAACGCTAAAAATCCTACGCAACTTTGTCAAATCAAAGAGAACAGTATACATTGAAAATGAACAAGCAACAGAGTTCAATTAATGAGTCGACCAAGATGCAAACACTACTAGTATACAGGTGTAAACTTAGAAATATAACGAAAAACACAAGAATGATGATCAGTTGTTCTTGGTACATCCCCTGGAATTTTCGGAATCATGCAACTCCTGTTCAACATTCACATCCAGTTGACCTTTTGCTGACTGCTGCTACCAACGCTAATTGTGTCGGGTATCTTCACAACATCAAGAATATTCCAAGAGGAAAGGCATAATCAGGAAATAAGCGATTGGTGTTATATGGGTGAATGGCAATAATCATCTATGATAAAAGTGCATTGTTATATGAAATGGGCAATAAGGCTCTATGATGTTAAAGTACTTGTTATATTCATAAAAGAATAAGATTTAGGTTAACTGCAAAGATATCTTTTGAGGTTTAGTCTAATTGAGAAAACCCCAATTATCTTACAAATTACGGATATCCCCATGATATTTGAAAGCCATTATTTTACAAAACTGCATTTCCTCAGTAGAGGGTATTTGTTGAGTAAATACAAGCATGAAGGGGGTGTCTGTAATACTTAGGTATTTGTACTTTTAAAGATAACTGGATGTATTTGTAATTGAGAAAACCTTTGAGGGTTAATTTTTGTAACTTACCCTAAGATTTATTTACTTGTTATAAGTTCTACCTATCAAAGTCAACTTTGAAAAGCAATATGAATGCACAAGTGTACGATGAACTTGCAAAACACATTACAATAAGATTGGATAGGGATTTACTCACATGTCTTCTTTTCTCCACTCTTCAGGGCATTCTTTGCAATAACCTGAAAAGCTTCTTCATATTAATGCCTTCTTTGGCAGAGGTCTCAAAGTAAGGAATATTCCCTTTCGAGGCACACTAAGCCCGGGCCTTTTTCAGATAACGTGGCAAAAGCAAGCAAATAACACGCTGTCAATCTCAAAGAAAATAGTAAACTAATATATCAGCCATGGCAACCCTCACTAAAATGTAAACCTCCCAGACCCAAAATAATTGTACTTACTTTCCCCCCTAATGCCCACGGATAGAAGAAGAAGGTGGATGCACGATACAAAGGAATAATTTCTAGTACAACTGAACGACTATGGCAGCGATTGGATATGAAATACTTTTCATTTTCGCCCACGATAAATATTTTAACCCAACAAACAATTTTTTTGCGAAAAATTTTCTTTTAAAAATACACTATTCACTCACTTTCACCTTCTCTTATCAATCAGACTCCAAAACACTTCAAAAACAATTAATCATTATTACACATCCTCCCACAAATTCCACTATTCACCCACTCACATTTCTAACTACCAATCTATCCCCATCATTATTTTACTACTTTATATCAAATCAACTTCATCATTACTTTTTCATCTATTATCCAATCAAATTCTCAAAATTCATTTTTTTCTTTCAAAATTTTTCACCACTATTCTCTAGCAACATCAAAATTTTCTTAAAATAAAAGCATATCCAATTGCACCAATAATTGCTATTTCATTTGTGATGCTCACAAGCACATGTATAAGTGTATATCATACAAAGAAAGCTGAAAAATTAATTGCTGTGGAAGCATTGGTAAATATGAAATCCAAATGGACAGTACATGCTTTACACTGCAACATTATTTGAGCTTATGATTGAAAGTAATGAGTTACAGAAAAAAGAAAATTTAAACAAGTTGTAAAATTTATTTGTAAAACAGACTGTTTAAGATTCTCAAGCATTCTCATAGTCAAGGGAAAAGAGAAATAAAGGAAATCAAGAAATAAAGGAAATGAACAAGAAAATATAGTAAGCTGCATGCATCAGGTACATGTATTTTATTGTACCTAAATAGAACACATCAATGAAGATATCCTGCTAGGTACACAACAATTCACCACATCCAAAATATCTCATGCTCTTGAGAGGTTATATTGCTTTCATATTTATTTAATTGCTCGAACACCCAGAGAGCTGTGTCATACAAGTGTCTGCTACTGTACAGACTGGCCTTCCTTGAAGTGCCCTGATTCATAGATTCAGAGGGAAAGCCACTTACGGCTGGAGAGCCTCTGAATCATAAGGATAAGCAACTTTGGGGAGATAGAGAGAGAAAAAAGAGAGAAGGCGCGCACACACACACACACACACACACACACAGAGAGAAGAGAGAGAGAGAGAGAGAGAGAGAGAGAGAGAGAGAGAGAGAGAGAGAGAGAGAGAGAGTTACCACTCTACTATTTCCACCATCCATCAACCTTTGTTGCCAATCACAACAAATGGAAAATTTTCAGGATCTAGATGGACTAGCCTGCAGAAATTTCTGTTTCCATTAGTAGTTTTCATTTCTTCAACTATATGATAGGAGAAGGAGATGTCATAAAGATGACAAATCTTTCTCCATTAAAAATGCAAAACCTTGCAAACAATGGCCATAGAATTCTACATTATTGAGAAAAAATAAGACATGCCGTCAAAATTTAAGTTACACTAACAACACAGCAAAAAAACGAACTGAATCCAGTGATATTTTTCCTTTATTCTGGCACATACATCCATTTTTTTCATACAGAAACTTTTTCCATACAGGCTTTGTCAATATCTATCCATCATAAAGCAACATAATGTGAATAAAGTAAAAAATGTTTAGTTGAAGCAGGATAAATTTCTAGTTTTGGTGTATATATTTGAATTTGAGGAGAAACCATAAAAACAAGTGAAACTGAAGGCAGGCGCCATGAGAAGATAACAATAGCATACCTTGAATTAAGAACTCTTTCCTCCAATTGTTAAGATTGTCAAATGATTTCATCACATTGACATCATAGACAAGCACACAAATAATCAGCACCTCGGTAAAAGCAACACCAAGACTTTGAAACCTTTTCTTGGCCAGCAGTATCCCATATCTAGTTAAACGAAAAATTGATCTCAAGGGATAAGAATATTAAATAATGATATAAGCTTTGACTATTCTGAACATTTCCACCACTAATAATTCAAGCAGAATGATTGTAGCATCTAAAAAAAGACATTGCAGGACTAAAATATAAATCCATGTGTTATTAAACATGTACAAGAACACTGTGGGATCTCATCAAGAATTCATCGATAAGAGCATATAGTAAAGGTTTTATCCTTTTATCCATAATTTTCTAGTGAAACTTTCCCCCAAGCCAGAAGCCACAAGAGGAAAGCAGAGTTAACCTGAAGAAGCAAATTAGGTCACAAGCCTCCTGTAAATATTGGCAGACATTCCAACAAAATTCATTTTTAACAGTTTCTTTAGTTACAAAGACGAAAAGATGATTCCACCTTTAAACTTTTTCGCACAAAATTTAACCACCATACGTCAGAATTGTTAATCATGATGAAACAAATACATTCCGACTGACCTAAAAGTGAAAAGCCGATCCTCAAACTGCACTTCCTTAGTCAGGAAATCTGCCCCAATTGTAGCCTTTGTATTGGTTGCTAAACTTCTTATTTACATATCTTTAATTAACAGGTCAAGGAAACATCACGCTAATAACTCAAACCAATTTTCATAACAGGGGTTACTAAATTACCTAATGCATCAGAAATAACTTTCATAAATTCATAGTTATTGAGGATACTGATTCATCAATGAGGTCTTCCCCACCCTGCAAATCACAAAAAATAACGTCTCAATCAACATATACACGCATGTCAAACGTTGCAATAACTTAGATGTGCATTAATAGACTATGTTTGGACCGATTTATAGTGGGAAATCTGCTAAGACATTGGTCCAACATTTGGTCTTAAAAGGATAGCATGAAAAAATGCTGCCGTCTGTGTTGATTTGCAAATCGTTTCAAATAATTTTCTTCTTCATGTTCACAATTTATAAAGCTCCTGAATTTCATACTCATTTAACCAAAAGAAAAATGCAACGAATTCCACTTACCTTTTCACTAATTCCCTTTATCTTTCACTTCCACAGATTTCATTGATCCAAACAGGCTCGCCAAAATTCAGATCAACCCAAATTGAACCTCTAAACGAACTTGTGCCCTTAAACTACAAAACTAAAGATCAACCACAGCCTAATAAAAACCGCGATAATCTAGACTAACACGCACACACACAATTTCGCATAACAATCATTTATATAAATAATTGAATACAAAAACTGACCCACTATCGCCGAGGATGATGACCTTGAGGAGAGCTCTTCTGCGGGACGGCATCCTTTTCGGGTTCGGAATGGTATTTGACCCGATCTAAGAATTCTCCGATTGTAAAGGGGGGCAGGCTTTTTCTTCTCTGTGCGTGTTTCCAGAGAGCGATCGATAATTCAGTCTGAGATTCTGATTCAATTCGATGCTTTGCTTTTTTCTCTCTTATTTTAATTATTTTTATTTGAATTGTTTTTCTCTGTCTCTCTAGAAAAACAGAACAGTTGGCAACGGATGTTTAGCTGGCGACTTGAGCAATTTTTTCTGTTCCCATCTGCCCGGTTTCTCTGCTGGAATATTCTTTTGTTTAGTACTTTTTTCTGTTTTTTTTCCTCTTTTTTCCCCATTTTTATAAATATTAATTAATTAGGTAGAATAATTGCTGGCAACAATCTATCCTGTTTTTATAAAAGAGGAAAAATGTTAAACCCCAAATCCATAAGCAGACTTTACTATATAAACTAATTTTCTTCGTGACTTAACCATACAAACTATATAAATTTTCAGACTTCGCCTCTATAAAGTAGCGAATATCACCTAAGTGAATATTCTCCAATATTCCTAACAAAAATATCTTCTTTGCCTAAAATTCAAATAAAAATGCTTACACTTTACCATTCAACTTTCATAAGTTAATTTCACTTGTCATCCGAACTTTGGCGCACTTTTTCACTTTTCCATATCAATTGATGAAAATTAAAAAAATTATGTGTACATACATTTTTTATCTTTTATTTTTAATTTTATTCGTAAAAGAAAAATTTATTTCATATTTACTTAGTAAAATTTACTATTGATGGTAATATTTTAGGTTTAGGTTTATCATTAAGGTGGATACATATATCACCTATATCGATTTGTATTTAGTGGTTTAGACATCTTTGAATTGTTATAAGGTTTAGACATTTTTTATATTGATTTCATCCCATTTTCTAATGTGAATTTGGTTTAGATATGTATTTTTAATTCTTAGTTCAATTCCTGATTGCATATTCAAAACTTGATTATAGTGTTAAAGAATTATTTTGTTTTTCATAAATTCAAGTAATTACACGCTGGCAAAATTTTCTTAAGAAACCTTTTCAATTACCAAACTATCGCTTTCTGCATTTCAAGAGAGGTTAAACCAATAGGTTTTGTGAATGAACAAAACCATAATCGAATAGAAAAATCGGCGACGATCGTGTCGAATATTGTACCAAAATAATCTGATTGACTCAAACTTTTATCATAATTGTTTTTGGTATTTCTTTTGGTACTTTGGTAAATCAAAATTTCCAAAAAAAAAAGAAAGAAAATAAATATTGTAATCATAATTATAATGTCTATTTAGTATTTTTTAATGAGGAAAACATTAAACCCCTAACTACGTAGCAGACTTTACTATATTTAACTAATTTTTTTACGATTCTACCATACAAACTATACTGAGTTATGCACTTTGCCCTATAATGGTCATCGCTTCGTAATATTCTCCGAATATTCCCACGACGTGTCTCCACATTAGGCAAAATTGTCTTTTCCTAAATTCAATAGAAGTAATTACTTTACCATCCAACTTTTGTTAAGAATTTCATTTTGCCATCTGAACTTTCTTGCACAATTTTCACTTTGCCATATCAATTTAAGAAAATTAAAAATATTATGTATATATATTTATTTATCTTTTTTTTTTTCATTTCGTTAAAAGAAATTTTAATTAATATTTACCTTTAAAATATACTATCAATGTTATAATTTAGGGTTTAGGATTATGATTAAGTGGGTGCAAATATCATCGATATCGATTTATTTTTTGTGGTTTAAACATCTTTGAATTGTCTAAGGTTTAGAATTTTTTTATATTGATTTCACTCCAATTCTATAATGTGGTGTTGCTTTAGATATGTACTATTAATTCTTAGTTCAATTCTTAATTGCCTCTTCAAAACTTGATTATAGTGCTAAAGAATTATTTTATTTTTCATAAATTTAAATAATTAAACGCCCTGGCTAAACTTTTCTTGTGGAGACAATTTTGCCGATTACCACACTACATTGCTCTCGCATTTTTACAAGTAGAGGTTAAACTCAATAGCTTGGTGAACAAACAAAAACCATAATTGAACAGAAAATTCAGACGCATCACGTGTTGAATATTGTACCAAAATAATCATTCGACTCAAACTTTTACCATACCTTTTTTTTGTATTTACGCAGATTTTTTTTGGTAAATCAAAATTGCAAAAATAAATAAATAAAAGAAAATAAATATTGTAATCATAATTATAATATCTATTTAGTAATTTTTTTAAATTTAATATGCAAAAATAAATTATAATGCAAAAATAAGTAATATATACTTTAGAATATATATAATATAAAAGTAAATTTTGTATATGCTAAATTTTCTATTTCGATTCTCTCACAATATGGTTAAACTTATTTTTGTGTTTTTAAGTATTAAATAAGATAAATAAATCCATATATACATAAGTTTTTTTAATTTTCGTAAATTGATATGGCAAAGTGAAAATTGCTAAAGTTTAGATGGCAAAGTGAAATTCTTAACAAAGTTCAGATGGTAAAGTGTAACTACTTCGTTTGAATTTTAGGTAGAGTCGGTTTTGCCCTCACGTGGAGAACACGTGCCGAAATATTCGGGAGAATATTCCGCCGATAACCGCTTATAGGCAAAGTGCAAAAACTATATATTTTGTATGTTAAAGTATAAAAGAAATTAGTTTAGATGGTAAAGTGCAAAAATCGTATAGTTTTGGGGAGGTTTAGTGTTTTTCCTCTTTTTTTAATTTTAGTATGCAAAATAAATTGTTATACAAAAATAAGTAATATATATGAAATATATATAATATAAAAGTAATTTGGTATATGCTAAATTTTCTATTTCGATTCGCTTACAATATGATTTTAAACTTATTTTTATAATTTTTATGTATTAAATATACATAATTATTTTAATTTTCTTTAATTGATATGGCAAAGTGAAAATTACTTAAGTTCATATAAAGAAAGTGAAATTTTTAACAAATTTCAGATGGTAAAGTGTAACTACTTCTTTGAATTTTGCAGTAAAGATAAGTTTCGCTTTTGCCCTCAACGTGCTTAATATTCGGATCGCGATGACCGCTTATAGTGGTAAAGTGCAAAACTTGTAAGTTGTATGGTAGATTGTAAAAGAAATTAATTTATATGGTAAAGTGCAAAAATCGCATACTTTGTGGGGTTTAATGTTTTTGTCCTCTTTATAAAATGATATGTATGTCATATCGACACCCAAAATTATTCCAACAACGATCACTAAACTATAGTTCTCAATGAATTGATACCTAAACAATATTCAAGAAAATCATAGTAACATGTTTAAAATAAAATTGAATAACCAAATTTATATGAAATTGATGTCTGCAAGAAAATGCAAATCACTCCGAGGGTAGAAATTTGAGTCCGACAATACTAATTTTATTCATCTACTAGAGCTAAGCTTTGTTGGGAGCCGGGCTTGTCTAGAACCGAGTCTCCAAAACTAATAAATTCTTCCGGGTAGAATCACTCCTAAGAAATCTCCAGTGGAACTAAATAAGCCAAGACATGTAGGAGAATCAAGTTAGTTTCGATGACTTTTGTTGACCATGGCTAAAAACAAAAAGGGCCCTTATAAAAGAAGAAAATACAAATTGCATATAATTTAATAGATTCGCTTTAGTACAAATAAAATCGATCCTAAAAAAATTATTTTGATTTTAGAAGTTAAATTATTTTTTTTTTTGAACGATTTCGATAGCAAAAGGTGACTTGGTGTTTTTAAATTTTTGGGGCCTATGTAAAATAACTTAATAAAATATGTGTGTATATATGTATACATATGCTTATATAAAATTGGGGCCCAGTTGTCGCCTCACGACTACCCCGACTGGACCGGCTCGAGGATAAAGAAGAGTGGGCGAACAAAACGCGAATATATCCGAGATGTTGAATTCTAGAAAAGCTTTGATCCTCGGGTCTAAGGCCAAAGAACTTCGACTCAATGCATTAATTTGATGTTGGGGCTAAAACCACTTCTTCTTTTTGCCCTATGAGAGATACTTTCACTTACTTGCTCTTATTACTTTCGCCATTTTCCACTTGTCACAAAAAGATTATGCATTGAAGAATAAACGACGAGACATATTAATCCAGAGTAAAGGATAACAATTCAATCGCATTAATTGACTTAACTTACAAATTAATATGGAGAGGCCTCTTGTACTTGTGATGATGGGCCTCATGAGCTAAGATAATAAAGTGAGTTGTCAGGTTTACAACAGCCTCGTATGCCGATTAGTAATATTCAACCCAAGATTTAATGTCATGGTGAATAATTAAATAATAATTTAATTAAATAAAGTAATGCAATTATGATTTTACGCCGCTAAATAAATTCTTACTTTTCACTCAGATTTTTTGGTGTTGCATTTTTTAACTTTGGGTGTAATATTTTATGCTATAGTTTTTGTAATATTTTGAATGGTTTCTCGTATGTTATAGTTTAGTCTATTTGCTCCACTATTGTTTTCTCAAATAAAATGAGAAATTCTTTTTTACTCTAGAATGAATACATTACAACGGTTAGTTGTTTTTTAGATACAGTATTTCTTACAAGTATTTGCAAAAGGTCTCGAAATTGGCCATTATGGTTGATGTACTCGAACAGATCAGCTACCAAGAATCTCGCAAAATTGTCGAATCATCTGATCTAAAGGCATCCATTATACTGTTGTAAAAACCCCGCCTAGCCCCGACAATCCCCGCCTAGGCGCTAGGTCCCCCTTGTCCGCCTACGATTTTTTTCCGATTAATCCCGCCTAATCTCGCCCAGGTCCCGCTAGGCCCAACTCTACCGCCTAGCGAGCGCCTAGCGATTTTTACAACATTGAATTATACCTACAAAGTGTTGGGGTAGACCCGCGTCGAATTGTACCTACAAAGCAATGGGTGGACCCACACTCTAACGTATATACTTCGACGTTCAAGTCAGAAAGGATCTAAAATTATATTAAGAAAATATGATAATTTATAGTAAAGAATTGTGTCAAGAGATGCTGAAAAATATACAATTTATCTTTATTTGTACCTGAGGTGTTTACTTTATGATACGATTCTGATAATTTATTTAAATAAGGCATGTTGCTGCAATTTAGAATAAAGATATAATTGATATCTTCCTTCCTCATCTTGATAATTCACCAGATATTAGTTTTCTTATTATGCTCGTCATTCTGATTTTGTCTAGTCTTGTTGTCAAAGTCCATCTTACACAGACTTGGTACCAAGAGTCCGAGCTAGACTATATCAAGGACCAATCAAGTTAACTTTTCAGGTCTAATAGGAGTCAGGTCTTCAGATTGAACCTAGTTAACATCAGGTTAAAGGCTAAAATTAGAGTGGCGCTAATGATATATTCAATCGTCTCGAAATATTTCTATAAAAGTAGATATAGTAGTCCATTATGAACAAATGCATTATTAACAAGAGAATACCTAAAGAAAAAGAGAACAACAATGAATATTTTAGATATAAACCATTTATTAGGATGAGATCGCCGTTTTAGTATGCCCACGGAAAAACTACTCTCAAATTTTATTTTATTTATTTGAAGGGTACAATCAAAGGTAAGAATACACACACTATGGGATCGAATTCGGGCTAATTGTCATGGAAAATTCAAGTTTCTACCATTAAGGCGTATGGTTGATCCCTTTTCACTCATATTTTTGTTTTTGAAATTATTATCACGATTAAGAGAAAAATCGGATGGGATCTTCTAAGATGGTAAGTTGTGGTACACTTGTCAAACATCTATATGGTGGAATATGAGATGAAATACGATTTTGGAATAAAAGATCCCATCCGTGAGAAAATAGATTAAGAAGAACAAAGAAAGTACCTTTATCGAATTTCCCAAATTTAGACAAGACTATATGATAAAGAGGATTCTTATTTAATGTTATACTTTGTGATGTCTTTGCTTTTTTCCTGGAGATTACTTGTGTCAAGGAATCGATAAAAGTCAATGTTTTCTCCGTCCAGAGCTAGAAATCTTATCTGTGGGAACTTGTTTGCAACACCGAAATATTAGACGGGTTAGGGGTTGTCTCCGGAGGTCCTCCAATGCTTTCCCGTTAACACGGTGAATGAGAGAAAATCCAAAGTAGTAAAGAAAGTTTTGAAAGTGAGTTATGCGACCGACTTACAAATGATTGAAGGGACCTTTATATACCTGGTTAGCAGCCTCATGAGCCGTAGTCAGGGAAGTATATCGCTTAGGCCGGTATGGGCCGTGTAGGTCGGGTATGGGTCGCTAGGGCTGATAATTAAATATGTGATTGAATAAGAAATATTTGATAATAGTTGTGATTAATTAAATAAATAATGACGATAATTATGAAAGGATTTTTTTTTCCCACAACATTCATAGTCCAAGATCTTTGCAGAAGCATGGAGAGTGCGGGAGCTAGAAAGGCATTCTATTGACTTGACTTATTCTTTATCTTGTCTTGATCTAGCTCCCTGGGCCGTGGAAGGCGGGTGGAGCTGAGTGTCTTACTTAATATATGATTTGTACAGATTTGATCTCTTGAAGAGGATGATTTCTCATTAAGAGGAGTGGTTGCCAGAAAGGAAAGAAGTTCCTGAAGCATAGGAGCTCGCGGAAGGCTAGAAATTCAGTTTGTTTCATGCGATAAGTCCACGGCACTTAGCCTTTTGAAAGGCAACATATTTCTTGTGAGTGAGAGAGGCCCCAAGGAGCTTTGAAGGGCGCTCTCGGCATGCCGTTGAGCCACCCGGCCGCGCTCTTAGGGATGTTTCTAGTACCTTAGTCGCTTCTTCTTCATGTGGGGTTTCTTTCGTAGGGTTTCTTTCTTATGGTGTTTTTATGCATTCTCAAATGGGTCTTGACCTCCGATTTCCGTTTTTGGTTTGGGAGTAGCAAAATGTTGCAAATAGGATCGCTGTGGCAGAGCCAAAATAGGAGATGGAAGTGAATGAGGGATAAAGAGTTCCCCGGAAGCCGGGAGGCGCCCCGGACTCTTCAAGGGGGCGCCCAATACCCCTTCATGGGGCGTCCGGGTGTTCCATGCCCTTTACTCCATTCTTCCTCATGCATGCCTCCATCATCTTCGGAGTTTTCCTCGTTCCCAACCCGCCAGAGGTGTGTGCTTGGCGCGGTATTGTGGAATTGCCTTTAGATTTGAGTCTGAGCGAAGAGACTCATGAGGACGAGTCCATGAGTAAAGTTCGGATGAGTCCCCACCAAGTATCGGATAGCCTCCTCCCGGATGTTGACTCAGTAGTTCGGGGGTAATTATACTGAATGACTTCTTATTACCCGTGGAGGCCAAGGAAGCGCCTAGAGTTGGCCCCATATTTCCGTGTGTCGCTCCAGGCCGTGAGGATGAGTTATTTTTCTCTTGGTTATGAAGTATGTGGATGGACACGACTAAGGAGCCCATCCTTCGAGAGTGCTCAAGGGCGCGTAATCGGGGATCCCGGGTAATGGAATCCTTTTGAGCCGAGAGTGTCATTCCAGAGCCGAGCAGGTGCCTTTCCCGACACTAAATGGGGCATCCTTACGAAGACGTGGCGCCTTCCGATCTTGAAAAAGGGGCGCCACGAGTCCGAGGGAAATGCTCATCCATAACTCCCCAGGGCTTTTCTCTGGGGAGATGCTCTGTGTTAGATGAAGTTTGCTCCTTTATTCATTTTGCCTTTTTCGAATTACACCGAGTACTTTACTTGCTCTATGTAAGATTAACTTTTCCTGGATAAATTTGTTGTCTCTCGTGCGACTTAATGACATTTCTTTTGCATGATTTGCATGTCTTTTGCTTTTCTTGATGCATGTTAGCATTTTTTACATTACTCACGATGTTTACATCGGATTCTTGTCCATGGAGACTTGTTTGCATTTCTTTGCGGAGATGAATCTTTTCTCTTGATGAGGCGTTAGTTTCTTCGCCGAGTGGTCGGAGGTTCCTTTATGGAGGCATGGGATGCCATTCCGCAGGAGCTTAAGAGGCATCATTCTCGAGACATAGAGGGGCGCCTTTCCGAACTTAGGAACCCTTCTAGAACCATGGCTTCGATTATTCCTTAGGTTACACGCTTATTCAGGATGAAGGATGTTGCATTTGCGTATTTTTTGCGCATTGTTATCATTCTTTTGTATTTTGTTTCACATTTATGTGGCGTATGTTTATGAGGATCCCTTATAAGGGGCACCCTTCCTTCCGGGAGCACTGGAGAAGAGATAGTTTATTAGGATCCCCTGTGAGAAGACCCTTTCCCTCCAGGAGCACCGGAGGAGAAAAAATTTATTAGATCCCCGCGAGAAAACCTCTTTCTCGGGAGCACTGGAGGAGTGAAAAATTATTGGGATCGCCAGAGGAGACCCTCCTCTCCGGGAGCACCGGATGAGGGAAAATATATTAGGTCTCTTATTATGGACCCTTCGGAGCAATTCTAATGAGGAAACATTTTATGATGATCATTTACGATGGGACCCTTCCCCTCCGGGAGCATTGAAAGAGCGAAAGTTTTATGTATGGGCGCTACTCCCAGGACAACTAGAGTTGCCTCCATAAGCTAATCTGAGAGCGCTACGCCCGGGATTGCCAGGGTTGTGATCGTGAGTTCATGTATGGGCGACATGCATGTGACAGTCAGAGCTGCCGCCATAAGTTTATGTATGGGTGTTATGTGTAGGTCACAAGGGGTGTTTAAGTAAAGTTTAGAAGGGGGTTGAATAGAATTTAAAATTTTTTGATTTTGTTTTTTTAATCAGAGTTTTTATCATAAGTCACCTAGGTCCTTGAGGACAACTTAGCTCAACCTTATAGTAGTAGTTAGCCACTCAATGCACTTTGAGAGAGTCATGGTAAGATAACCGGGTGAGTGAGGTGACCTTTTTGAAGAATAGCAGACTTGGTTTTTCAAATGAAGTCGTACACCCTTTGATTAAAATATGTTTTCAATACTTATTTTAGATTTAGTTATTATCAATAGACTTAGCAAATATAACAAATATCAGATAAAATATGCAAGAATTAAGTAACATTGACTTTGTTACAAAATGATGACACCCAAGATTAGCCTTGGTCACACAGTGGCTTTGCTTCTAGGACTCGGTTTATCACAAGACGGTTGTCCTAGTATTCACTGTCCTTCAGGGATTTTGGATTTGATCACACAACCTTCCAACAAGTCCAAAGTTTTGTTCAAACTGAACCTCACTACACGCCCTTCAACCTTGGATGTAGATCCCTTTGTTTTCAACAAATGTTCCTCTTCAACAGCTTCTTTGAAGTTGTCTTTCCTTCACTAAGTGTGTTGGATCAATTTCCTTTGAGTTTTAGGCTTGAGGATAGAATGAATGTTTGAGGTATTTTTCACTTTTGCGCTTGCTCGATTGATTGAATGCTCTTATGTGTCGAGTGTTCTCTCTCTAAAGATCCTCAGCTTTTATAGTGCTTGTTTGAAAAATGTATCCATTGAAGAGATAAATGCATTTTCTAAAATACACTTTAAGGTCGTTGGCTTGTCTTGTCTTGGCAAAGATTTGATGTAGATTGAACCTCGAATTAATGCTTTGCGGCCTCGCCTCTCTCTCCACAGGTTTGCGTACATCCCATTGGTTCCTAGCTTTTGCAATCTTTCAAAGAAACCACTTTTATGTATTGCGATCGACACGCTTCCTCTTTCAAAGAAACATTTGACTTTGCTTAACAACGGATCTCTTCACTTTCTTGGAGTCCTTGTTGCTTAATTCCTTTTGATAGTCATCTCCTCTTATCTCTGGGAGTGATTGGCCGGTCTCCGACCGAGATCGCCATGGGGTACTTGATCGATCCTTCATCTTCGACACTCGGCGACACATAATAAAATATTCACTTCGATCTTCAAACTTTTGTAATCTTCAACTTGGCTGATTCGACTTTACTTATAGAAGCATCTATTACATAGTTGATTTCACATAATTGGGGTGCAACTTCCTAATCTAAGTTTTACATAAAGATCATCAAAATCTATTACATAAATTTTCCAACAATTTCTTCCTTTTGATGATGCCAAAATTTAAATAAAATAACAAAGTAAATAAAGGCAAAAAACGATTGTATGAATATGTAATTTTATTGAACATATCATTCTTGCACCTTACAATGTATTCCAAAGTACAATGAAAAATTTACAAGGTACTTACAAATTGTCCGTGCATTTACAATTAAGTAAAAATACAACTAGAAGGTGTCTCAGAGGCCTTCAAATGGCTCACGCTTCCTTCTTCTTCTCTATTCATCTCTCTTCTCATGTCTTCTTCTTCTCTTTTCTCTTCATATCATATTCTTCCTTTTCTTCTTTTCATAAGCTCTCTTCTGAGCCTCGATCTCTTCCCATTCTCTCTGCTTTTGCCTCGATATTTTCTTCTTCTTGCACTTAGTCGCTTCTTCATTTTTCCCGGCAACATCCCCTGTTTCTCAAGTTCGTTAAGTCCAAAATGATAAGATAGTGTTTTCTTCGGGGATTTATATATTGAAATTCTTAGGCCTTCCTGGTGGAGTACCTCTGCCCAATGTTCTAAAAATTGTTAGGCGCTAGCCGGGTGGTAGATTGGGGCCTAGCGCCTAGGCAGAGCCTGGGCGGGGTTAGGCGGGACCTGATCGACGTTAGGCGGAATCTAATTGGAAAAATAACGTAGGCGGACAAGGGAGGCCTAGAGCCTAGGCGGGGACTAATCGGGCTAGGCGGGGTCTTTTAGAACAGTGCCTCTATCTCTTCCACCAGATCTTTCCCTTCCTCATCCAGAGTCTACTCTTCCTCTGGGAGTGTACTGTACAGACAGAGCCCTTGAAGTCTACTGACTACTCGATTGAGTCTGTTGGAAAATTTATTGTTTAGATTTTGATGAATGTCATGTAAAACTTAGACTAGAAAGTTGGCACCCTATTTTCCTTGTAAATTCATTGTAATAGATAGGGCTGGATGAGCTGAGTCAAGTCAGCTAAGCCTGGGAATACAAGAAGTCAACTGAAGAAGTAAAGTGAAGACTCCGCTAAGGAACAACTGAGTATGGCCAAGAAAGAAGATCAAGGACTCGACTGAAGACGTAACAGCTGAGGGACAGCTGTGTGAAGAGTCAGTTAAGTCAACTCAAGAAGCCAAGTCACAAGTTGAAGTGACAGATGAGTCTTTCAATGATTGGAGTAGACTCAAGTCACCTGGGGAAAAAGGCAGCTTCAAAGAGAAGTTAACTGAAAAAAATCCGTTGCACAGAAGTCAAGAACATTACTTAAATAAGTAATACACCCATGCTGCCAGGTCTTAAAGTGCTCAGTCCCAGAAGCGTGCAAAAGGAATAAACCAACGGGAAGATCGCACCTCGCTTTGACTCCTGGAAAAAGATGGACATTCATTTAATACGAGGAAAGGTCTACATCTCAAGACTAAAGACCAAGAAAAGACAAGCCAACGAACACAAGTGATTTTTGAAATCAGCCTATCTCTTCAAAGGGCAGATTTTTGAAAGTTCACTATAAAAGGCCGAGAAATCCATTGAGAAAAGGTTACCTTAGTTACCGAACCACGAGCAAGCAAGCAAATATTTGAATCAGAATCAGAAAATAATCTCAAGATTTTCAAGCAAAATCCTCAAGCTCAAATTTAAATCAATCCAACACATATCAGAAGGAAAGATAACTTCAAACTGTTGAAGATGAAACTTTTGAAGAATCAAAAGGGTCTACTTTGCAAGGAGGATTGTAGGAAGGTTCAAGGTCGAACCGGTCTCAAAGTTTTTTTGGAGGGCTTCGTGATCAAATCCAAGAAGCTTGAGAAAGTGAGTCAAGTAGCAATGCAACTACCCCATGAAGAAGTAAGTTGATGAAAAGCCACCGTGTGACCAAGGCATCTCTAGATCGAGTCCAAGGAGTAAGTCACCGTGTGATCAAGACTTGTCTCTAGATCGATAACCACTTTGTGAACTCGATCATTACTTAGTGGATTCCTCCCAGAGTTGGAGAAGAAAGGATTAGAAGAATTACCCATCTTCGAACCTCTATAAAAATTATTTGTGTCATTTATATTTCAAAGATATTTACATTTCTCGCACATTCATTTTATATCTCATTTGATAATTTGATATCCAACTAATAATTAACTAAGTGCTAAAATCAGTGTTAAAACAAAATTAATTCAAATTCAAGGTGTCAAGTCTTCTTCCATAAAAACTCAACACAAATGTTGAGTTAAGGTTTAGGCTAAACAACGAGTTATTCTATCAATAGTTCTATCGAGTCCGCTGAGTGGCTAACTTTGATTAACTAACTTAGCTATCCCTCAAGGACTTAGCCGTATTAACTCAGAAATTTTTAAAAGGACTAAAATCAAAAAGTTGGTAAGGTTTATTCAACCCCCTTCTAAGCTACACCCTCTCCTGCCGCTTTCTCACCTAATTGACAAATTTCTAAGCCTTTTTCCCAAAGATAGATCCCATGCCTCTTTAAGAGTCATTCCTTTGAAAATCCTTCCCTGATTTGAAGCATTTGGAACTCCTCAAGCGATTCTTGCTCGACCGATCCTGGAGCGGGTTCTTATGGAGCTTCTTTTGAGAATTTGGTAGCAACCCCGCTGGGACCTTGAACTTGGATTTAATACCTTCTATACGGCCATGTCGCATGCGATCAACTTCTACTAGTTCACTTGATTGCAGCCTTCTTGATTTCTTGAAGGCTAATTTAACTTTTCATCACCGACATGTCATGCGGCAAATGGGAATGTAGAGAGCTGAAGATGAGCCAATTTTTGATTTACCCAAAATAATCTTCTGCTTGGGGGTCTTCGAGGTTATTCCTCCTAATTCATCGTTTTCCCTTTTTGGCATCATCAACACCAACTAGAAAGGTTTGGAGTTTGAGCCAAAAGTTTGTCCGAAAGTGACTGAGTGAGTTTTCACATTCGGATCTAAGAGCCTTCATCTCTCGCATTCATTATCATCATCTCACCAGAGAGTACTTCTGAATTTCAAGATCCTGCTGAGCCCTTAGCAACTCCATATCACTTATGAGTCTCGCTTCCATCCATAAAACGTGGTCTCGCCCGCCTCATTAAATCGACCTTGCCACCACACCAAATCACCAATTTTGCAAAGAGATTTGAAGTAGCTTTACTTGCTCACACTTAGTGCCTTTGTTTGCATAGTCAATTCTTGAATCAGAGTACCGCCTGATGTCGCCCAAATCATCATGTAGTTGTCCAAATGTTGGTTGGAGTGAAGAAGGCCTCTTTCCGTAGCTTATTTCAGCCGCAATAGCCTTGAAGCTTTTTGATGTCACCGCCTGTGTGACTAATCCTCTAACAATATGGAATTGAAGTTACACACGACGATACCACTTTTAAATCATCCGAGCTATGAATTTTTCTCGGATCATATTCCAGCGAACTTCTTCAATGAATGGAAAGTAATTATCAAATATACCACTAGGGACTAAGGACATCTTCCACTTCTCCTTGGGGACCCTTTTCTTTAGTCTCCTGGTTGGTAGCTCCTCTGTGTCTCAATCGTGTTAGCCTTTCTGCAGACGCACTGTGGGAGCCACAGAGTTAATCGGGCCTCACTGCCTTAATAGCTTCTTTGGCTCCACTGTTATCTTCTTTTTGAGCATCTGTGGTCTCAGCCTACTTAGAAGCATCATGGGTTGGTGATGGTACCATTGGGGACGGGCAACTGAGACAGTCTTAACCATTTGAGCATCGGTGATCCACTCTGCTATTTTTTTTACGTCTCACCTTCGCCTCCTATCTTTAGTTTGTTTAGGTCTCCCACAGCCTCCTCCAACCCGGTTGTGGAGTGTTCAGTTTCCCCTCAACTGGCGCACCAACTGAATCACGATCAGTCGGGTCAACTAACACATGAGATTCGGCTATTCCCTTTAAGTTGTCAGTCGTCTACGCAGTTGTCTCAATAACTTTCGCAAGGCTTGGCTCAGCTAGGTTGCCACTACATCTTCATCTTTAGATTCATTGCCAATTTTCTTGGTGAGCCCTTCAGAGTGTGTTGGTGAGGTAGACGCATCAATATTCCTCAACATCTTAAGAATATCAGGGGTTGGAGATATTTGAATGGAAGATGACTCTCCAGGGCAACTCAGCAAAGATTGCTCATGCATCATCTTGGACTCTTTGAATGATGGCTGCAGCTCAACCTTCTCGATTGGATCAACATTATCCAATTTCTCCACATTGTTGTCACTACTACTGGCTCTTTATAAAGATTTTGGAGGTATGCGGGGATCAGTGAAGCCACAAACATGAGGTTTTAGGGACTCCTCAATGGCCTTAGCCTTCCCCAACGCGTTAGTCTTTTCCTCATCCTTCGTTTCATAAAGGATATTCGTAAGGCAAATCTATATCCAGAGCGTCACGAATACCAATGTTTCCCAAAACCTTAGAAGGTATTCCTCCTCCTTAATGAGATCGGGCCTTTCAAATTGAAATCGGTCGACTTAGCTTTTAGTGCTCTCCATATGTGCAACATGTCTTTAATTTTGGGGTATGCATGGGATATGATCAAAGATCATCATCATCGCCCTCCTACATGGCTCTTCAATAGCCTTCTTTCCTCAAAGAACAACAACATCGGTCGAGGGGATGTCACATCTAATTCTTAATTTCTCGCATTAGTTGTGTCTCTTTTAGATGTCTCAGTTGTAGGCCGGACAATTGTCTCTTGTTCATATGTATGTGGCTGGGCACTTTCCACACCATCTTCACCCTTTTGATTTCTGCGCTCATCGACAACAACATTCTCAATCTCGAGTTGAGGCGACTCACTTGGCTCAAGACTTTGTCACCTTCTTCACAAGTCTCCTCCTGGTCTTCCTCTCTGGGGAACTTCGCCTTCTTCCACTGCTTTCCTCCACGGTGAATCGACCTGCCCCTTCTTTCTTTTGCACCGGTGGCTTGCAAGGGGCACATTTGTCCTCTTCTTTTGAACCACCGGGGAGGAGCTTGTGAGGGGATTTAGTAGAAGCAATTGTGTCCTCGGGGACATGCTCAGTGACTTATTTGCATGGGTCTCGCCTCGGGCGCCGAGAAAAGTTGGCCTTAAACATCTTCTTGTTTTGCGTGGAAGGGTTTCCCATTGCGCAAGGAACACCCTTCTTCTCCATCGATGACCTAAAATCGTGCCATATCCCAAAAAACTAGCAAACTTCCCATCTTTAGCCACCTTCATGTTGAGAACGTTCATTAGCTTTTGGTCGAAAATGAACTCAAATTTCAGTTAACCTCATTTTCTTCCATAATAGCTGCCATAACAATCGGCTTAGAGAGCCGATTGAATGAGCCAAACTTCATGTCGATGCAATTAGCTACCACATCCATAAACTTGTGGTAGCATTCCTTAATCGACTTCTTCAAAGTCGAAAAGTTCCTGCTTTCCAACGTACCTCGAGGCTTGGCTATCTCATTCCAAGATGCGATCGAAGTTCACATCCTTACCCGCTTAACACGTTCAAAACCACTCGGTAGGGAGAAAGCATTATTCATCTAGGTCAAATAACAATAACTTGAATTTCGTGTTGTTTACAAATGAGTGAATCTCATCATCGTGAACCTCAACATTCACGTAGTACATAGCCACCTTCTCTAGGTAGGTATCAGAAAACTCCATAGTCAGAAAGTTCCTGAGACCAGCCTTTTCAAGTTTGTGAGCGATATTCCTGGCCAAATCCTCGTCAACACCTGTTTGACAAGGCCTTAGAAATCGACAATAGCTTCTATATGAATCTTCTCAACAGCTTGACGTAGTTGAATGTTGGCTCCATTTTCAGTCTTGAAATTGAAAGATGAAAACTAGGGTTTTGAACTTCTTTTGTATAGAGAAAGTTTGGAAACTTTATGAGCAAGAGAGTGGTTATGAGGAGAGAGAAAATAAAATTTCTCTATATATGGGACTTGAAAGGACGGTTTCTGAATTTGAAAAGTTTAAAAACTAATCAATGGTTGAGATTAAAAGATCAAAATTGCATTAATTTTCCCCAAATTAAATGTCTTCATTTATATCCAATCATGGATAAACCGTCGTTGGCTTTTGACTGACACCACTTATGATGGTGATGTCATGTCTAAAACATTCCCGCTCATAGAAAAAAACTGTATTTTGTCTCTTAGCTTCATAAATGCTTCAGCTTTCTTCATTTATGGCTCGACTCTGCTACTCTTTCGACTGAATAATCACTTGGCTGTCTAGCTAACTCGATACAACTGACTATCCATATAAGTTGTTTCACTTGGTTGATATGTGAAACTCTTCTGATATGCATCTCTCTCATCTTTAACCCTGCAATGAGTCTTCTGAGCTTCATGACTCAGCTCAATCAATCCAAGCTCATTCTTAAGCTCTTCAAATCTTGATTCACATAATGGCTTTACGAATATATCAGCTAACTGCTTATCAATTGATATGTATTCCAATGTGATGTCTTTCTTTTCAACATGGTCTCTTATAAAATGATATTTGACATCAATGTGCTTGGTTCTTGAATGCACATCGGATTCTCGAGTAATTGCAATGGCTCTTGTGTTATAACACGTAATTGGAATCTCTTTTCTTCAATGACATAATCTCTCGGTTGTTGCCTCATCCATGAACTTTGCGCAAACTTTGCAATTGCCGCGCAAATATACTTTACTTTAGTTGTGGATGTAGCTGTTGAGTTTTGTTTCTTGTTGAACCAAGAAACCAATCTATTTCAAGCATTTGACAAGTACCAGGATATACTTTTCATGTCAACTCTACATCCAAAGATAGTCGAAATATGAATATCCAACTTGCTTGAATCCTCCTTCCTTTGGATACCATAAGCCAACTTATTGGCATCCCTTGAAATACCTTAGAATTCTCTTGGCGGCGAATCATATGACTTTCCTTTCGAAAGCGATTAAAATCATGCACATACACCTACAACAAAGGTGATGTCCGTCGCTAGTTTGTCAAATAGAGCAATGATCCAATGAGTGCTCTCTACTTTGTTTGATCAACGAGACTTTCCTTCTCGCATCTATATCCATCTTCACGGATGTATTCATGGAAATCTTCACCGATGACTTCTCTTCCATACCAAATTTCTTCATCAAACCTCTGGTATATTTGGTTTGACTTATGAAGGTTTCATCCTTCATTTGCTTGAGTTGAAGACCTAGGAAGAAAATCAGCTCTCCCATCATGCTCATCTCAAACTTCCCTTGCATAAGGTTTGAGAATTTGTCACACAACTCTTTGTTTGTGGATCCAAAGATGATGTCATCCACATATATTTGAACAAGCATTATACTATGTAGGTCCCAAGGGGTGTGAGTAAGGTTTAGAAGGGGGGTTGAATAAACCTTACCAATTTTTCAATTTTAGTCCTTTTAAAATATTACAGAGTTAACACACACAACTAAGTCCTTGAGGGACAACTAAGTTAGTTAATCAACAGAGTTAGCCACTCAACAGACTCGATAGAGCTGTTGATAGAATAACTCAGCTATTTAGCTTAAACCTTAACTTGGCTGTGTTGAATTTTTAAGCGGAAGACTTAACACCCTTGAATTTGTTATAAACTTGTTATAACACTTGATTTGAGCACACTTAGTTATTTATCAGTTGGATAGCAAATTATCAGCTGATATAGAATGAATATGCAAGAATATAAATGTGCTGAAAATGAAATAACACAGATAAATTTTATAGAGGTTCGAAGATGGGGTAATTCTTCTAATCCTCTCTTCTCCAACTCCTGGAAGAATCCACTAAGTAATGATCAGTTCACAAAGTGGTTATCAGTCTAGAGACAAGTCTTGATCACACAGCTGACTTGCTCCTTTGACTCAGTCTAGAGATGCCTTGGTCACACAGATGGTTTCTCTTCCGACTCAGCTTCTTCACAGGGCAGCTGCCTTGCTACTTCAGCTCACTTTTTCAAGCTTCTTGGATTTGATCACGAAGCCCTCCAATAACTTAAGACTGGTTCGACCTTGAACCTTCCTACAATCCTCCTTGGAAAGTAGACCCCTTTTGATTCTTCAAAAGCTTCATCTTCAACTGTTTGAAGTTGTCTTTCCTTCACAGCTTTGCGTTGGATTGATTTCCTTTGAGTTTTAGGCTTGAGGATTTTGCTTGAAAATCTTGAGAATATTTTGCATGTTAATTGTTTTGAATAATGCTTGATTTCTCAGGTGTGCAAGGTAACCTTTTCTCAATGAATTTCCTCAACCTTTTGTAGTGAGCTTTCAAAAATCTGCCCGTTGAAGAGATGGGCTGATTTTCAAAAGACACTTATGTTCGTTGGCTTGTCTTTTCTTGGTCTTCAATTTTGAGATGTAGACCTTTCCTCGTATTAATGAATGTTCAGCTTTTCAGGTTTTGACACGAGGTGCAGTGCTTCCCATTGGTTCATTCCTTTTGCACGCTTCTGGGACGAGCACTTTAAGACCTGGCAGCATGAGTGTATTACTTATTTAAGTAATGTTCTTGGCATCTGTGCAACGGATTCTTTTCAGTTAACTCCTCTTTGCTGCTGCCTCTTTCCCCAGGCGACTTGAGTCTGCTTCAATCATTTGAAGACTCGTTTGTCACTTTCAACTTGTGACTTGGCTTCTTGAGTTGACTTGACTGACTCTTCACACAGCTAATCCTCAGTTGTTACATCTTTAGTCGAGTGCTTGATCTTCTATCTTGGCTATACTCAGCTGTTCCACATCGGAGTCTTCACTTCACTTCTTCAGTTGACTTCTTGTATTCCCAGGCTTAGCTGAGTTGACTCAGCTCATCCAGCCCTATCTATTACAATTGAAAATTACAAGGAAAATGGGGTGCCGACTTTTTAGTTTAAGTTTTACATGGCATTCATCAAAATCTAAACAATAAATTTCCCAACAATTTCCTCATTTTTGATGATGCCAAAACTTAAAACATTAAACAACATGTAAACAAAAAGATACATACGTCCCCACAATGCAAGAATAAAAGAATGTATGCGTAGAATCAATCATTTTATTAATCATAGCATTCTTGTCCTTTTACATAGATGTTTACAAAGTGTATCGAGATCATACTTATATCTAAGCAAATTACAAACATCTATGCTAAGATACAACTATAAAACGCTTTATTGAATATACGAAGACTTACACAAAAATGTATTTACAAGGGTAAAATACATGAAGGGTTCACATCAACACTTCATCGCCTTTGTCATTCTTTTCCTCTTCACTCTGTCATCATCGATTCTTTTTTTTTCTTTCTTCTCGCTTTCTTCTTTTCATAACCTCTCTTCGCAAAGATCTTTTCGCTTCCTCTCTTCCCATAGTTGGTCTTGTCTTCTTTTCCTCTTCTATTCTTTTCACATATTCAAAGATTCTTCCTAGCCACTTCCGCATTCGCTACTTCATCATAGCTTGACCAAAGAGATCCTTCCTTCTTTTTCGGGATCTACATATTCAATATTTTTAGGTTGAGGTCTAGGTCAAAACCTCTTCCTTCACCACTTATTCCTCCTCCTCCGGTGTATACTATACAGAGTCTTCTCGCTTACCATCCGAATGGTTGGGCTTTTGTAGTCTTCCGCCATCGCCTTCTTCGCACAACTTAAGACCCTTCTCCCAAGACATATCCCGTGCTTGCTACGTACATCTTCCGGAAATAGCCTTTGGATTCGAGCGTTTTAAATTTTTCAATTGATCTTGGCTCGTCTCTTTCATCTAGAATGGCATCTAGATCCTTCCCTACTAGAATGCTGCCGTAATGTTTCAACACTTCTTCAATGCGGGCATCCATACTTTTATCGAACTCTTTCATCCCTGATTCCACAATTTTCCTTTTCTCTGTCATGGGTACAGCAGAGTGTTCGATCGACAAAGTCACTGGAAGTTTGATCATGATGGATGTTGTGACGTGATCTTGCTGCGGGGTTTCAGCTACCATCGACATCCAATCCTTTGACCTTTCCCCCTCAACTGCTTTCCCCTTTTTCTTCTCAGCTGCTACTTCTTCTTTCAATCTCCTTAGGTACTCCTCTTCCCCCTTTTTGGCATCATCAAAGGAGAGAGGGACCCCTGGAAACATGCCTGTGAGCATGAAGTCAAGTCGGCTAAGAGCAAAGTTCTGCTTAGAGTCTGTTGCGGCATAGGCTATACGAAATTCTGAGCGAGGCTTTTGACTGACTCACCGCCACCGCCCATTTCAACCATGAGAAGGCTAAATTTCGCATTCATGTTCTCCTCAAGACGCAGAATTTCTTTTGGTTGGAATTCACGCAGCAGCTCCATTTCAGTTGTATAAGAGGCATGCAATCTTTCAATGTACGCCTGCATCCTCTGCTTCATATCAATATTGTCAACACTCCAAACAAGCATCTTATTGTACAATGCCTTGAAATATTGAACTTGTTTGTATCGCGTTGCCTCGTGCTGACACCACTCTGTAATCCTTACCACTATTCCTCCTCGTCTCACAAGTGAGGTGGCATCTCTATTGTCCGACATAGATCTAATGAGGCCGGTGCCGTTCGATCTTCTCAATCTCTTCACAGATTTTCTTGAAGACTTCACGGATCTCAGCTGTCACACCTGATTCAATTGCACCATTCAAAGATCAAGTCAAAGTCACCGGCATAATAGATTCGGAGGGATGATAGGATCTCGCTCGTCACATGAATCGCTCTTCGCTCTTTAGTCAAGCTTTCTTCTAGCTCGTGCGAACAGCTTAATCAAAAAGGAAAAACTTGCTCAAATGCATCATCTCGCACATATGAGATTGACTTTGTGTTGTTTGTGCATGTGATGTCTTGGGTTGAGTCGATACTACTGCGATTGTGGGAGCTGCCACAGATGACTCGGTTTTACCGGGCCTGTTGAGTGGGTTGGCCACCGATCGAGCCTCACTGCCTTAACTTTCTTTGGCCTTAGTAGATTTTGCTAAGTGAAATACCTAGTCCTCGGCCGCAATATCAACGTCATCGGATGATGATGAAACCTGGGGGCTTGGTTTATCATCGAAGTTAGAAAGTTTGACGAAGCTTTGAAACTTGACCGACTCGTCTGGGAGAACATCCTCACCGGGTCCTTTTGATGTGCAATGTGTGGACTCGGCTTCATCTTCAGACCCAGAAATGATATGTCGGATTCTCCTAGAGTCATGAAGTGCACTAATCTCCTTTTTCGATTCAAAGAATGCTACTGAAGGGATGTTCTCAACTTCTTGAGCTTTACTCGAGAGAGGTCTCAACTTCCTTGGGCCTTCACACCTCCAGTGAGTCTCAATCGCAGAGAGGCCTTCAACATTCCTTCGACAAACGCAGAATCGTCTTGGGTCTTGGATCATGGCATCCGGGAGTCTCAACCCTCGATTGCACTTTCATTGCCCGAGTCTTAACTCCGGCATTTCCATCATGTGCCTCGATCGCAACAACATGTCCTCGGCCGCAAAGTTTCGACACTTCACCGGGATGACTCAACCGTCCGAGCTTCACAATGTCAATCTGTTGTGGTTCTTTTTCGGTTTCCACTTCTCCTCCTTTCTTCAATATGGAGTCATCTACATCCTCCGACCCTGCCGCATTGGAGTGAGTTTCCTCACTGGCACACCAGGTGAGTGATCGATGGTGGGGTCACTCTTCTCCCGGACTCGCGGCCGCCTCCGTAAAGTGCTCGGGCGTCGGGCGGGTGGTACCACACCTTCAGTAGGGGTTGGCTCAACTTGGGTGCCCAAATTCCCAGTCTCATCGCCAAGTCCCTTGGACCCATCTTTTGAATGCACAGGGGATGTAGTTTCAGCAATAACCGTGGTAATCTGCTGCACTACTCCCAATGGGTCTATCTGCATGAGAGATTGTGAGGACTCTCTTGGTCCTTCAAACAGTTGTTGCTCATGCATCATCCTGGATTCCCTCAGAGCTTGCTGCATGTCTGACTTCTCTTTTGCAGCAACGAGATCCATATCTTCATCACTCTCTGAGAGCACATCCAGGTGAGGGTGAGTATGTTCTAGAGTTCCAGTCAATGGACATATGCTGGCTTTCTCGCGAGCTTCTATTTTCTCTGTTGCTTCGGTTTGGTCCTTCTCCTTGAAGATTTGTAGGATATTCAGGCAGTTATCTTCATCAAGGGCCTGGATCACTTTGGTGATTCCGAGAAATTGGAATAACTCCTTCTCTTCTTCAATAAACTCGGGGCGTTTGAATTTCACCCTTGAGTGGCTTAGCTTCCACGTCCTTCATTCACGTAGATGGCGCTGAATGTCAGGGTATAATGGAGAAACTATGATGACATCATCATCCTCATCATCATCATGCCCTTCCCTTTTAGGAATCAAAGGCAACATGCTCTGTTGATCTTCACCTTCAGCAGCGTCCGTAGCAGGTGGAGAGACATTTCTTTCAATTGGAAGTTCAGTCGTCTCAGCTACTTGTTTGTCTTCAGCTATCCTTTCCATAGCTGGGACTTCTGCAGGCCTCTGTTGATCACCCTCAACACACTTGGAAGTTTCATCGATTACTTCAAGAGACTGCACTTCCTGAGTGTTAGCAGTCTTAGATGCTTTCTCCAGCTAAGTGGCAGATTCAACTGTCTTTTCAAGTTCTGAGCGCTTGAAGATTCTTCTTCTTTTGGTCCGAACCAGAGGAATTTCTGGTTCTTCTTCCTCTTCGGATTCTTTGGCGGCGGGGGCCGGTGTATCCTTCTGGACCGGAGTTACCTTCCTACGCTTGGTAGTCATTTTCTTGCGTATGGCTGGAGAAGGGATTTGGGTTTCCTTCTCAGCCTCGGCTGCAGGGGCAGGAGACACAACTACTTGGGCAGGTGACTCGGTTGCAGGGGCAGGTGCATTCTTTTTCTTTGCTGCAGGGGCAACCTTCTTCTTAGCAAGGGGCAGCTTTCTTCTTTGGGGGAGAGGTAATAACTGTGTCCTCGGGGTAAGTTGACTCCCCCTCACTTGTATCTGCCCTCTTCGCATGGGCTCTCTTCTGGGCTCTTGAGAGATTTTCCCTGAACATCTTTTTGTTTACATGGAAAGACTTTCCATGTTGAAGGTCAATGCCCTTCACTTCCATCAGATGGCCAATCACCAGGCCATAACCGAGAGATCCTCCAAAGGATCCATCTTCCTTGTATGATTTATTCACAACATTCTGGCAGAGTCTGCTGTACATGAACTCAGCCCAGTTGACTTTCTTACCTTCCATGATCGCAACCATGATGATGAGCTTAGTCTTTGACAGTTGATTGAAGCTGCCAAACTTCATGTCAACACACTTTGAGAAGACATCCATCGACCTTGTGATAGTCGCCTTCAATCGAGTAGACCACTTTCGCAGCACACTCTGGTTTGGCTACTTCTTTCCACGCAGCAGCCAGGTCAACATCTGCTTTGTTTATCTCCATCATACCCTCAGACGGCAGCAAACAATGCTCCGCAAGGTCCTTAGCAGTAATTATGATGTCCTTGTGGTGGACAGAGGACTTGATTCCTTCATCCTGCACCTCAGCATTCACGTAGAACTACGCCACCTCTTCAGGGTAGGTGTGCGAGAACTCCATAATAAGAAAGGGCCTGAGACCGGACTTTTCAAGCATATCAGCAACCTTTTTCACCAGGGTTTCATTTGAACCCTTCTTTACCATGCCTTCAAAATCCACAGTCGATCCTGAGTGGATTTTCTTTGACAGCTTGATAAAATCAAACTTTGGTGCCATTTGTAGAGAGTTTTACCGATTAAAACTTAATAAACTGGCTTGAGAACACGTAGGGTTTGCGAGAGAGAAAAGAACTTGCTTTCTATTGCTTGAAGATGAATAGTTTTGAGTGTGAGAGAGAGAAAACTGAAGAAAGAGTATATAAGGGTTATGAAAAGACGGGTTTTTGGGTTTTGAAATTTTGATCAAAATCAACGGCTCAGATTTAGCACGTCTAACCGCATTTAATGCGGCAGCATTTATATCCAATCATATGCTTACTGTGCAGCTTTTTTTTTTTTTCTAAAAGCTAAGTTTTTTTTTTATATCAAATAATCAAAATGTCATACAATGTCATGCCAGTCAAGCCGGGAGAAAATCAAAGAACAAATAACCTATCACTACGAAATCTAGAAAGACTATCATAATGAGAAATCTAAAAATAAAAGGAGAACCAATGATCTACGAAAATCTGAAGCTCGGATATCCCAGCTGGTCCATCCGAATGAGCGCAAGGAGGTGGTGAGAAGTCATGCCCTCATCAACAATGTGACTGCCAAGAGCAGCAGCTCCCAACTCCGCTAGGTGATCACCGGTCGATTCCCTCTATGTGTATGTGGGAAATCGAATCGAAAGTCCCTTAGCATGTTCCGAATGCGAATCGGGGTGTCTTGAACCTGCCAAGAGCCAAGGCCACCAGAAGTGATCGTGGTGACCACCGCCGCTGCGTCCAACTCGATCCAAATCTGAGGAGAAAACTGACGGGCATGCCGCAGTCCCATCTCCAACACTAGTAGCTCAAAGATGAAAGCTAGACACCGCCCGAGAGAACAATGAAAAGCCAACATGAGTCTTCCCGAATGATCTCGAATCAACCCTCGGCCAAAGAATCAAGGTGTCTCAATCAAACGAACCATCCGTGTTCGACAGTTGATCGAGGAGACCGAGGGGCTTGCCAAATCACCATCTTGGGCTGCGTGAAACCCGTGGTGGAGCAATCCCTGCAAAAACTCACCGTAGGGAAGCATCCGGACCAATCCGAAGGGCTCAAACGCCCGACTGAAACAAGAATCCGGATACCGCTCCACCTCGCCAAATAATGTGAGATGCCAAGAAAGGAAGGTGTCGATGCTTGACTGCACAAGTCATTATTTTGCTGACATCATCCTTAAAAACATTCCCGCTCATTAGAAACGACTGCGTTTTTGTTTAGCTCTTAAATGACTTAGCTCATATCAAAAGTGACTTAACTCAGCTTCTCTCCCTTCATTAGGTGACTAAATTGTCGACCTAACTGATCTGTTGACTTTTCAATATGGCTGTTTCACTTGGTTGATGTGCAAAACTTGTTCAATTCTCACTTTTTCATCTTCCATCTATTCTGATTGAGTCTTCTAAGTGTTAACTCAGCTCAATTAACCCTAGCTCATGCTTAAGCTCTTCAAACCTTGATTCACATAGAGGCTTTGTGAATATGTCAGCTAACTGCTTATCAGTTGAGATATATTCCAAGGTGATGTCTTTCTTTTCAACATGATCTCTTATAAAATGATATCTAACATCAATGTGCTTTGTTCTTGAATGCAACACAGGGTTCTGAGTAATTGCAATAGCACTTGTGTTATCACACATAATTGGAATCTCTTTTTCTTCAATTTCATAATCTCTTAGCTGATGTCTCATCCATAAGACTTGGGCACTGTGTTTGCCACGCTATGTACTCCGCTTATGGATGTGGATTTGTTGAGTTTTGCTTCTTGCTAAACCATGAAACCAATCTATTTCCAAGCATTTGACATGTAGTTGAAGTACTTTTCCTGTTAACTCTACATCCAGCATAGTCAGAGTCTGAATAACCAATAAGCTTGAATCCACCTTCCTTTGGATACCATAAGCTGGCTTCTTGGCATCCCTTCAAATACTTTAGGATTCTCTTAGCTGCAGTCTACGACTCTCTTTTGGTGCAGATTGAAATCTTGCACATACACCTCTTTGCAAAGGTAATGTCCTGCCCGCTTTAAGTTAAGTAGAAGCGATGATCCAATAAGTGCTATGTATCTAGTTTGATCTACAGGCTTGCCATCTGCATCCATGTCCATCTTGACTGATGTATTCATTGGTATTTTTACAGAAGACTTCTCTTCCATACCAAATTTCTTCATCAAATCTCTGGTGTACTTTGTTTGACTTATGAAGGTTCCATCCTTCAGTTGCTTAACTTGGAGTCCTAGTAAGAAATTCAGCTCTCCCATCATGCTCATTTCAAATTTACCTTGCATGAGATTTGAGAATTTGTCACACAGCTCTTTATTTGTGGATCCAAAGATGATGTCATCCACATATATTTGAACAAGCAGTATACTCTCTCCATCTTGAATTCTAAAGAGTGTTCTGTCCACTTTACCTATGGTGAATCCATTGTCAGTTAGAAATTGAGACAATGTATCATACCATGCTCTGGGTGCCTGTTTCAATCCATATAATGCTTTATTGAGCTTGTACACCTTATCTCCAAGAGTCTTCTGCTCAAAACCTAGAGGTTGCTCAACATAGACTTCTTCTTCTAACAGTCCATTTGAAAATGCACTTTTCACATCCATTTGATATACAATGAAGTTCTTGTGTGCAGCATAGGCAATAAACATCCTTATTGCTTCTAGTCTTGCAACAGGAGCAAATGTTTCATCAAAATCTATTCATTTTTCTTGGCTATACCCTTTGGCTACCAATCTTGCTTTGTTTCTCACCACAAATCCTTTCTCATTCATTTTGTTTCTGAAAACCTGCGCCAATAACATTTTGATGTGTTAGCCTTTGCACCAATTCTCATACTTTGTTCCTTTCAAACTGATTCAGCTCTTCATGCATAGTGTGAATCCAATGTGTGTCATCCAAGGCTTGAGACACATATTTTGGTTTTATTTGGGAAATAAAACAAGTGAACATTGCTTCTTGCTGAGCTCTAGATCTGGTTCTTACACCATCTCTAATATCTCCAATGACTAACTCCGGTGGATGGTCTCTCAGCCATCTCACATCACGTTAGAGCAAATTAGCTGGGTGCAGTCGTCTCACAGTTGAGTTATCTTGAACAACTCTTTCATCATCATTCAGTTATAGATTTTCCAGCTTTCTTTGAGATTCAGCTATCTCATCTTCATCTGGATTGATTGCTCTTGTTTCAGCTTCAATATAAGGACTCTTCTGCATAGTTGGGTGATTCAAACATCACTAACTCTTCAATGTCTTCTCCACTCATATCAGGTTCATCAAAAACCACATGAATAAATTCTTCTATGACCATAGTCCTCTTGTTCAGCACTCTATAGGCTTTGCTTTCAGCTGAGTATCCCAAAAAGATACCTTCATCGACTTTGGCATCGAAAGCCTGGATTATCCTTGCCATTGTTGTGGATGAAGCATTTACATCCAAATATCTGAAGTACCCAACATTTGGCTTTCTCCATGTCCAGATTTCATAGGAGTCTTTGTCGGTTGTCTATTAATCATGCATCTATTTTGAGTATAGCATGCGTGTTGATGGCTTTCCACCAAAATCTCTTAGTCAATCCAAATTGACTAACATGGTTCTTGCGACTTCCTTGAGAGTTTTGTTTCTTCTTTCAGCTACTCCATTCTGTTGTGGAGTTATTGCTGCAGATAACTCATGAGCAATACCATTTTCAACACAATACTGAGTTATTATTCCATTTACAAACTCAGTTCCTCTATCTGATCTGATTTTTATAATGGTTTGGCTCTTTTCATTTTGAATTCTTTTCATCAGCTGAGGTAACTTTTGCAAAGTCTCCTTCTTTTTGCACATAAAGATTGTCCATGTATATCTTGAATAATCATCTAGCACCACTAAAGTGTATTTCTTTCCACTTATGCTGGCTGGTTCAACAGGACCAAATAAATCCATGTGCAACAGATGCAATATCCTTGTTGAAGAAGGATTGGACTTCTCCTTGAATGAAGATTTAATTTGGTTTCCCATCTGGCATGCATCACATACACTTTCCTTCTTGTACATTGATGTTGGGAAATTTATTGTTTAGATTTTGATGAATGCCATGTAAAACTTAGAATAGGAAGTTGGCACCCCATTTTTGTTGTAAATCGCATTGTAATAAATAAGGTCAAGGCGAGTTAAGTCGGCTATGCTAAACATGCAAGAAGACAAGCGGAGACTAGTAGGAAGACTCATTGCGAGGCAATTGAGTTTGGCAAAAGAAGAAGAAGACGGAACTCGATCAAGGTGCAACCGAGATCTCGGTGAGTAAAGCATACGTCAAGTCAACTCAAGATAGCCAAGTCTCTAGTTGAAGTGAGGAAGAGTCATCTAATGATTGGAAGCTAACTCTAAGTCACAGGGAAAGCAAGGAAATGCGGTCAAGTCGAGATAATCGAAAGAGATCCGTTGCACAGAAATCAAGAGAATTACTTAAACAAGTAATATCTCCATGCTACCTTTCTCGGAGTGCTCAGTCCCAGAAGCGTGCAAGGGGAATAAACCAATGGGAAGCACTACACCGTGTCAGAGCTCTGAAAAGCTGAAGAATAATTCATACGAGGAAGTGGCAATTCCAAGGACTGCAACAAGACAAGCCAACGACCACAAGTGACTTTCAAAAATAAGCCTATCTCTTCAACGGGCAAATTTTTGAAAGATCACTATAAAAGGCTGAGGAATGACTCTGAGAGAAGGTTACGGAGGTTACCTGAACCACGAACATTTCAAGAAAAACATTTTGAACTGTAACCTAAAATATTCTCAAATCATTCAATATTAATCCTCAAGCCTACACTACGAAGAAAATCAATCCAACACTCACCTGTGAAGGAAAGATAACTTCAATCAGTTGAAGAGGAAACTTTTGAAGAAAAGGGGTCTACATTCCACGGAGGATTGTAGGAAGGTTCAAGGTCGAACCAGTCTCGAGTTTTTGGAGGGCTTCGTGATCAAATCCAAAGAGCTTGATCAAGTGAGTCAGTAGTAGCAAAGCGCAACCGCCCTGTGAAGAAGGCCGAGTCGTCACGAGAAGCCACTGAGTGACCAAGGTATCTCCATCTTGAGTCCTAAAGGATCAAGTCACTTGTGTGATCAAGACTTGTATGTGGACTTACCACTCGATATCTTGATCAATACTTAGTGGATTCCTCCAGGAGTTGGAGAAGAGAGGAGTAGAAGAATTACCCCATCTTCGAACCTCTATAAAAAACTTATCGTGTCATTTACATTTCAACACTTTAATTCTTGCACTTTATTTGTTTAATTCTTTGATAAATTTGCTATCCACTTGATAATCACTAAGACTAAAACCAAGTATTAAATCATAACTAAACCAAACTTAAGGGTGTTAAGTCTTCCCTGAAAACAAACTACAATTTGAGCTAAGTCTTTAGTCTTAACAAATTGAGTTATTATATCAACAACTCGGTCAGTCCGTTGAGTGACTAACTCTTGATTAATTAAATTAGTCATTCCACCAAGGACACAACTTGTAGTATCAACTCGAACTTTTAAAAGGACTAAATCAAAAAGTTGGTAAGGTTTATTCAACCCCCACTTCTAAACCTTACACTCACACCCCTTGGGACCTACAAGTGGTATCAGAGCGGTTGGTTCATTGAGCCTTCCGCATCAGTTCTTGAACTAGATCTCCAAAATTTTCAAAGTCTGCTTTAGTACTTAAGTTTTCAAAACTCCTTTTATCATCAAAAGTTATTATCATGGAAGCAAATTTGACACGCATCCCTATGTTCACAATTGAAGAATTTGATGATTGGAAAATTCGTATGCGGGCTCATCTATCAGCATTACATGATGAGATGTGGATAGTGATAGAGGATGGGCCACTGCAAATTTTAAAAGTGAACACAGCTAAATGAGGAAAACAGCCTACTCAAGAGCCAAAACTCACAGCTGACTAAGGAGTTGAGTACTCTAAGTCAAATAGCTGATGAGAATGAAAGTTTAAAGACTGAAAATGCAAAGCTAATAGCAGAAATAGCTGCTATAGAAAAGAGGAAAATGACCTCAAAAATGTGATTGCCTCATTCACTAAGGCATCTAAATCATTGGATGATCTTATTATGAGTCAAAGAAAATGTGGAGACAAGACAGGCTTAGGATTTAATTCCTATGTGCTATGTCAAGCTCCAAAAGTAATTTTGGAAAAAGGATCTTCAAGCAATGAAGTATCTCAAAAATCCAAAACTCCAAATGGTGCACACACATTTATTCCAAAGCACAATTACAAGCAAACTGGCCTTGGTTATAAAGGAAAAGGAAAATAATCGATTGAGTGCGTTGAGAGGACAAATGAGAAGAAATTGACCAAGTGCCTCAAAAACTCCAAACATGAATTACTATGTAAAGAAGAAAGCAGAGCTACCAAAAACCCCAAAAGTTCTATAAAAGAAACACATATGATGGGAATGGTAGAAAATATCCAAGCCAAGATTGGAATGATGTGAACTATCAACATGACTCTATGGAATATAAGCCCAAATGGCAAAGGCCTAGAACTCAAAGAAAGGCCATTCCAAAAGTATAAGAGCTTTCATCAAGACACATATGCACCTAGGCACTACACTCGGAGACACCACAACTACCCAAAGAAGGCAATTGCTAAAACACATATACAGCATACAGACAAAAGAGACAAACAGTATGAACCTAGAATCACCAAGCAATTTGCTAAAATTAATTATGATTATGGCACTCGATAGATGGCAACCCCTTAGAGCCAAATCATTTGGCTATAAATTTGGTTGGATCATCTTACAATACTAACCCCTCGGGACCCGCACAAGTATGGGTACCTAAAACTTAATTTCCTTGATTGCGTTCAAGGAACAACCGAGTGCCAAGAACCTGGTACATGGATAGTGGTTGTTCCGCGGACATATGACAGAAAACAAGAAAAATCTGTCAAAATTCAAGGAAGTCAAAGGAGCAAAAGTCATATTTGGAGGAAATGAAGCTCGAGGAGAAATAAGAGGCATTGGATCCATCAAGAAAATGGATTAGAAATCACGGATGTTGCATATGTTGAAGGACTCAACTTCAACTTGCTAAGCATCGACCAACTCGTGACAAGGGTTATAATGTTGGATTTAACATGGGTATATGTCAAATCAAGGATCTCAATCAAATGAAGTTGTGTTGCAAGGATGCGACAAAAGAACATGTATGTCGTGGAATGGTCAATCGCAACACCAAGCACTGTCTGTTAGCAAAGAGCACAATCAAGTTGGTTGTGGCACAAGAAGTTTGAGTCACCTGAATTTCAAAATTATTAACAAGCTTGCGGAAGTAATCTTGTGGAAGGTCTTCCAGGACTCGATACAAGAAGGAGAGTATATGTGACGCATGTCGAAGGGAAAAAACAGATCAAATCATCATTCAAAGAAAAGACATGCCCATCTTCAACAAGGATATTGCATCTGCTACATATGGATCTATTTGGTCCAAGAGAACCATCTAGCATAAGTGGAAAGAAATACACCTTGGTGGTAGTAGATGACTAATCAAGATATACATGGACAATATTCATGTGTAAGAAGAAAGAAACTCTCACGAAACTACCACAAAATGATGAAGAGAATTCAAAATGAGAAGAGCCAAACCATTATCAAAATAAGATCAGCAAGAGGAACCGAGTTTGTCAATGGAATAATAACTCGATATTGTATTGAAAATGGTATTGGTCATGAACTATCTCTGCAGCAAGGACTCCAGCAGAATGGAGTTGCGAAAGAAAGAAGGAGGGAGAACTCTCAAAGAAGCGGCCAAGACCATGTTAGTCACGGGGTTACCAAAAAGATTTTGGGCTGAAGCAATAAACACAACATGCTACACTCAAAATAGATGCATGATAAACAGACAATGACAAAGACTCCTATGAGATTTGGGGGAGAAAATCAAATGTTGCATATTTTAGAATATTTGGATGTAAATGCTTCATCCATAACAATGGCAAAGATAATCTAAAGGCTTTTGATGCTAAAGTCGATGAAGGTGTCTTCTTGGGATACTCAAATGAAAGCAAAGCCTCAGAGTACTCAACAAGAAGACTATGGTTACGAGAGGAATCCATTCATGTGTGTTCGACGAACCAAATGTTAATGGAGAGGACATTGAAGAATCGCCTAATAAGCTTTGAATCAACCAACCATGCGAGAAGGGTCCTATCTTTGAAGTTTGAAGGAATTATAAACTCGGATGAAGATGAGATAGTTGAGTCTCAAAACAACCGAAAATTTGCGGCTAAGTGATTACGAGAGAGTGATCAAAGCAACACACCGCAAGACGACTAAATCCAGCTAACTTACTCCAACCTTGATGTAAGATGGCTAAGAGACCATCCACGAACTTGTCATTGGAGATATAAGAGAAGGTGTCAAAACAAGATCCGAACTCAACAAAGCTATGTTCACATGCTTTATCTCACAAATATAGCCTAAAGATGTGTTACAAGCATTGGATGACACACATTGGATTCAAGCTATGCAAGAAGAGCTGAATCAGTTTGAAAGAAATAAAGTATGGGAATTAGTTCAAAGACCCACCCATCAAAATTTTATTGACACTAAATGGGTGTTCAGAAATAAGATGAACGAGGAGGGTTCTGTGGTAAGAAACAAAGCAAGACTAATAGCCAAAGGATATTGTCAAGAAGAAGGGATAGATTTTGATGAAACATTTGCCCCTGTAGCAAGATTGGAAGCTATAAGGATGTTTCTTGCCTATGCAGCTCACAAGAATTTTATCGTATATCAAATGGATGTAAAAAGTGCATTCCTAAATGGTTTATTGGAAGAAGAAGTGTATGTTGAACAACCTCCAGGATTTGAGCAAAAGACTCTTGGAGATAAGGTATACAAACTCAAGAAAGCTCTATACGGATTGAAACAAGCACCCGAGCATGGTATGATACTTTGTCACAATTCCTAACGAGAATGGATTCACAAAAGGAAAAGTAGATAGAACACTTTTTAAATTCAAGACAAGAAGAGCATACTTGCTTGTTCAAATATATGTGGATGACATCATTTTAGATCCACAAACAAAGAGTTGTGTGATAAATTTCCAAACCTCATGCAAAGCAAATTAAATGAGCATGATGGGAGAGTGACATTCTTCCTTGGACTCAAAGTGAAACAACGTGAAGGATGGGACCTTCATAAGTCAAATAAAATACACCAGAGATTTAATGAAGAAATTTGGTATGGAAGAGAAGTCTTCGTGAAAATACCAATGAATACATCAATCAAAATGGACATGGATGCAGAGATGGCAATCCATGTAGATCAAACAAGATACTGAGCACTTATTGGATCATTGTTTTATCTCACAAAGCATAAGAGCGGAACACATCACCTTTGTTGTAGGTGTATGTGCAAGATTTCAATCGCTCCAAAAGAGAGCCATATAAGCGCAACTAAGAGGATCTTGAGATATTTGAAAGGAAGCCAAGTTGGCTTATGGTATCCAAAGGAAGGTGGATTCAAGCTAATTGGCTATTCGACTCACGACTATCTTTGGATGCGAGTTGACGGGAAGAACACGTCGAGGCACATGTCAAATGCTTGAAACAAAGCTAATTTCTGGTTTAGCAAAAAGCAAAATTCAATAGCCACCTCTGGTGAAACGAGAATACATAGGCTGCAGGTATTTGTTGTGCCCAAGTCTTATGGATGAGACAACAAATGAGACTATGAAGTTGAAGAAAAGGAAATTCCAATCATGTGTGATAACACAAGTGCAATTGCAATCACTCGAGAATCTGTGTTGCACTCAAGAACAAAGCATATCGATGTCGAGATATCACTTCATAAGAGATCATGTTGAAAAGAAGGACATCACCTTGGAATATATTTCAACCGATAAACAGTTGGTCGACATATTCACAAAACCATTATGTGAGTCAAGATTTGAAGAACTCAAGCATGAGTTAGGGTTAATTGGTGGCCGACACTCGACCTTCGAAGACTCAAAGAAATGAAATGAAACACAAAAAGAGAAAAAGAATCTGAATTCTCAAAATCAGCTAAATGAATCGGTAGTGTCGGAAAAGGCAATATATCCGAATTAGTGACAAATCAAGTCAATGAGAGAACTATGACAAGAAGAGTTAAATCAACTAAGGGATAAGTTCGAGTCATTTATGAGCAAAGTGACAAAAACGCATCGTTTTTACTAAGCGGGAATGTTTTTAAGAATGACGTCGGCATAATTATGACGTGTACAGGCAAAAGTGCACACCAAGCTTATGATTGGATATAAATCTTTGCCGCATTAAATACGAGACATTAAATGCTAAATCGGCGTGCAAAATCTAAGCCGTTGATTTCGATCACATTTCAAAAACCACCCGCACGCCCTTTCATGAACCATACTTAAACCTTTTTTCGTCCCGTTTCTCTCACACACTACCAAAATGTTCATTTCTCTCTTAGAAGCAAAGGCAAAACTCTCTCAAAACCCTATCAATCTTCAAATCACCTTCTAAGTTTCACTCCGTAAAATCCTAAAAAATGGCATCGACTTATGATTTTGTCAAGCTAGGAAAGCAAATCCACACCTGGGTCTCTTTGTGGATTTCGAGGGTATGGTCAAACAAAGGTCCGATGACGCCTCATAAAGAAAATCGCTGAAAAGCTCGAAACGTCCGGCCGAAACCATTTCTCGCGATGGAGTTCTCGATGACCTATGTGGAAGAGGTCGCGCCGCTTCTCGTGAATGCCGAGATTCACGATGAGGGATCAAATCCTCTGTTCATGGGAAGGAGTTCATCATCTCTCGCCAAGGATTTGGCGTAACACCGCTCACTACCGGCGGAAGGAGCACGAGTAAATCAATGAAGCCGTGAGACTTGGCTGCCGCTTGGAAGGAAGTAGCCAAGACCGACTATCTTTGAAAAGATAGTCTACACACCAACAAGAGGTGAAGGAGGAGGACTACCACAAACTGTGGACATAGTTTCCAAATGCTTTGACCAACCTGTCAAAGCAAAATTGATCGTAATGGCTGCGATCATTGAAGAAAAGCAAATAAATCAATAGCTGAGTTTGTCTCACAAAGACTCGCCCGAATGTAGGGAACAAATCCTTCAAGGAGAATGGTGCATTTGGAGGATCCGGATATGGTCCGTGATCGGCCGGTGATGGAGGTCAAATGAGTCCCTCTTAGACATGGAAAGGCGTTCCATGTAAACAAGAGGATGTTCGAGATCAAACCTCTACGGTGCATGTAAGAGAGCCTACGCCAAGAGAGTCGAATCACAGTGAGGGGGAATCACCACTCGAAGATACATGATTGTCTCCTCTCCACCAAAGAAGAAGGATGCCCTGCAATTTTAAGAAGAGAACTGCCCCTGCGTGAAAGAAAAACAAATCTACTCCCGCCCCTGCGAAGAGTCACCCGCCCCCGCAACGTGTCTCTTGTCCCGGCGGCGGCCGAGAAGGAATCTCAAATACCTTCTCCTAGGTCGTCAAAAAGAGGAGAACGATAAGCCAAGACGGCGGCTCCTCGAAAGAAAACACCGGCAGACGCCCCGCCGCCCCGGGGACTCAAGAAACTCTCTCCGAACCAAAAATCCCTCTCGGTACAAACTAAGAGACGAAGAAGAATCATCAAGCAATCCGAGCTTGAGAAACCGGGTTTGAGTCGACCACTCGCCTAAAAACAGATCACGGAGATGCACGGAGAAGTAGAGTCTCCAGGATATTATTGATGAACAACTAAGTCTGTCAAGGCGTCGTGAGGCAAATCAAGACCAGTTTGTAGTTCGAATTTGAGACACAAGAAGTAGGCGAGAAAGCACACTCGCTGTTGGGGATCGTATCCCCTCCCCCGCAATGATGCATCGGTGACAGTGTGGAGCACCAAAGCTTGCTACCATCTATCCCGAGAATGAGGGACGCAAAGAAGAAGTGAAAGAGATGATGATGTGATGATCATATCCCCACTTTATCCAGGACATCCAAAATTGTCTGCGAGAGTGGAGGAAGTGGAAATTGAGTCGATCCAGGGAACAGTTCCAACGGCTGAGTTTATCGAAGAAGAAGAAAACGATGAACTTTCTTGGAGTGACCACTTTGGTCCAAGCATTGGATGAAGAAATCGCACGAGATATCTTGCGATCTTCAGGACAAGAGAAGGAGAGACAGGCGAGAGGAAGGCTGAGGCACGTGAGAAGGCCAGCATCTCCCCTATCACCGCACCACGAAAAACACACATCATCTCTCCTTGACGTCTTATCGAGATAGTGATGAGGATCGACCCCTGCTTGTTGCCCGCGGAAGAATTGCAAATACAAAGAAGCAATGCACGAATCGGAATCCTTCACGAGCAAAGAATGATGGAGGGCCCGGAGAGTCCTCCAAAACACAGTGAAATAGACCCAATGGGAGTGGTGCGGCATATTGCCACCGTTATTCTGCCACCACTTCCCCAGCTCACTCGGAAGAAGGAAATAAGGGAAATGGCGATGAAATCAGGTTAGTGGGGACCCCGGTCGAGCCAACCCCTAATGAAGGTGTCTTACCACCGCCCCAACTACTGAACACTCGGAAAAGCAAATGGGAGTTTGGAGACGAGTGACCCCATTCCAAGTCACTCACCGTGCGCCACCGAGGGGAAACTCCCTCCACCGCGGCAAGGTCGGAGGATGTTGCGGATAACTCCACAACGAATCTAGGAGGCGAAGTGGAGAAGGAACAAACATAAAGTACCAAAGAAGTTGTCATCAACGAAGCTCGCAGGCGATTGAGACTGTCTCGGTGAGGAGGTGCCAATCGCTCTGAAGGCTAATGACGTTGCTGATGCGGTCGAGGCACGAGGAAGGAACAGCCACAGGAGTTAACACTGGCGATGAAAGTGCAATCCATGGGGTTGAGACTCCAATGGATGCCACCGCAGACCACTCCTAAGACAACTTTGTCGAAAGGGATGTCAAAACTCGCCGCGGTGGAGACTGCGGAGGTAATGAAGGCCAACGGGAGGTTGAGACTTCCTGGGTAAAGAAGTCAAGTCTGAACATCCTTCCTGCTATCATTGATCCATCTAAAAGGAGATAAGTGCGCTTCACGATTCCCGGGATAATCTGATGTAACCTTTCCGGGATCGGAAGAAGACGATGAAGGCCGAGTCATCCCCTGTGATCGATCCAAAAGACTCACCGAGGATGTTCCAACCACGAGCAAGTCGACGCGATCGCTTTCGTCAAAATTTCAATTTTGATGATGAGCCACCCATGGAAATCTCATCATCGTCCGATGACGCTTCGATAAGGCCGAGGACCAATCAACTCAATTGGAAAAACCAACAGACCGAAGCGAAGGCTGTTGAGACAACGAGGCTCGGCAAAGTGGGTCCACTTCACAACAGACTGACCCAAAAACAGTCCATCGCGGGCTCCCAAAGTGCAGGCGAGTTCGACTCCACAAGGCACTTCACGAGCACCACTCATCATTGAACAAATCCCGATTGCCCGTGATGATCCCTTTGTAGAAACATTTCCCTTCTCTCGGAGGTACCCGACCTCCCGAAGAGTCGAAAAGAGATCTCGCGCTTCCACTGACCAGATCCTGTCATTCCATCGACACCATCGTACCCGATTGATTATGATTTTGACGCTGCTTGGCCGTCACCGCAACAGAGGGAACAAATTGAAGTTCGGGAGGTGTTCAAAGCATTATTTCTTTGAAATTGAGCGGATGGAGAGGCACTAGGCCTCGATGGACATGAGATCGGATAACAGAGATGCCAACTCTTACTGCGACTTGAGAGGCATAATAGTCGAATCAGGGAGTGGTGGCAACAAAGAAAACAATGCGCGTGGAATAAGCTAGATATTTGAACATTGTTCAACAAGTCGGGCCTGGTCCCGATGCGAGCGAGAATCTTTGATGCAAAGACGCATTGAGAGAACACATTGAGCACATGCATGAATCTCACACTTTCTTGAGATAAAGTTGTTGCGTGAGCAAAATAAGAATGAGCTCTTGCGTATGGAATAAAACATGGATAGAAAATTCACCTTCTTATGGCCGAGATGAAGTTGCTTAAAGTCGATTCCAACGCTACTCGTTCGAGTTTCGTGCGGATACTCCTGCGAGACTCAAAGCGGGCTCCCTGGCTATCAGCCAGACTCGACTTCCTGCTTGCTAGTATGTTTCCGGGGTTCCTCTCTCCTTTGATGATGCCAAAAAGGGGGAAGAGGAATACCTTAAAAGATCAAGAGATCGGACGTTGAGAAGGAGGAGGAAGCGGGAAGGGAAAGACAGTGAGGAAGTGTCAAAAAAAAGAAAGGAAAGTCCGCTGAGGGGGAAGGATCGAGAAATGTAACCTTAATGACTGCACAAACCCCAACAAGGTCTTGTCACACTGATATTATCAAAGAAAACTCCCATGACTCGCCTCTCCAACACTCTGCTGTATCTATGGTGAAAAGAGAAAGACAGATTGAAATAGGGATGGAGGAAGTGGAAGGAATGATGAATGCCCGAGTTATGGACATCTTGAAACAACATGGAGGCATTCCAAGGTAGACAGAGACACTTATGTCATCTCGGATGCGGCCAAGATCGAGTTGATGAATTTAAAACGCTCGCATCCCGAAGGATACTTCGCAAACATGTCCATGGCTCAAGCACGGGACTTGTCTTGAGAAAAAGGGTCTCACGCTATGTGAAGAAGGCGACAGCGAGACTACGGCGGATCAATCTGCCGTCACTCACCGGGAAGAAGACCCCAAGACAATACACGCCTGGAGGAAGAGGTAGAGGAAGAAGCGATGGTGGAGGAAGAGGTTTTCGGACCTGGCCTCTGCCCAAAAACATTAGTACATAGATCCAAAAGAAAAAGAGGGATCTACTGGGCTGGTTTTGACGAAGTAGCCAATCTGCAAGTGGCTAAGAACAATCTTTGAGTATGTGAAAAGAATTGAAGAAGAGAATAAAAGACAGACTCAAATGCTATGGGAGGAGAGACAAGAGAGATTAAGAAGAGATGAAGTTGCCCGAAGGCATATGAAAAGAAGAAGAAGGCGGCTGAAGATGAGAAAAAGAGAAGAAGACCAGAAGATGACAGAACTGAAGAAGATGAAAGAAGGAGGCAGCGAAGAAGATGAAGTGTTTCTGTCCACCCCTTCATGTATTTTACTATGTAAATACATACTATGTAAGTCTTCTGTAATAAATATGTAAATTCTCTATTTTTTGCGTAGACATAAATGTTTGCTTTGATACACCTTGTAAACAGTTGTGTAAAAGAACAAGAATGTTATGATCAATAAAAGGATTGATTCTACGCATACATTCTCTGTGAATGCACTATGTGTATGTATCTTTGCTATTTACATTTTGAATGTTTTAAGTTTTGGCATCATCAAAAAGAGGGAAATTGTTGGGAAATTTATTGTTTAGATTTTGATGAATGCCATGTAAAACTTAGAATAGGAAGTTGGCACCCTATTTTTGTTGTAAAACGCATTGTAATAAACGGGGCTGGTGGTCAAGGTGAGTTAAGTCGATTATGCCTAAACATGCAAGAAGACAACGGAGACTAGTAGGAAGACTCATTGCGAGACAATTTGAGTTTGGCAAAAGAAGAGAAGACGGAACTCGATCAAGGTGCAAACAGATGCACCAGTAAAGCATCGATCAAGTCAACTCAAGATAGCCAAGTCTCTAGTTGAAGTGAAAGAGTCATCTAATGATTGGAAGCTAACTCTAAGTCACCTGGGAAAGCAAGGAAATGCGGTCAAGTCGAGATAATCGAAAGAGATCCGTTGCACGAGAAATCAAGAGAATTACTTAAACAAGTAATATCTCCATGCTACCTTTCTCGAGTGCTCGGTCCCCGAGAAGCGTGCAAGGGGAATAAACCAATGTGAAGCACTACACCGTGTCGAGCTCGAAAAGTCAAGAATAATTCATACGAGGAAGTGGCAATTCCAAGGATCGCAACAAGACAAGCCAACGACCACAAGTGACTTTCAAAAATAAGCCTATCTCTTCAATCGGGCAAATTTTTTAAAAGGCCGAGGAATGACTCGAGAGAAGGTTACGGAGGTTACGAACCCACGAACATTTCAAGAAAAACATTTTGAATCAGAACCTAAAATATTCTCAAATCATTCAATATTAATCCTCAAGCCTACACTACGAAGAAAATCAATCCAACACTCACCGTGAAGGAAAGATAACTTCAATCGCTTGAAGAGGAAACTTTTGATGAAAAGGGGTCTACATTCCACGGAGGATTGTAGGAAGGTTCAAGGTCGAACCAGTCTCGAGTTTTTGGAGGGCTTCGTGATCAAATCCAAAGAGCTTGATCAAGTGAGTTGTAGTAGCAAAGCGCACTGTGAAGAAGAAGCCGAGTCGTACGAGAAGCCACCGAGTGACCAAGGTATCTCCATACATCTTGAGTCCCAAAGGATCAAGTCACCGTGTGATCAAGACTTGTATGTGGACTTACCACTCATATCGATCAATACTTAGTGGATTCCTCCGAGTTGGAGAAGAGAGGTAGAAGAATTACCCCATCTTCGAACCTCTATAAAAACTTATCGTGTCATTTACATTTCAACACTTTAATTCTTGCACTTTATTTGTTTAATTCTGCTGATAAATTTGCTATCCACTTGATAATCACTAAGTACTAAAACCAAGTATTAAATCATAACTAAACCAAACTTAAGGGTGTTAAGTCTTCCAATAAAACAAACTACAATTGAGCTAAGTCTTTAGTCTTAACAGATGAGTTTTTCTATCAACGGCTTTCGAGTCAGTGCTTGAGTGACTAACTCTCTTGATTAATTAAATTAGTCATGTCCACCAAGGACACAATGTAGTATCAACTCAACTTTTAAAAAGACTAAATCGAAAAGTTAGTAAGGTTTATTCAACCCCCCATTCTAAACCTTACACTCACACCCCTTGGGACCTACAATTGAGTCTGGCAATCCTTCCACAAGATGACTCCTTGCAAGCTTGTTGATTGTATTGAAATTGGATGACTCGGCTTCTTATGCCACGACCAACTTGATTCTACTGCTTTTTGCTATCGTGACAAATGCTTGGTGTAGCAAATGACCAATCCACTACATACATATTCTTCTTCCTTGATCCTTGCAGCACAATTTTATTTGATTCAATATCTTTCATCTGGCACACTCCCATATTGAATCCAACATTGTAGCCTTTATCACATAAGTGACTTATCTTTGAGCAAGTTAAAGTTAAATCCTCAACATAAACAACATTTGTGATTTCCAATCCATTTTTCTTAATGGATCTTGTGCCTTTGATTTCCCCTGGAGCTTCATTTCCTCCAAATATGACTTATGCACCTCTAATCTCCTTGAATTTTGATAGATTTTTCTTGTTTCTGTCATATGTCCGGAACAATGCCCACTATCCATGTACCAGGTTCCTTGGCACTCACTTTCTCGAAATCTGCAATCAAGGAAATTAGTTTTTGGGTATCATACTTGCCTGGGTCCGGAGGGTTAGTGATGTGAGATGATCCAACCAGCCTATAGCCAAATGACTTGACTCTAAGAGGTTGCCATCTATCTGTGCCATAATCATAGTACACATTTGCAAATTGCTTGTGTGTTTTAGGTTCATACAACTATCTCTTTTGTCCGTATGCCCGTGTGTGTGTGTGTGTTCTAGCAATTCCTTTCTTGGGGTAGTTGTGATATTTTTAGTGTAGTGCCTGGTGCATATGTGTGCTTTGATAATAGCTCTTTTGCCTTTGGAATGACCACTTTGCGAGGTTTGGGTCTTTGCCATCTGTGCTTGTATTCCATTGGTCTTTTTGATATTTCATATCATTCCAATCACTTTGGGTAATTTCTACCATTCCCATTATATGTGTTTCTTTGATAAAACTTATGGGATTTTTAGTGACTCTGTTTATTCTTCATGTAGTATTTCCTATTTGGAGTTTGCTTTGAGAACTCTACTTGATTTCTTCTCGCTGTCCTCTCAAAGATACTCAACTAGATGTTTTCCTTTTCCTTTATATCCAAGGCGCTTTGTTTGTGATTGTGCTTTGGAATGAATGTAGGTGCACCATTTGGTGTCTTGGATTTTGGATATGCTTCATTGCTTGAAGATCCCTTTTCTAAAGTCACTCTAGGAGTTTGACTGTGTGCGAAGGAGTTGAATCATATGTCTGTCTTATCTCCACACTCTTTTTGGCTCATAATAAGGTCATCCAATAATTTAGATGCCTTCGTAAATGAGGCAATCACATTTTTGAGATCATTTTCTATCTTTTCTATAGCATCTATCTCTGCTATTAGTTTAGCATTCTCAGCCTTTAGCACTTTGTTCTCATCAGCTATGTGACTTAGAGTACTCAGCTCCTTAGTCAGCTGTGAGTTTTGGCTTTTGAGATGGTTGTTTTCCTCATTTAGAAGTGTGTGTGAGGATTTAATGTGCTCAAAGTCTTTCATCATTTTGCCTAATGAATCATAAAGACCAGTGGGTGTTGAAGTGTATGTATCACAATAACTATCACTAGAATCTGAATGAGATAAGTTAGAGTGTACCTCATCTTCCTGGTCTTGTTCTTTAGCCATATGACAAATCAAGGCTTCTTCTTCAGAGTCACTTGAGTAGTCAGCTTCACTACTCTCAGAATCTACTACTTCCTTCGACTTAGCTGTCTCAGCAGTCTCATCAGCTAACATAGCCTTTTTCTTTTCCTGTCTTCTTTCTCTGAAGATTTTTCTCTCTTCTTCATTCCTGTATTTATTGACTATTAGATAGGGACAGTCAATAGCAAAATGTCCTGGTTGTCTGCAGTTCCAACACAAGTTCTCAGCTCTTTCACTCCTTGAATTATCAGTTCTCTGATATTCAACCTTTTGATGCTCAACTCTCTTGGGTGGCCTATCTTCCCTTGATTTGGAGGGAGCTGAATGTCTCCTGGAGTTTTCACCCTTGTTTTTCTTGTAGTTCTTATTGAAGAACTTGTTGAATCTTTTAACCATCGGGGCAATTTCCTCCTGGTCTATAACTTCCTCGATTCAACTCTTTTCCTTCCTTGATTATAAGTGCAGCTGTTTTGGGTACAGCTGTCTCCTCTTGATCCTTTCTTCCTAGCTCAAACTCATAATCTTTGAGGTCTGAGAATAGCTCATGATTGGATGTCTTTGATAGGTTCATCGAATGTCTTAGAGCCATGGTCTTTATTTCCCATTCAAATGGGAGGCTCTCAAGATCTTCATACACATCTCATTTTGTGTGTATTCCTTCCCAAGAGTAAAGCTCATTTGTAATTTCGGTGAATCGGCATCCAAATGATCCATGGTTTCACCTGCAAACATTTTAAAATTTTCAAATTTTTGAACAGCAACAGATAATTTATTTTCTTTAATTTGCTCTGATCCTTCACAAATTAAAGTTAGTTTATCCCAGATCTCTTTTGTTGTTTTGCAAGACTTGACTTTATTGAACATTGCTTTGTCCAAAGTCTTGTAGAGTATGTCCTTAGCCACATTGTCCAAGTTATATCTCTTTCTATCATCATTTGTCCATTCAGTTCTTGGTTTTTCAACCAGAGCTGGTCTTTCTTCAGCAACAACTTCTTCTCCTTCAACTGCAGCTGCTCTCCTTGCGGCTGTGTTCACTTTCAATATTTGCAGTGGCCCTTCCTCTATCACTAGCCACATTTCATCATTTAAAGCAGATAGATGAGTCTGCATACGAATTTTCCAGTCATCAAATTCCTCAACAGTGAACATAATAATGCGTGTCAAATTTGCTTCCATGATAATAACTTTGCTAAGAATGAAAGATTTTGAAAATACAAATATTTAAAAAAATCTTTTAGAAAAGATAGAGATCTAGTTCAGTAACCAATGCGGAAGGCTCAATGAACCAACCGCTCTAATACAACTTGTAGGTCCCAAGGGGTGTGAGTAATGTTTAGAAGAGGGGTTGAATAAACCTTACCAACTTTTCGATTTAGTCCTTTTAAAATATTACAGAGTTAACACACACAGCTAAGTCATTGAGGGACAGCTAAGTTAGTTAATCAGCAGAGTTATGTTTGATAAATGGTTTTATCTTGATTTTGATGATTTTGATTTTACACCAAAACAATGGTTTTAAAGGTTGTCCAAATACTCCTAAATGATTTAAAATGGTTTTAATATTTTCCGGAGTATTTCTTCAAGTTTTATTTTCGACAAAACTGGACAACACTTTTAATGATTTGTTTGTTAATGTATTTTTACCAAAACAATGGTTCTAAATGTTGTCCTAATACTCCCGATCGGTCTAAAATATTTTCACTATTTTTCGGAGTATTTCTTGAAGTTTATTTTCGATATAAAATTGGGTAACACTTTTGTTTTGAGGTCAACCGGTCGCCGTATAGGGCAACCCGCACTGAAAGTTGAGGAAAACAAAAAACTTCATGTTTGCGAGAAAAATGGTCAGGGCAACCGGTCGCCCTATAGGGCAAGCAATCAGTGCCGTCGACCGGTCGACTATAGGGCGGCCGTGCTGAGAGCAAAAATTGAAAGCAGAACTTCGCCCCTTCGATTTTTTAGTTTGTGCGACGGTTGGAGTCGACGTCGACCGGTCAAGGTAGACGTCGACCGGCCGCCTGTGTAAATGTGTATTCTCATTTTCAAACATCTATTTGTCTTGCGACGTCGCCTCAAGTTTGATGAAGAAAATTCGACCGTTGTCAAATAGACGACTTTTCCCTAAATTGTGGGATTGATTTCTAACAATTATAATCTTGATTTTAATTGCAATTTTTTGTAGATATCGATTCCAAGAGGAGCCTATCAAGTATCAATCATCTCCTATAAATAGAGGAAGATTTGAAGCACAACAACAAGAGAGAACAACACAACACAACAAGATAAACTCAAGCAAACACTTGGTCTTTCATTGTTATTATTCTTGTTGTAATTTGCCTAGCTATTCACTTTCACATCCTTGAGGTCTAGGCTATTCTTGATTACACTTGCACTCAATTGTATTATTCATTATCGAGTTGTAATCTTGAATTTTTGGGTTATCATTCAACACAAGATATCCTTGTGAGTGTTCTTGTGGTAGGAACACACTTGGGTGATCTAGGTGTTAGGTGTGAGAAGATTGTGGTAATCTTCTTGTTGAGGTGTTGAAGAATTTGGTGTTCTTCAAGGTTGAAGATTGTGGTAATCTTCACAAGGTGCCGTTGGAGATTGTGGTAATCTTCAAGTGAGTTTGTGGTAATCTCAAAGGTGGTGTTGAAGAAGAGTGTGGTGCTCTTCAAGGTGTTGTTGTAAGTTGGTGTTGTATTAATTTGTGGTATATTAATAAAATCTTTTTTTTTGAAATCCATTCTGGATATACTGGGGTGGTAGAGGATTAGGCCCTAGGTGGGTAGAACCTCTATAAATCGACGTGTGTTGTTTACATTCCGCACCCTTATTATTGTCTTTGAGCTTTCAGTTCGAAAAAGAGGGTAAAATCTAAAATATGGAGATAATCTATTCAACCCCCTCTAGATTATCGTAGCCGCTTGGACTTACAAGTGGTATCAGAGCCAAACTCTTTGGCAAGCTCGTTTCACATCGCGAGTGAAGAGAAACGATCGTCGGCTACGAACGAAGCTCATCTATCCGGCACCTCCACCACCAAGCCACCTCGGTTTGATTCCAAAAATTTTATATTTTGGAAAGAAAGAATGGAATGTTATTTACAAGGTTGCGGGTTTGATATTTGGAATACCGTCATAAATGGAGAATCCATTCCAATGATAGATACACCACACACCTCCAAAGGCCTCAAAGAGCTAAATGATGAAGAGAAGAAAATCATCTCCTTAAACGGTAAGGCTCTAAATATTTTGTATTGTTCATTTACTAACTTGGAATATGAACATATTGTAGGAACTCGATCGGCACATAAAGTATGGCAAAAATTAGAAGCCATCTATGGAGTATTTGCAAATGAAAGGAGTCAAACAAAAGCATCTACTTCTCAAAGGGATACAAGTTCAAATCTAAGGAACAAGCCTCCTACAACTTCCAACTATGAAGAAGTTGAATATTGTTTTATGGGTATCGAAGAAGAAAACGAGGTATGTCTTAAACCCTCTGTTTCCTATGATATTGTTATACAAAATGATTATAGTGATTTGCAAAATGATTATGATGAACTTCAAAATGAATTCCAAAGCTTACTTGTTAAATACAAAAATTTGAAAAAGGAATTCAATGTTTTGAAAAATGATAAGGATAGTTTATTTACTTCCTATGAATCACTATCATGTGCTCACACCACCACACTTGACAAGGTTAGAAACCTTGAAAAAGAAAATAGTACTCTTGTTGAGAATATTGAAGGCATGAAAAAGGATTTAGCTAAATCCAACTTGAGTACCAATGATATGACCGAAATTGTTGATTATTGTGATAATTCGAAACTAGAACTTGATCATAAGTTTAATGTTGTCAATCATATGAAAAAGGATCAAGTCTCTAAGCATGTTGGCCATTATGCTCCTAGAATTATTACTTGTTTTTATTGCGGTAAAAAGGGTCATACGATAAAAACTTGTCGAGCTAGAAATAGCTCTAATTATTGTTGGAGACCTAAAAGTCTCAAGACTAATCCCAAAGGACCCAAACACTTGAGGGTACCACAAAATAATCTCTTGATAGGTACCCGGCGAAATAATAATCGGAGAAAATTCATACCGCCAAGAAGACATCAAATGACCAATTCATTTGATCAAATGAGAAAACATTTTCAAAGCCAATTTCCAAAAAGAGGATATAATCAAAAATGGGAAGAACACAATCCTTGGAAATGGCAAAAACATCATCAACAAGATGATTTTCCAAGAGAAAGACACTTTCAAAAATGGGAAGGCCACAATGCTTGGAAATGGAGCAATTGGAGAAACTATCATCAACAAGAAGATTTTCAAAAGGGAAGATACCATCAACAATGGGAACGGCACAACCCATGAAAATGGCGTAATTGGTAACCCGTATCTCCCTAGTTAAATATGCATTTTATTTTATTTTTATGCATGCTTTTATTGCAAAATGAGTTTTTAAGTATTTATTTTTTAATTAAGGTCTTCAATATATATTTGTGCTTTTAAAATTTTTTTTCAAAAAGAAGACCTTATATGATGTTTTTAAAACTCTTGTGCATTTTTGTAGACTAAAGTGTGTTATCATCTCTTATGGATTTTTATGGTATGAACTTACTTATCTCTTAGCCTACACTTTTATCATTATGATTTGTACTAGATTGGTTTTAAGAATTGTGTAGGATTTACAAATTTTCAAAAATAGCCATTTACGTCATTATTTGTCAAGAAATGCATTAATTATCGAGGTACGTTTACTTGTGTTATTCTTACTCTTATAGACTCGATATATGTATTGCCATGTGCCTATGTGCGTGTTTTTCATAGTATTTCATACAAGTGCCATTAAGAGGATTTTTAAATTTTTTTTTAAAAAAAAGGCACTATTCGACATTTGATTGCACATATTTGCTTTGTCAACTCTTGTTCAAATACTTCTTTTAAATGAGGTCTCAACTATATGCTATTAGATTTACAAAATTCAAAAGAGACCTTTTATAGCTTTCTTAAGCTTATTTGAACTTGCATGATTTATTAGACTCTTGATGATATTCTAAATGCATAGTATGTGTTTCTTGCTTCATGGTCTATATATATATAGTGTTTATTCCTACTATGCTCTTTTGCAAGATATTTTGTGATTGATGATTGAGGCATGTTTTTACACTTGGGCTATTTTTTCTTGCTTATATAAGCGATGCCGTTAATGAGTTTGTTAAGTTGTGTAGATGAGAAATGAAGTACTCCAAATATTAGTTACCTCAAAATATTTGGATGTAAATGTTCTATTGTGAACACCCTGACCAATTGGATGCCCTATGATGATAGTAATGAAGTAGACAAAAAGGGTATTCCTAACAAACTCGATGACCAAGGCAACATTGGTCGAACTAAGCGAGGTTAGTAGCTCGAAGGTATTTTCAAGAAGAAGGTAATTGATTTTGATGTAACATTTACACTCATAGCACATTTAGTAGCTATTTGCATTTTACTTGCCCATTCTTGTTTTAAGAAAATTTCAAACTTTACCAAATGGATGTTAAATCCATTTTTCTCAATAGTTTTATTCAAGAAGAAGTCTATGTAAAACAACCTCCGGGGCTTTAAATTTTTCTAAGCCAAATGATTTTTATAAAAGGCCTTGTATGGTTTAAAACAAGCACCCCATGTATGGTATGATAGACTTAGCTATTTTTGCTAAATGATTTTACAAGAGGTAAAGTTGATACTACTCTCTTTGTTTTGAAAAGGGGCAAGATTGTTTACTTGTGCATATTTATGAGAATATTTTTGGTACTACTAATGAATATTTGTGCAAGATATTTCTCCAAGTTGATGCAAGGTGTACTTGAAATGAGCATGATGGGGGAGCTCAATTTCTTGCTTGACTTCAAATTATTCAATGCCAAGTAGATGGTTATATTTCAAAAGAACTCTTGAAGGAGTTAGGCATTGAAGAAGGAAGAATCATCTCAACCTCTATGACTACCAATGAAAAAGGTTGAGAAAGGCATGTCGGTTGACAAATAAATTCGAGGTATGCTTTCTTGTATTATTCCTATAGACTCGACATTCCATATGCCTTATGTCTATATGCTCGACTTAAAAAATTATCCCAACGAATCTCATTAAAGTGCCATTAAAAGAAATTTTCAAATACTTGAAAGGCACCTCTTCCTATGACTAGTTGTATCCAAAGCTTTAAAGCGTTCTTATTTTTTTTTGGGATTACAAGTCCGGTGAAAATTATTCAAAATATAGTTCGTCATAATCGAACTAAACATATTGAGATTCGAAAATCTTTCTAAGGGATTGCGTTTTTAACAAATACTTGAGATGTGTTTAAATCTCGTCTCAAAGTTAACTCGCGGACATTTGTTCATTTACCGCCGAGTATTTTATCTCATTTCGAGCTTGATTATGACATAATGTATATTGAATGAGGTCTACGTTTGCATTTTGCACGTTTTTAAAACCTAGGGGCGAAAAATCGGATTTTGGATCAAACTTGGATTTTTCAAACAGAACTAAAAAAAGGTGGGCTGCCAGGCGGGCGACCGTCGCCCACCCTCGACCGTCGCCCATGCCCTGGACCAGGTAAGGCCGCCTAAGGATTTTTGGTTAAAATGGTTCTGTTTTCCCAGGCTTAGCATTTTTGGCTTTTTGGTTCTTTTTCGTCCCCTTTGCAAATTTCACACACAATTCACTTCAAATGAGTCTTGATGCATGAATTATATATTTTGGGGACTACCTAGCTCGGTTATCATCATTGATGCTCATCTTTACCGATTGAATGGTAAGAAATTCACTCTCTTTAGCTCAATTGGGTTGAACCCTTGAGTTTGTGGCTTATATGTATTTTTCTTGATGCAATTCATACATATTTGTGATGAGCTTATTGATTATTGATGAATGATATTTATAAGATTGCATTTGGTGATGAAAAACTTGGCTTGATTTCATTTACAAGGGCTATATATATATTTTTCAACTTTTGACGCCCGCCAAGTGTTCGATAAAATGTCTCAATGAAAAATTCATCACCTACATGATTCTCTCGATTTCAAAAGTCTCATATATTTATAGAGATCATGTTTTTGCTTATCAAATGAGTTTTCATAAGCTTCTTCAAGTCGTATGATTCGAATTTTCCCTCCTATTTGGTTTATAAGCTTCAATGTCCAAATAGCTCGATACATCGGTTTAGTTGCGCACTTTGATATGAATATATCATGTATTTATCGTGCTAACATTCTTTTTGATGATTCCAAAGGGGGAGAAACAGGTTATAAGCTCTTTAGCTCAAAGAAGCTAAGATAAGCTTAACAAATAGAAGCTATAAGCTATGGCTTCCTAAAGCCATAAGTTGTGTATGATTTTTAGTCCATTGGTTGTAGTATGGACGTATATATGTTTCTAATGATGTCTCTTTGACATGGGGGCTTTTAAGTTATAGATACGTAAGCTCAATATCGATAGCTAAGATTTTAGCTTATGTTTAAGTTGTTTCTATTACTATTGATGTGCATGTTGATAGGGGGAGCATTTGCTATATGTGTTTGAATATCTCTACTCCCATACTTGTGTTTTTATTGCATGGAATGTTGTCTCTCACAACGGATAGTTCTCTTTAACCGGTAAAATTGTTTTATTTTCAAAATCGACCTCGTTAAAATTGTTTTGGTTTGTAATCATCAAAAAGGGGGAGATTGTTTGATAAATGGTTTTATCTTGATTTTGATGATTTTGATTTTACACCAAAACAATGGTTTTAAAGGTTGTCCAAATACTCCTAAATGATTTAAAATGGTTTTAATATTTTTCGGAGTATTTCTTCAAGTTTTATTTTCGACAAAACTGGACAACACTTTTAATGATTTTTTTGTTAATGTATTTTTACCAAAACAATGGTTCTAAATGTTGTCCTAATACTCCCGATCGGTCTAAAATATTTTCACTATTTTTCGGAGTATTTCTTGAAGTTTATTTTCGATATAAAATTGGATAACACTTTTGTTTTGAGGTCAACCTGGTGTAGTATAGGGCAACCCGTACACCGAAAGTTGAGGAAAACAAAACTTCATGTTTGCGAGAAAATGGTCAGGGGTCAACCGGTCGCCCTATAGGGCAACCGGTGCCGTCGACCGGTCGACCTATAGGGCGACCGGTACCTGGGAGCAAAAATTGAAACAGAACTTCTGCCCTTCGATTTTTTAGTTTGTGCGACCGGTTGGAGTCGAAGTCGACCGGTCGAGGTAGACGTCGACCGGTCGCCCTGTGTAAATGTGTATTCTCATTTTCAAACGTCTATTTGTGCGCGACCGGTCGCCCTCAAGTTTGACAGCAAAATTCTGACCGTTGTGCAGCAGACAACTTTTCCCTAAATTGTGGGATTGATTTCTAACAGCTATAATCTTGATTTTAATTGCAATTTTTTTGTAGATATCAGATTCCAAGAGGAGCCTATCAAGTATCAATCATCTCCTATAAATAGAGGAAGATTTGAAGCACAACAACAAGAGAGAACAACACAACACAACAAGATATACTCAAGCAAACACTTGGTCTTTCATTGTTACTATTCTTGTTGTAATTTGCCTAGCTATTCACTTTCACATCCTTGAGGTCTAGGCTATTCTTGATTACACTTGCACTCAATTGTATTATTCATTATCGAGTTGTAATCTTGAATTTTTGGGTTATCATTCAACACAAGATATCCTTGTGAGTGTTCTTGTGGTAGGAACACACTTGGGTGATCTAGGTATTAGGTGTGAGAAGATTGTGGTAATCTTCTTGTTGAGGTGTTGAAGAATTTGGTGTTCTTCAAGGTTGAAGATTGTGGTAATCTTCACAAGGTGTCGTTGGAGATTGTGGTAATCTTCAAGTGAGTTTGTGGTAATCTCATAGGTGGTGTTGAAGAAGAGTGAGGTACTCTTCAAGGTGTTGTTGTAAGTTGGTGTTGTATTAATTTGTGGTATATTAATAAAATCTTTTTTTTTTAAATCCATTCTGGATATACTGGGGTGATAGAGGATTAGGCCCTAGGTGGGTTGAACCTCTATAAATCGACGTGTGTTGTTTACATTCCGCACCCTTATTATTGTCTTTGAGCTTTCAGTTCGAAAAAGAGGGTAAAATCGAAAATATGGAGATAATCTATTCACCCCCCTCTAGATTATCGTAGCCGCTTGGACTTACAAGTTAGCCACTCAACAGACTCGACAGAGATGTTGATAGAATAACTCAGCTATTTAGCTTAAAACCTTAACTTAGTTGTGTTGAAATTTTCAGCGGAAGACTTAACACCCTTGAATTTGTTTTAAACTTGTTTTAACACTTGATTTTAGCACTTAGTTATTTATCAGTTGGATAGAAAATTATCAGCAAATATAGAATGAATATGCAGGAATGTAAATGTGCTGAAAATTAAATGACACAAATAATTTTTATAGAGGTTCGAAGATAGGGTAATTCTTCTAATCCTCTCTTCTCCAACTCCTAGAGGAATCCACTAAGTAATGATCAGTTCAAAAAGTGGTTATCAGTCTAGAGACAAGTCTTGATCACACAGCTGACTTGCTCCTTTGACTCAGTCTAGAGATGTCATGGTCACACAGCTGACTTCTCTTCCAACTCAGCTTCTTCACAGGACAGCTGGCTTGCTATTTCAGCTCACTTTCTCAAACTTCTTGGATTTGATCACGAAGACCTCCAATAACTTGAGACTGGTTCGATTTTGATTCTTCCTACAATCCTCCTTGGAAAGTAGACCCCTTTTCATTCTTCAAAAGTTTCCTCTTCAACAGTTTGAAGTTGTCTTTTCTTCACAGCTTTGTGTTGGATTGATTTCCTTCGATTTTTAGGCTTGAGGATTTTGTTTGAAAATCTTGAGAATATTTTGTAGGTTAATTGCTGTGAATATTGCTTAATTTCTCAGGTGTGCAAGGTAACCTTTTCTCAATGAATTTCATCAGCCTTTTATAATGAACTTTCAAAAATCTGCCCGTTGAATAGATGGGCAGATTTTCAAAAGACACTTGTGTTCGTTGGCTTGTCTTTTCTTGGTCTCCAATCATGAGATGTAGACCTTTCCTCGTATTATATGAATGTTCACTTTTTCGTGTTCGACACGAGGTGCGATCTTCCCATTGGTTCATTCCTTTTGCACGCTTAAGGACAAGCACTTTAAGACCTGGCAAAGATGGGTGTATTACTTATTTAAGTAATGTTCTTGACTTCGTAAACGGATTCTTTTCGCTTAACTCCTCTTTCACGCCTCTTTCCCCTGGTGACTTGTGTAAGTCCAAGTGGCTACGATAATCTAGAGGGGGTGAATAGATTATCTCCATTTTCTCGATTATGCCCTCTTTTTCGAATCAAACAAGCCAAGACAAGAATAATGGTGCGGGAAGTAAACAACACGCGTCGATTTATGCAGGTTATACCCACCTAGGGCCTAATCCTCTACCACCCCAGTATCTCCGGGATGGATTTCAAAAAGAAAAAAAGATTTTATTAATTACCAAAATTAATACAACAACACCTTACAACATCTCCTTGAAGAGCACCACAATCTTCTTCAACACCACCTTGGAGATTACCACAATCTCACTTGAACGGCACCTTGTGAAGATCACCACAATCTTCAACATTGAAGAATACCAAATTCTTCAACACCTCAAAGAGCACCACGCTCTTCAATAAGAAGATCACCACAATCTTCTTGCACCTATCACCTAGATCATCCAAGTGTGTTCTTACCACAAGAACACACACAAGGATATCTTGTGTTGAATGATTACCACAAAATCAAGATTACAACTCAATAATGAATAAGACAATTTGAGTGCAAGTGTAATCAAGAAATAAAGCCTAGACCTCAAAATGTGAAAGTGATAAGCTAGGCAAATTACAACAAGAATATAGACAATGAAAGAACAAGTGTTTGCTTTGAATGTGTCTTGTTGTGTTGTATCTCAATTGTTGTACTTGTTAGTCCAAGACTTCCTCTATTTATAGGAGATAATTGATCATGTATAGGCTCCTCTTGGGGATTGAAAATCTACAGAAAAATGCAATTAAAATGAAGAATATAGTTGTTAGAAATCAATCCCACAATTTAAGAAAGTTGGTCTGTTGTACAATGGTCAGAATTTGCTGCCAAAACATTAGGGCGACCGGTCGCGTAGAAATAGACGTTGAAAATGAAAAACACAATTTTACACAGGGCGACCGATCGATGGGGTGTTTGACCGATCAACCCTGCGTCCAGCCGGTCGATCCATATGGCTCGGCATTTTTCCTTCTTTTCCACAAATGCAATAGGCTACAATTATGGAGATAACTCTATGTTCAAGTGACAACGAATTTTGTGGCCAAACGCCCAAAAAAGTCTCAACATCTTCCATAGAGACACCAAACATCTCATTATTCCAATTCGTACACCCAAAATAATGCCATCCTCCCTCCCGGACATGCAACAATCGACAAATTTTATTTGGAGTCCATTTAAAATGACGACCTTTCACAAATGAGTTCAAAGCAATAGGTTTTCTTTGAGCATCATACTCAATCCAAAAATTTGCATAGAAATGCAAAATCACATTATCATCATACAAAACAAAAGGATGCTCCCACACATACATCCAACCTTGTTCCTAATAAAATCCTGAATAGTCGGATAATCATTCGAAAATGTACCCAACCGATAAATCTTTGTACGAGCAATCGACTTAACACCCAAGTCCAAATTTTCATAATACCATTCCGCATATTTATTGATAAAATTAAACGTATTCATGGAACGAGGAGCTTGAGAGATAAATGATTTCTTACTTTTGGCCCAACGAAAATTGTCGAGCAAAATAGTCCTACAAAGCTCGGCGATTTGAGGTCGGGAAAGTTGAGGGTTTTGATTATCCTCATGCTCTTGAGCTACATTTCGTTGGGTAGCTCTAATTTCATGTTGTTCGGCTTCTTCTTGCCGATTTCTCGAGGTGCCCTCTCCGGCCCTTCTTCGCTTGGGATTAGGATTTCGATCGGCAAAATTTCTTGGAGGTGCCATGAATGTAAGAATCTTGCAAAATAGAGTGGATTAGCAACAAAAATTACAAGATTTGGTGAAGATTTGAGAAATATAGAGAAAGGGGAAAAATTCGGCGCTGGGGTTTGGGGAGTTTTTGTGAGTCCTTTCTAAAAAAGAACAGACGCGATTTAAACCAAAAAATCAAACAAGTCAGCCGGTCAGAGGTAGGTGCGACCAGTTGACATAAAGGGTGACCGGTCGGCCCTGCCTTGACTATCCCTGTGCAATTTTTTAATTTTCAGAATTTTCAAAATTCGATTTTTCACCCCAAAAGTTTTAGAAACGTGAAAATGTACGAGCATGGAATAAATCCAATATTTATGAGCCAATAAAAATTTATGAGACTCGATTAAAACATGAGATCGAAAAGTGCCTCTTTATAAAGAAAAATCGGCAAATCCATTTAATGGCACTTAAGAGAAATGCAATGAAATAGTTTGAAGGATAAGCGCATGATTATGACATGAAGAACATCGAGTTCTAAAAATAATATGAGTAAACGTTCCTTGATAGTTTAAGGTCCTCTTGACATATTATGACAAATAGCCATTGGTGAAGATATATATATCCTACACAATTCTTAAACAAATTTTGCACAACATAATGATACAAGTGTAGGCTAAGCAATAAGAGATATCTTAAGTATGCTTATGCTATATAAATACATAAGAAATAATAAACCACATAAGTCTAAGTAAATGCACAAGAGTTTTAAAAACATCATGCAAGGTCTCCTTTTCAAACAATTTTAAAAACACAAATATATATTGAAGACCTTAATTAAAAATAAATATTTGAAAACTCATTTTGAAAATTTAGGCACAATAAAAACATGCATAATAACAAAACAAAATACATATTTAAATAGGGAGATACGGTTTACCAATTACGCCATTTCCATGAGTTGTGTCTTTCCCATTGTTGATGATATCTTCCTCTTTGAAAATCATCTTGTTGATGATAGCTTTTCCAATTGCTCCATTTCCAAGGATTGTGTCCTTCCCATTGTTGATAGTGTTTTTCTCTTGGAAATTAATTTTGGTGATATCTTCTCCTTTGATCAAATGAGACGGTCATTTGATGTCTTCTAGGCGGTATGAATTTTCCTTGATTTTTATTCCGCCGGGTACCTAATATGACATTGTTTTGTGGTACCCTCAAGTGTTTGGGTCCTTTAGGATTAGCTTTGAGACTTTTAGGTCTCCAATAATGATTAGAGCTATTTCTAGCCCGACAAGTATTAACCGTGTGACCCTTTTTACCACAATAAAAACAAGTAATGATTCTAGGAGCATAATGACCAACATGCATAGAGACTTGACCCTTTTTCACATGATTAACAACATTAGGCTTATGGTCAAGTCCTTGTTTCAAATTAACACAATCATGAACATCAATAATTTTGGTCATTTTATCGGTACTCAAGTTGAATTTTCATAAATCATTTTTCATGCAATTAATATCCTCAACAAGAGTATTATTTTCCTTTTCAAGGATTCTAACCTTATCAAGTATGGTGGTGTGAGCACATGAAAGTGATTTATAGGAATTAATAAACTATCCTTATCATTTTTCAAAACATTGAATTCCTTTTTCAAATTTTTGTATTTAACAAGTAAGCTTTGGAATTCATTTTGAAGCTCATCAAAATCATTTTGCAAATCATCATAATCATTTTGTAATTCATTATCATAGGAAGTAGAAGGTTTAGAACTTACCTCATTTTCTTCTTCGAAGCCCATAAGACATCGTTCATTTTCATAGTCGTTGGAAGTTGTAGGAAGCTCATCTCATGTTGTTGGATTTGACGTTGTATCCAATTGAGAAGTAGATGTTTTTGAGTTGCTCCTTTCATTTTCATATACTTCTTCTAATTTTCTCCATACTTCATGTGCCGATATAATTCCTACAAGATGATCATATTCCAAAATGGTAAGTGAACAATAAATAATATTAAGAGATTTACCATTTAAGGAGATGATTTTCTTCTCTTCATCATTGAGCTCCTTGAGGACTTCGGAGGTTTGAGGTGTGTCTTTCATCGGAATAGATTCACAGTTAATGATTGTGTTCCAAATATCGATCCCACAACCTTGTAGATAGCATTCCATTCTTTCTTTCCAAAATGTATAATTTTTGGAATCAAATAGTGGTGGCTTGGTGGTGGAGGCGCCGGTAAGGTAGACTTCCTTCGTAGCCGATGATCGTTACTCTTTACTCGCGATGTGGAACGAGCTTACCAAAGAGTTTGGCTCTGATACCACTTGTAAGTCCAAGTAGCTACGATAATATAGAGGGGGTGAATAGATTATCTCCATTTTCTCGATTATGCCCTCTTTTTCAAATCAAACAAGCCAAAATAAGAATAAAGGTGCGGGAAGTAAACAACACGCGTCGATTTATAGAGGTTAAACCCACCTAGGGCCTAATCCTCTACCACCCCAGTATCTCCGGGATGGATTTCAAAAAAGAAAAAAGGATTTTATTAATTACCAAAATTAATACAACAACACCTTACAACATCTCCTTGAAGAGCATCACACTCTTCCTCAACACCACCTTGGAGATTACCACAATCTCACTTGAACGGCACCTTGTGAAGATCACCACAATCTTCAACCTTGAAGAATACCAAATTCTTCAACACCTCAAAGAGCACCACTCTTCAATAAGAAGATCACCACAATCTTCTTGCACCTATCACCTAGATCATCCAAGTGTGTTCTTACCACAGGAACACTCATAAGGATATCTTGTGTTGAATGATTACCACAAAATCAAGATTACAACTCAATAATGAATAATACAATTTGAGTGCAAGTGTAATCAAGAAATAAAGCCTAGACCTCAAAATGTGAAAGTGATAAGCTGGGCAAATTACGACAAGAATATAGACAATGAAAGAACAAGTGTTTGCTTTGAATGTGTCTTGTTGTGTTGTATCTCAATTGTCATACTTGTTGCTCCAAGACTTCCTCTATTTATAGGAGATGATTGATCATGTATACGCTCCTCTTGGGGATTGAAAATCTACAGAAAAATGCAATTAAAATCAATAATATAGCTGTCAGAAATCAATCTCACAATTTAAGGAAAGTTGGTCTGCTACACAACGGTCAGAATTTGCTGTCAAAACATTAGGGCAACCGGTCGCATAGAAATAGACGTTGAAAATGAAAAATACAATTTTGCACAGGGCGACCGATCGACGGGGGGTCCGACCGGTCGACCCTGTGTCCAGCCGGTCGAGCTTCTCAAAATCAGAGGTCAGGGGATTCTGTTTCAAACAAACACGCCTAGGTATCGGTCAACCCTGGGGCGACCGGTCGACGCCCAGGTCGACCGGTCGACCTCTTCCATTTTATTTCCATTGTGTTTTCTGTTTCAAAACAAAACTTCAGGCACGGGTTACCCTATAGGGCGACCGATCAATGCGAAATGGAAGTGTTGTCCAATTTTTATCGAAAATAAACTTCAAGAAATACTCCGAGAAATTAGTAAAAATATTTTAAAACAATCGGGAGTATTTGGACAACATTTTTAAACATTTTTTTGGTGTAAAAACTCTTAAAAACAAAATCATCAAAATCATGATAAAAACATTTATCAAACAACTTGAGTCTGCTTCAATCATTTGAAGACTCATTTGTCGCTTTCAACTTGTGACTTGGCTTCTTGAGTTGACTTGACTGACTCTTCACATAGCTATTCCTCAGCTGTTACGTCTTCATTTGAGTCCTTGATCTTCTATCTTGGCCATACTCAGTTGTTCCACAGCGGAGTCTTCACTTCACTCTTCAGTTGACTTCTTGTATTCACAGGCTTAGCTGACTTGACTCAGCTCATCTAGGGTTGTAAACGATCCGAGCCGAGCCGAGCTTTAACTTGTTTGCCATATGTTCGTTTAATTTTATACATGTTCAAGCTTGGCTTGAGCTTGATTCAATTTTTAAAAAGCTTGTTCGTGTTCGGCTTGATAAGAAAATTTAATGCTTGAATGTGTTTGTGAACATGTTCGTGAACGTGTTCGTTTTGAGTTCGTGTTCAATATGTTTAAACAATTAATAACTTTGCTCGCGAACAACAAATAAACAAAAATTTGACTTTTTTCGTGAACGATAAACAAGTAAATATTTTTTCAAACTTATAGATGAAAATACATATAAATTATTGTCAAAAAATAAATACACATACACTAAGGAACCAACCAAACTATATTAGAAATAGTTAAAAAAAATATGGGCCATAGCTTATTTAATGATTTTTTTCACTATATTACGTATTAGGGTAGGGTTTAGAGAGTATTATGTATCTTGAAGGCTTTAAGTCTTTTTAATTTTATTAAAATAAAATATTTTTAATTATTTTTTTGAAATAATCAAGCTATTAGTCGAGCCCTTAATGAGTTTGTTCACGAACAAGTCTAAAAAAATATTATATGAGCTTGTTCTTGAACATTTATAAACGAACACTAAACAAACTTGTTCACGAGCTTTTAGTAAACGGGTGTAGAATTGTTCAAGCTCTGTTCGTTTATTACACGAGCCTCAATATGTGTTCGTTTATGCTCACTTAACTAAATAAACAAACATAAACGAACGTTATCCGAGCATATTCACGAGTTATTTGCCGAACGCTCTGTTCACTTACAGCCCTAAGCTCATCCAGTCCTATCTAAAACAATTGAAAATTACAAGGAAAATGGGGTGGCAACTTTCTAGTTTAAGTTTTACATGGCATTTATCAAAATCTATACATCTTGAATTTTGAAGAGTGTTCTATCAACCTTGCCTTTGGTGAATCCATTGTCTGTTAGAAACTGAGATAATGTGTCATACCATGTCCTTGGTGCTTGCTTCAAACCATATAATGCCTTCTTGAGCTTGTAGACTTTATCTCCAATAGTTTTCTACTCAAAACCTGGAGGTTGTTCTACATAGACTTCTTACTCCAAAAGTCTATTCAAAAATGTACTCTTCATATCCATTTGGTAGACTGTGAAGTTCTTGTGTGCTGCATAAGCAAGAAACATTCTTATTGCTTCCAACCTGGCAACAGGTGCAAAGGTTTCATCTAAATCTATACCCTTTCTTGGCAATACCCTTTGGCGACCAATCTTGCTTTTTTTTTCATTACAGGTCTCTCTTCATTCATCTTGTTTCTGAATACCCACTTAGTACCAATAACATTTTGGTGGGTAGGCATTTGAACCAAACTAATTCAGCTCTTCCTGCAAAGCTAGAATCCAGTGTGTGTCATTCAATGCTTGTGACACATCTTTTGGCTCAATTTGAGAAATGAAAATAGTGAACATAGATTCATGTTGAGTCCTGGATCTGGTTCCACTCTATCTATAACATTTCCAATAACTAACTCTGGTTGATAGTCTCTTAGCCATCTCACATCTGGTTGGAGTAAGTCTGCTGGATTGAGTCTTCTTACAGCTAAGTTGTCTTGAATAACTTTTTCTTGATCATTATTCAGCTGCAAACCTTCCAGATGTCTTTGAGATTCAACTATCTCATCTTCATCTGAGTTGGGTCTTCTGATATCTGCCTCAACATATGAACTCTTTTGAACAGTCGGCTGATTCATCTTATCAGCTAACTCATCAATGTTTTCTCCATTAATATTAGATTCATCAAAAACCACACGGATAGACTATTCTGTGATCATAGTCCTCTTGTTCAGCACTTTGAAAGCTTTACTCACAGTAGAGTATCCTAAAAAGATACCTTCATCAGCTTTAGCATCAAAAGCTTTCAAGTTGTTCTTGCTATTGTTTTGAATTTACATCCAAAGATATGAAAATATCCAACATTTGGCATCCTTCCTGTCCAAATTTCAAAGGTGGTTTTGGACAGCTGCCTATTGATCATACACCTATTCTAAGTGTGGCAGGAAGTATTAATGGCTTCAATCCAAAATCTCTTAGGCAATCCAGCTTCGACTAAACATGGTCCGTCTGACTTCCTTGAGGGTTATGTTCCTTCTTTCAGCCACTCCATTCTGTTGTGGAGTTCTCGTAGCTGATAATTCATGAGTAATACCATTCTCTGTGCAATACGAAGTTATAATCCCATTGACAAACTCAGTTCCTCTGTCAGGCCTTATCTTGATAATGATTTGACTCTTCTCATTTTGAACTCTTCTCATAAGCTATGGAAGCTTCTATAAAGTTTCTTTCTTTTACACATAAAGATGGTCCTTGTGTATCTTGAATAATCATTCACCACCACTAAGGTATATTTATTTTCACTGATATTAGATGGTTCAATAGGACCAAATAAACGCATATGCAATAAGTGTAATATCCTGGTTGAAGAAGGACTTGGCTTATCTTTGAATGAAGACTTGATTTGCTTTCCCATCTGGCATGCATCACAAATGATGTCCTTCTTGTAAACTGAGTCTGGCAATCCTTCCACAAGATGACTCCTTACAAGCTTGTTGATTGTCTTGAAATTCAGGTGACTCAGCTTTTTGTGCCACAGCCAACTTGATTCGGTTGTGCTCTTTGCTAGTAGGTACGTACTTGGTGTAGCAGTGAACCAATCCACTACATACATGTTTTTTTTGTCTTGATCCTGATAGCACAACTTCATTTTATTCAGCATTTTTGATATGGCATACACCCATGTTGAATCCTACATTATAGCCCTTATCACAGAGTTGGCTGATACTCAGTATATTGAAATTCAACCCTTCAACATAGGCTACATATGTGATCTCCAGTCCATTTTTCTTTATGGATCCAATGCCTCTTATCTCCCCCGGAGCTTCATTTCCTCCAAATATAACTTTTGTTCCTCTTGATTCCTTAAAGTTTGATAGATTCTTCTTATTCCAGTCATATGTTTGGAATAGCCACTATCCATACCATGTTCCTTGACACTCAGCTGTTCCTTGGACATGCAATTAAGGAAATCAGTTTTCAAGTACCCATCACTATCCATAAAGATCTGTGGGTGATGAAGTGTTTGTGTCACTATCACTATCACCAAAATTAGAATTAGATGAGTTAGAATGTGTCTCATCTTCTTGTTCTTTGGTCATGAGCATATCAAAGCCTCTTCTTTGGTGTCGAGGAGTAATGCCGCCTCGTTCTTTATCTCGATTAAAGTCATCTCTTTGCACTTGGTTGTGTCAGCATCAGCAACCACCATGGATTTCTTCTTTTCTTGTCTTTTTTCTCTAAAGACCTTTATTTCTTCCTCATTCCGGTACTTGTTAATTGGTGGATAGGAGCAGTCAACAACGAAGTATCCTGGTCCGCGCAAGTCCAAAGACATTCTCGCTTTTCTGGTAATCAGCTCTCTAATTATCAGCTCTATGATACTCAGCTCTTTGATGATCAACTCTCTAGTGATCAACTCTCTTGGGTGGCCTTTCTTCCCTGGTCTTGGATGGCGTTGAGTGTCTCCTGGACGTTTCACCCTTGTTCCTTTTATAGTTCTTATTGAAGAACTTGTTGAATCTTTTTACCATTAGGGCAATTTCATCTTGGTTGATGGTATCCTTGGAGTTAGCTTTCTTGGTTTCTCTAGCCATGAGTGCAGCTGTCTTGGGTACAACAGTCTCTTCTTGCTCTTTCTTTCAGAGCTCAAATTCATAAGCTTTCAAATCTGAGAATAGCTCATGGTTGGAGGTTCTTGTCAAGTACAGGGAGTGTCTCAAGGCCATCACCTTCATTTCCCACTCAGTTGAGATCGATCTCAAAATCTTCATACACATATCCTTTTGTGTGTATTCTTTTCCTAGAGCTTAGAGCTCATTTGTAATCTCTGTAAATATGGCATTCAGTTGATCTAGAGTTACACCTGCAAGCAGTTTAAAATTTTCAAATTTTTTTACAGCAACAATTAATCTATTTTCTTTAATTTGATCAGTTCATTTACAAATTAAATCAACTTTTCCCATATATCTTGAGTCGTTCTGCATGATTTCACTTTATTGAACATAGTTTTATCGAGAGTTTTGTACAAAATATCATTGGTAACATTGTCCAAGTTATATCTCTTTCGATCCTTATTTGTCCACTCACATCTTGGCTTTTCAACCATTGCGGGTCTAGGTGCAACAGGTAAAACTGGTATGGCAGCAGCAGGTGTAGCACGTGCACCACGTGCGGCGGTGTTGCGGCGATCTCTCCTTCAAAGAAGTGCGGGAGCAAAAACTCGGGAGTAGGAGCTACAGCTGTGTTCACCTTCATAATTTGAATAGGCCCATCCTCAATGAAGAACCACATTTTATCGAGTAAAGCAGAAAGTTGTGCCTGCATGCGAATCTTCCAGTCATCAAATTCTTCAACAGTGAACATAGGAATGCGAGATAGATGTGCTTCCATGATAATAACTATCCAAAGAAAATTTTAAAAATAGCAACTATTGTATCTTTGAAAATGATTGAGATCTAGTTCAGTAACCAGTGCAGAAGGCTCAATAAACCAACCGCTATATACCACTTGTAGGTCTCAAGGGGTGTTCAAGTAAAGTCTAGAAGATGGGTTGAATAGACTTTACAAATTTTTTATTTTGTCCTTTAAATTGGAGTTTTATTACAAGTCAGTTGGGCCTTGAGGGACAACTTAGTTCAACCTTACAGTAGAGTTAGCCACTCAACAGACTCGAGAGAGCTATTGATAAGATAATTCAGCTGAGTAAGATGACATTTTTAGAAAAACAGCATACTTGGTTTTTCAGCAGAAGTCTTACACTCTTTGATTAAAATATGTTTTCAACATTTATTTTAGGTTTAGTTATTATCAGTAGACTTAGCAAATATAATAAACAGCAGATAAAATATGCAAGAATTATAGTGATGATAGTAAAAGATACAGAGCAATTTTTATAGTGGTTCGATGATGGGGTAATTCCTCTAATCCACTCTTCTCCAACCCCTGGAGGTAATCCACTAAGTAACATTGACTTTGTTACAAAAGGATGACAGTCCAAACTTAGCCTTGATCACACAACTGGCTTTGCTTCTAGGACTAAGCTCTTCACAAGACGATTGTCCTACTAATTCAGCTCCTTCAGACTTTTGGATTTGATCACGCAACCCTCCAACAAGTCCAAAGCTTTAATTCCAACTTGAACTTCACTACACTTCCTTCAACCTTGGATGTATAGACCCCTTGTTTTTCAACAAATCTTCCTCTTCAATAGTTGGAAGTTTTCTTTCCTTCACTAAGTGTGTTGGATCGATTTCCTTCAAGTTTTAGGCTTGAGGATAGAATGAATGCTTGAGAGTATTTTTCACTTTTGCTCAGATTGCTTGAATGCTCTTGTGTGTCGTAAGTGTTCTCTCTCTAAAGATCTTCAGCCTTTTATAAAGCATGTTTGAAAAATATATCCGTTGAAGAGATAGATGTATTTTCCAAACTACACTTTAAGGTCGTTTTCTTGTCTTGTCTTGCAGACTGAACCTCGAATTAATGCTCTACAACATGGCCTGAATCTCTACAGGTTTGCAAGAGCATCCCATTGGTTCCTAGCTTTTTGTACTCTTTCAGCAAAACAACTTTATAGATTACAGTCTGACACGTTTCCGCTTTCAGCAAACATTTGACTTTGCTTAACTACGGATCTCTTCAGCTTTCTTGGGTTCCTTTTTATTGCTTGACCCCTTTGATAGTCATCTCCACTTATCTGGGAGTGACTTGGCTGTCAGTCTGCTGATTGAGATAGCTTCCAGGTACTTGACTGATCCTTCATCTTCGACACTCAGCTGACACACAGCAGAGTCTTCACTTCGATCTTTAGTCAACTTCTACAATCTTCAACTTGGTTTTTTCGACTCAGCTTATAGAAACATATCTATTACATAATTGATTTTACAGTAACTCAAAAGCCAACTTCCTAATCTAAGTTTTACATAGCATCATCAAAATCTATTACATAAATTTCCCAAAATTATGCTCGGACAAACTAAAGTTCTTTGCTTTAATTTTATGTAAGGGCGCTACGCCAGGACAGCCGGAGATGTCGCTGTGAGTTCGTCTATGAGCTCTACGCCTAGGACTGCCGGAGATTCCATCGTAAGTTTATGTATGTGAGGATCCCATTAGGTGTGACTTCTCCCTTCCGGGAAAAACAGAGGAGATTTGTGGAGGAGAGTGCGTTCATAGGTGCGAACCATTGCTTGGCAACTAATGATGTTTGGGGAAGCTGGCGAGTTTTGCAGCTTCCAAGATTGTCTAGCTTGATTATAGTCTTTCTTGGGGAGCTTTTTTCTTTCCAAGGTCTCCGAAAGTTATATTGATTGCTCCAATCAAATGAATATTCTTTATTTGGTGCGCAGCTCGTGGTGGCACAAAGCTTTGGTGGAGTTTGTTAATGACTGATTTAGATGAGCTTCCTCCTTAATTTTGCATTCTTTAGTGTTGTTATGGGCACCTAAATGTGAATAGGTGTGTTGCCTTGCATGGGCCATTGCGAGTGGTTTCTTAGCTATTGTGTTTGTTAGGAACTCAAGCTATATCTGAATGGTGGGTGCGAGAACCCTTGGTTGGTTTAGACTTGGTCTTACTAAATCTTGTACTCTTCTATTCCGAATGTTGCGAGCATATTCTTCTCCATACTGAAGTTCTGTGTCTTTTGATTGTGAGTGGTGCTTATGCTGGCTTTATTGCATTCCCCGTAGCACGCTTGAAATGTATGTTCCCATTTTTTGGTCTTTCGGAAATCATGTTAGTGAATCCAATGATGTGTAAGTTTCTCTTAATATAAATTTGGCTGGAGGGTTCTCGTCCAAGTATTCCTTAGGGAATCTCTTTCTATGTTGCTCTCGGAGAACTGTGAAGTCTTCGCTCCTTCAGGGAGTGGTTTCTCCGATATAATTGAACAAATTGTACTCCTACTTTGGAGTCTCGGGGCTTTGGATAACATTTGTCTCTCCTAAGTGGCCTTATAGGGTGTATCCATTTCTCTTGAGTGGCTTGAGTATAAACTTGGGGGAGCCAAGGTAGTATGAATGAGTCCTTTATCTAGAGGGATGGTAAGTGGAAACGCTCCACCATATGCAATGGGTCCTTTGACTGATTTCTTCGTGGTTTACCTGTCTTCATCTTGGGAGTTTTCATCTTCTGTAATAGTTGAGCATTTCTTTTTCCTTCCGTGGCAGAAGATATTTCTCAAAGGATTGGAGAGTTTGTGGAGCTTCCTTCAGTTGAGGAGGGACATCAATAGGTCTTCTTGAGAGTTTTGCTCTTCTGTAAGGAGTTGTTTGCTCCAGAAGTAGCTTGGCTATTATGTATGGCTCTTGACTCCTCAGCCAGAGTGTGGAGGTGAGCTTGTGAATTTCACATCTAGATTCAATGCCTGCTCATTCTTCTACAGCGTGATGGTCTATTTGGTGTCTGGTTGATCCCCAGTCCCTTGTACATCTTTTCCATTCCACCCGAGTTAGGGTCATCCACAACTGGTGGAGCTATAAGGGGTTTTTGTGTTGCTGTTGCGGCTTGTTACGGCAGGGTGCCTTGGGCGGCTTCTTTTAGTAGAGCTTGAAGGGATTCTTGACCCAACAATACTTCTTCAGCTCATGGAGCTCCTCTGAGGGGAGGATATTATCTAACAACGCCCCCTTGAGATGGTGAAGGGCATCCCCTTGAGCTGGTGATGGGCGCCCTTCCAAAATGAAGGGATTGTCCTTGTGTTTTCTTGGCAATCTATCTTCTAGCCTAGTGTTCCCAGCTCTGGAGTTGACGGCTTCCACGAATCGTTTTATGAAGTCTCACAGTAACTCTCTTTCCTTCTATTTTACTTGAAAAAGATTAGCAATGGTCTTAGGACATTTCTGATTAATAGAGAACTATTGCATGAAGGCTTCAGTGAGCTTGTCCACTCAAGAGATTGATCCCACTGTCAGCGCTTGCTTGGTCAGAGTGGTTCGGAATACTTTGCAGTAGGAAGTGTCCACCATATCATAGAGATTCGCCTTCATGTAGAACTTGTCTAAATGCTCATGGGGGTCTCCAGTTCCATCATACTTTGGGAGGTTGGAGGTCTTGATGCCCGATGGTAGTGGCTCAACCAAGATGGTAAGGGCCAATGGACTTTTTCTTGCCAGGGGCGGTGACCCGTGAGTTGGCTTGGCTGGCCTATACCGTCTGTGGTTCTTCAACTAAGAGTGACTCTTCACGATTCTCACTGCGTCCTTCATCTCTTCCTCCTTGGCATCTGTGGGTGGAACCCGGGGCGGTCTCCCAGTGACTTCTATTACGGCTTAGTGTCTCAGATCATTATGGATAGCTTCGTCAACCATGGCTTGGAGGGCTTCCTGGGTTAAACGAACTTCCTCAGCGGGTAGAGCCCCCCAGGAGGAGGGGGTGGCACCCCTCTTGATTACGTCAGAGGCAACACTCCTCCAAGAGGAGGGGGGATGGCCTCTCGTCTTCCAGGTGGGTTGTTCCTCTTGCTGGTTTCTAGCTCCGGGGCTAGCATCTTGGGATTCAGTTTCGTGTGCTTGATATCGGGTCTGCATCTTCTTGTCTTGGCTTTTCCCACAGACGGCGCCAAAATGATGCTATTTTTTTCCGCAGATAACTCTAAGTCAAAGAATTCGATAAAAGTCAACATTTTCTCCCTTCGGAGCTGGAATTTTCTAGGGTGGGAACTTGCCTGCAACATCAGCAAACATTAGATGGGCCCTGGAGTTGTCCCAGGGAGACCCATCCGACGCTCAAGTCAACACAGTGAATTAGAGAAAATCCAAAATAGTAATGAAAGTATTGAATGTGAAGTATGTGAATCGACTTACGAATGAGTTGAATAGACCTTTATATACGTGGGTTAGCGGGTCGCGTAGGATGAAGTAGGCCGCTTGGGCCGGTATAGGCCGCATAGGCTGAATAATTATATATGTGGCCCAATAAGAAATATTGGTTAATAATTGTGATTTATTAAATAAAATAATGGCGTTAATGGTGTTAATGTTGGAAATTATTACATGGTTACAATGGGAAAAACCTTCAAGATGGCTTACAAAAGAGAAACATAAAATTACAAAAAATGTAAAACGTAGCTATTACAAGTCTTGAATGGATTCCAACTCCAGAAGCATGAATCTGACAGAACTTGAAAAACAAAAGCCGAGTCGAGTAGAACTCTATCCGCAAGACAAATACGTCCCGGCAAGTGCTCACGATGACGTAATGTCCCCAAAGATAAAATCGGCTTAACCTCCTTTGTACAAAAGAGCACCACTGACACAAAGACACCTTTCGAACTCGAAGGAGCGAGAACTGGCTGCTGGATACGAGTGCAGAAGGAAATGTTCTTCGAAAAGTTACGACACTTTTGCCGACACTTATAATATGCGAGATATGCGATTTTTTTCGTATATCTTGACTTCATCTCTTCCTTCTAACTCCTCAAAGCGAAGAAACACCTAAGACTTATAAAGGCTGAGTTTGTCAAAACGGGCCAGGCCCGGGCGCCGGTCGCCCGCCCCGCCCCGCCTAAGGTAGGGGGTGGGTTAAGTATTTAGTAGCCCGCCAAAGGGCGGGCCTAACAAGCTAGCCCGCCGGGGCCGCGGGCTTGGCGGGTTGGGTCGGCGGGCGCGTGAGCTAGGCTAGCCCGAGAAAATAAAAAAAAAAGAAAAAATGAAAAATTAGATAAAATAGACAAAAAAATAGGATAATTAATTTTTTATATTTTTATCTCTTATAAAAGTATATATAATATTTTTATAAAATATGTACTTGTTATCCATTAGTATATTTAATTCATTAAAATTAATAATATGAATAAAAAAATATTTTTTTATTTTTTTATTTTTTTTTTTTTTTATGGCACTACTAACCCGCAGCCCAAGGCGGGTTGGGTTGGGTTGAGGTTTTCTCGGCCCGCCCCGCCCGCCAAGTGGGTGGGTTTTGGCGGGCCACGGGCCGGCCCGCCCCGCCGGCCCGTTTTGACACCTCTAATAAAGGCCATCATTTCCAACACATGAAGGGTATTAAATACAAAGAGAGTGGGCATTATCCCACATGTAACTCCCATGAGTTACAAGCCCCTTATTATGACCACCACTTGAGGAGTTACAAACTCTAAAAACCACATGAACCTAGACACATCCAATGTCTAGATTCATAAACACACGAACCTAGACACCTCCAATGTCTAGATTCATCAGGCCCAACAGTTACTTGAATTTGGGTCAAGCCCATTTTCAAGTGACAAAACTAACTAAACCTGAACCCGAGCCCAAAGGGTCGGTCCGGTCCAAGGCCCATTTGTGATCATACACTTGTGTTGTAGTATATCCAACCAATAACACCTTCTAGTATTTATACTAGGATAAAATATGCACATTCGTGTGGCCATCTTCGTGTATTAATTTCTCACTCATCACCGAAATTCGGTTTTGAGAAATAAAAAATACTATGAACATCTACTCAAAAACTAGATTAACAATTTACTATTCAATTCCTCTATAATTAAATTCTTAGCCACCGAAAATTTGGTCAAAGTCGGGTCAGTGCCCGCTTTCTCAAAACCAAATTTTCAACAGTTAATTATGAAAGGACTCTTTCGACATAATGTTATGAAGAACACACAGTTTGTCTCTCGCTACTAAATTTGGTTATACAAATTCACAAGTTATTTCTTCTTTATCTTTTTGTTGGGACTTAAATAAACCAATCAATAATTAAAATTGAAAGCTTGACCAATCACGTTCGTTCATGTAGTTGAACTCCTCTCAATCAATTGAATACGTGATATACGCAAACATTAGCAAGAAAATATGTATCTGAAATGGATTACTTATCGACTCAAAATCATGATTTATTTTTCTTCTGCGGTGAAAAATATAAGAAAATAGACTAATACATTTTGCTTATACATAGGTTCCAAAGCTTGCGTATAACTAATTCTATGAACAGACAGCCTCGCCCCTAAGGATGAAGCCAGAAAACGAACATTAAAGGGGCGGGATATTTTATTCTTAGACATGGTGATCAAAGAAGTGTTCTAAAATTTTGTAGGAGGACAAAATTTCAAAATTTAATAATCTTATGTATCAAATTTTATTAACTTAATAACTTTATAAAAAAAAATTGTATTAAATTTGCAAAATTTAACAAGTTGAGAGGGGTGTTGTGGCCGCCAGCCCTCTAACTTCGTCTCTGCTTTCCCTTTTCAACTATCGCCAATTAAACATGGATGCGATCTCAACTTATACACACTCATCGTAAATATTCAGTTAACCACATGGGATCCTTGGTTTCTAGTCATGCCTTCCACAATCCCACGAGGGTTCAAATCTCAATCCTCTATTGTTCCACCTTCTATTTTACCGCTACGCCATATTGGTGGGGCTAGACTAATACTTTTCATACATGTATGTATGAAAAAAAATTAATGGGTATATTAATTAAAGGGGTTTAAATATTTTAGTGCAATTATGTCATGTATATATAAAGTTTGGATCGGGTGAGTCCGGGTAATTTAAGTGAGTACGTGAGACTAAATGCGAGATCGGCCTCTTTTTTCTAACAATGCAGATTTAATTGATTTTAATTTTAGTTTATATTTACTTAATGGTTGTTAAGGGTAAACAGGTAATTTTGTTTGAATATAAGTTAAAAAAGATAGTTATTTTTGGTAGTGTCCGTTCACATTCCCAATTTTTTGAGATTTATTTGAAACCGTATCTTTGGTCTTATCCACTGTGAGAAATAGGTTGTTTTTTTGGGATTTGTTTGAAATCGTATATCTGGTAGTCTCTTTTTTCTTTCACAGTCAAACTTACAATCACCATTGACGCATTTTCGCTGTAAGAAATACGTTACTTATTAAGGAAAATATTAATGTTGCAATATCAACTGTTTCCTTTTATTTGTCTTTATATATATATATATATATATATATATGTCAATTGTGTTGCTTATCGAGGACAAATATGTTGTTTATTTAGGCAGACAATATTGCTAAGATGGTGCAAATGTGTTGATTTAAATAGGTTATTTATCTTTGCATATATACATAAATATGTTGTTTTTTTATGTCAATTGTGTTGCTTATTAAAGACAAACATGTTGCTTTTTTAAGCAGATAATGTCGCTAAGTTGGGTGCAAATGTGTTGATTTAAATCGGTCATCTGTCTTTGTGTGTGTGTGTGTATATATATATATATATATATATATATAATTATGTTATTTTTATGTTAATTGTGTTGATTATTGTGGGCAAATATGTTGCTTATTAATGCAGAGAATGTTGTTAATGGTAATTATTTATTTTTTTGCAGTTGTTATTGGAATAAGAAGTGAAGATGCAGACATTTTGGTGAAGAAGAAGGATGCACTGCGTACCATTATTTTGTACCATTATTTTGATCTGGATGCAAATGATAAGATTACTTCTAATAATTTAGCGTGTAATCGTTCCTAATTTTTAGGGAGTGATTGTTTTTATTGGACTAATATACTCTTTATCCATTTTAATTAGGAATTATTTTTTTAGGCCTGTTTAATATAAGCCATCGAATGTGTTTGATATGTGTAGATAAGTTAAATGCGTGCTTAATTACCTAAGGCGGTGGTCTCGTATAACCCTCCCAATATATATATATATATATATATATATATATATATATATGTATTGATTCAAATGAGACCAATATGTTGGGGTGAGACCGTGAGACCTAATCTGGTGCGTCAATTCTATTTTTTGAAGGGCGTCGATTAATCCATTTTTTAAGGTATTTTTAATGTTAAAAAACTACCAAAAGGCTAGGATGGTAATAACACACCCACACGATTTTGATTAATTATGGATAGATTTGTAACCTCCTTTATTTTCGGTAAATACACAAGCATGATTATAGGAGATTAATTATGGATAGATATTAACACCATTAATTTTCGGCAGTGAGAGATTGTGTATGTTTGAGTGCCCGATTTTTTTTTTGGGAACCGATTTTTAGGCTTAAAATTAATATCATCACTAATATCAATTGTGATACATGAAATAAAAGTAATTTATGCATCATAAAAAATATTAGAACAATTCATTTCTAACACTAATTGATTTGTAATATACTTTAAGTATGCAACATACGTATGTGAAATATGCATTATTTTTTTTATCTAATATGCATGTAAATTGCAAAAAAAAAAAAAATGATTTTTTAAATATGCAACATACGTATGTTAAATATGCATATTAATTTATCTAATTATGCATGTAAATTAAAAAAATTGTTAGGACAAATTATTTTTAACACTAACTGAAATTTAATATACTTTAAATATGCAACATATGTATGTGAAATATGCATCATATTTTTATCTAATATGCATGTAAATTGCAAAAAAAAAAAAATTGTTAGAACAATTTATTTTTTAACACTAACTGGTTTATAATATACTTTAAATATGCAATATACATATGTTGAATATGCATATTAATTTTATCTAATTATACATGTAAATTAAAAAAAATTGTTAGAACACATAATTTTTAACGCCATATGGACGATTTTTTTTAATTTGAAAATTTTGCATCATTTAAATGTTTGTAATGCATAGTTAGACCATTTATATTGCTCCGAAAATCAGGCAGTACATAATCGTATTTGTACAATTTTATTAGATGGGTTTTCATCTATACTTAGGCAATTCACATTGCATAGTCTGTTATAATATTATGCATATGCAGGCCGTTTTAAATTTGATGCCCAATGCGTGCCGAATAAAATTGTTTTTTGTTCTTATGCGTCGTCTTCTTACAACAATGGTTGCTAGATATTAACGTTTTTTTTTTTTCTTGGAAAGAGATTAGATTTATTTGGTAGGGATTATCATTAATTCCAACTCCTAAATTATAGGAGGTGGATATGGTAACTTAGATTTATGAATATCATGCCTAATAACCGAAATTTAGTGTATTACTCTTATACCCCCACCCGAATTTAATGCTTTGGATTGCTTCTATATTTAATTTTTCATCTCGTCCATTCATTGATAAAGTCCAACGGTCTGGATGAGGTCCTACGGTCTCATTCCAATATATGGTCTCACAAGAACCATCCCCTATATATATATATATATATATATATATATATATATATATAGGGATTGGATCAAATGAGACCACATAATTAAAGTGAGACAGTGTGGACTAATCTTGTCCACAAATCTGTAATTTTAGATGGTTGGGATTTATCCAATTTAATTATCTTTTTATTTTTTTTTAAATCAATAAAGGGTAAGATGGTAATTTTATTATTAGCAATTTCATTCCCAATAATTATCTTCCCTAATCTGCCTCTTGTTTCTCTCTCTTCAAACATTCATGAAATAAATATTTATGTTTATCGCCTGGAAGAGAAGAAAACGAATCGGATGGAAATGAATCCAATGTATGTCGAAAAAAGTTAACGGCATCGTTAACTCGACGATCACAAGGCGTTTGGCGAGGTGGAATTTCACAGATTTCAAGCAAGGTCGCCATGGGGTTTTTGATAAAATTCTTCTATTATTTTAACTGACTGAACATGAAAACAAGAGATAAAATCTTTTAATTGAAGTTTTAATTTCTCAAATATTCAATCAAGGATCTTTCGTCCTTAAATCTTAACTCAAAACCTTATTCCAACTTCATCTATTTCAATAAACCTCCAAGAATTTTTTTCAATTCTATTTTATTTTCTGCTTTCTGATAATTGTGAAAACATGGCGATTAATGAGGATAATTGTTAAGGGAAAGAGGAATTTATTGATGATGATTGTGAAAACATGGGGATTACTTTATATGTTTTTCGATGTATACTTATATGTGTTTTGCTGTATAAGTAGTTAATTTTTTATGTGTGTGGGTTTATGTTTGTTGTATACTTATATGTGTTTTGTTGTATACTTATATTTTTGTTTGACAATTGTAATATGCAGTAAAATTATGTTAAACATACAGCAAAATAGTGTTTAAGTATACATCAAATATATGCTAAATATACATCACAATAATAAGCGTGATTTTCTCTCTCTCTATAATTGATTTACTTAATCCACGGTCCCCACATGTTAATGAACGTAATTCTCTCTCTCTATAACTGGTTCCTTGATTTACGGTCCCCATATGTTTTTGTTTGACCATTTAATATACAATAAAATTATGTTAAACATACAGCAAAATAGTGTTAAGTATACAACAAATCATTGCTAAGTGTACATCATACTGCATGGCAGAGCATATGCGCGCGATTTTCTCTCTCCAGCGCGATTTTCTTGCGATTTTCTCTCTCCCCATGTGATTTTCTCTCTAATAATCGATTCCATATTTGGATGGATGGTCACATGTTTGTTTTGACAATTATACCCTTATTTTGTATTAATTAAATGTTTAATGTAATTTTAACTCATATTTATCTTAGCCATTGATATAGATAAGGGAGGGTTGAGATAGTCCACACTGCCTCACTATAATACGCTATATTTTAACCTCCCCCTATATATATATATATATATATATATATATATATATATATATATATATATATATGTGTATAATGTATACGCATCGTGTGTATGATCATTGATCAGTTCCAACTATATAGTTAAATAGTGTGGGTATATTATATGCAATTAAAAACAAAATAACTAAAATATTTATAGCAGAAGATTTGAAATGGTTTTCAGAAATGTGCAACATAACTAATTAAAACAAGTATTATTGTTTAAACAGAAATCGTCTACAAAATCTCCAAAAAATTATTTCATCTAGCTAGATACACTCACACTTTTAAAAATGAGAAATTCTTGGTTGAAATGTTAGAGATTATTTAACATATGTAAGCACGCAAAGAAGGGAAAATAGTGACATGTGGTAGGCCATTAACCTCTGCAAAATGGTGTAACGACAGCCGTTCATATATATATTTCTCAAGTTAATTGAGCCCGGACACCATGAAAGACAAACGACGTATTTCTTGACGATCTTTGAATAAAATCAATTTCATCTATGCATAATCTTGCTATTAAAAAAAAGAACAAAATATCAAAATAAAAGGAATGGTAACCCGAAAAACTAAATATAGAAAATGTAGGTAAATTTCCTTTTTTCTAGGAAATAAATGAGAAGATGGCAAATGGTTTTTTTCGTTGAAACTTGAAACTATTACCATGCATGCACCATTTTTTTTTTCTCTCCTCTTTTGAGAATCATCCCTGCCCTTCTCCTACAGGTATCCTCTTCTCCCCCTCCCATGAATTACATCCTTACATTTTACTTTTCAAATTAATATTTTATTTTATTTAATTATATTTCACATTACATGTACATGCAAACAACATAAAATGTCTTTTTTTTTTCTGGGTTTAGAAGTGCTGATTTGTTTCTTTGAGAAAAATGTGCGTGATGAAATTCAAAGGTTGATGAATGTTGATTATAATTAGGGTTATTGCTCGGGAGAGCGGCGGGGTATTCTCGTGCTTTCACATATATAGATCGGCTCATCGAGAAATATTGTGAAAATGTCGTCTTCTCCACCACCGCCTCCTTCTAATTCATCGTCATCCTCACCTCCACCGCCACCTCAATCACCGCCACCACCGCCTGGTTCATCATCATCGTCGTCGTCATCATCATCATCGTCGTCGTCGTCGTCGTCATCGTCATCGCCACCTCCACCTACAAGCCCACCTCCTCCACCTTCAAATGACGATAACAATGATAACAACAATAACAACAACAACAATAACAACGACGACAACAACAACAACAATAACGACAATAACAACAACAATAACGACAATAGCAAATCTCCACCACCACCGCCGCCACCTCCACCGCCTCCGCCACCGCCACCTCCACCGCCGCCACTTGGCACATCGAATGGCCGACACACGCCGTCACTCCCTCCTCCCGGGCGAGACTCATCGAACGATCAAAAAACGATCATAGCGGGAGCAGCTGCAGGTGCAGGATTACTATTCCTCATCATGTTCGTCTTCTTGGTGTCGTGTGGTAGAAGAAGGAAACGCAAGCATCATGATCATATGAACTACTATAGAGACAACTCCAATGGACATGCAGGTACAAATGTTGGCCTATATTTAACTTTCTTTTTTCAATGAACATTCAAATTTTTTTTTTTTTCTGATCTAAGATTTCTGATAAGAATTTAGCATCACTAAATTTTTCCTGGGCTTGATTGCAAGATTGGTCCCATAACTATAGTAGTAATTTTGGTCCTTAAATACCTTAGGTTGCAATTGCGGTCATATAAGATTTTGATTTTATACCATTCTTGCTCCATAAGTACTAATTTGAGTAATTTTGGTCCTACTAGTACTACTTTTTGCAATTTTGGTCATACGAGAAAGATATTGTGCAATTTTGGCCTCAAATAATTGTTTTAATATTTCATTTATTCCCATATTACTTTTGGATATAACCAAAATACCCAAATTACTTATAACTAGTCAGAAAGTAGTAATTTTCACCTAAAGGGATAATTAAAAAAAAAAAAACTCTGAGGTTCAAACTAATTACAAAAAACTTCAGAGATTATTGAAAATTACAAAAAAACTCCTTGACTTTGATTTCGTCTTACATTTTTCCCATTTCATAAACAAAACTATTTCAGAAATCCAATTGATATTTATAGAAATTTTACAATTACCCCATCAAATTTAAGATATAATCAAACCTAAGGAATTTTTTTATAGTTTTGAAAAGAAAAATTAATTAGCCTAAAACTGAAGGGGTTTTCTGTAATTATACCCTATCTAAATGGTAAAATCGTTAAGGACTAAAATGTCAGTGGCACATATAAGAAATTATATGACTAAAATTGTTAAACCCTAACAGTAACAAGGAGTACTAAACTTGCAATTAAGCCCTTTTACCTCGTTGAGGAATATAATCAAACACCTTCATGACACGTCTGGTTGTAAATCCGCTCCAACTGATTCTAGGTACTGACTACTACGATAGGCCTTCCAACGGAACCTGGAACGACTCCATGGGCGGAATGGCGAAACTCGCACCGCCACCTGGCAGCGCCAACGTCAGCTCGGAACACAACTGGCTGGTGGCACCGCCGCCCCCACCTCCGCCGATGATGAGCAGCAGCGAGATGAGCTCCAGCGGTTTTTCCGGCCCACACCAGGCGGCGCTTCCGCCGCCACACCCGGCGGTGGCTCTCGGCTTCAATCAGAGCAGCTTCACGTACAACGACTTGGCTTCGGCCACGAACAATTTCGCGCAGGCGAATCTATTGGGGCAAGGAGGGTTTGGGTATGTTCATAAGGGGGTGTTGCCGAATGGGAAAGAAATTGCAGTGAAGAGCTTGAAATTGAATAGTGGGCAAGGGGAGCGTGAGTTTCAAGCGGAGGTTGATATAATTAGCCGAGTTCATCACCGCCATTTGGTGTCGTTGGTGGGATATTGCATATCTGGGTCTCAGAGGATGTTGGTTTATGAATTTGTGCCTAATGGGACTCTTGAGTATCACCTTCATGGTATGTTATCACATACTATATACTAATTTCCAAGTTTATCTTACATTTATTTGAGTCATTCTTTTTCGTCATTTTTCAAAAAAAAAAAAAAATTATTTTTTTGAGCAAATGGTGGAAACTACCCACTTGGATAGGACAAAAACTTTTATAACATGTGAGATAAAAAATTAAGTTTTCTACCCACTTTTGTGGTTTTTTACACAAATACCCTTGATACTTTCTCTCTCACATATTTCTCTCTCACATTAATATACTTTCTTTATTTTCAGATTTTTAACACAAGTTTTAGTTTTTTTAAAACAAAATCAGATTTTTGTAAAATCGTTTATTATAAAAAAAAATTGAAAATAATTTTAAGTTTTTATTATTTTATAATTTCAAGATACTTTAAAAAATGGAAAATATTTTCGAAAAAATGGAAAATATTTTCGAAAAAATGTGTAGTTTTTTTTTAAAACCATTTTCATATTTTTGATTCTTTTTTTTTGTTTTTTAAACAAATTGTCGTGTTTTTTTTATATTTTAATATTTAGAATTGAAAATTTCTGAATATAAGATGCACTGTGCACGATATATCGTGCCTATATTGGGCACGAGCACGATATATAGGGCACGATATCGTGCCTCAGTAAAAATTAGGGGTTTTAAATGGTGGAAATAGATATCGTGCCTCATTAAAATTTGGCACGATATATCATGCCATAATTTAATGAGCACAATATTGTGCACGATATATCGTGCCTCGTTAATATTTTTTGGCACAATATGGAATGAAAATGCATGCACGATATGTATGTATAAATGCATGCATGATATGTAGAATGGGGTAGCATGCACAAGTCAATATGTATGTACAAATGCATGGGCACGATATATATGGAATGAAAATGCATGGAAATAAAAGTAATAAAAATGCATGCACGATATGCATGTAGAAATATAAGGATTGAAATGTTGCACGATATATGTAGAATATAAGGAATGAAAATGCATGCTATGCACGATATGTTTAAGAAATGGGCACGATATATTTGAGAAATGGCACGATATGTGTAAGAAATGAAATGCAGGCACGATATAGTACAATTATGAAATGGGCACGATATAAATTAGCGGTACGATTTCGGCACGATTCGGCATGATATAAATTAGGGGCATGATTCAACACGATATAAATTAGGGGCACGATTTCGGCACGATTCGGCACGATATAAATTAGGGGCATGATTCAGCACGATATAAATTAGGGGCACGATTTCGGCACGATATAAATAATTATACAGTGTACACGGTTTTCAAGGAAAATAATAATTACATCAGTTTTAAAATTCAAAATCCTCAAATTAAAGAAAGGGCAATTTGGTCAAATTGGATAAAAAAAGAGTTTTATTAAGTTGGTGGGTGGAAAAGAATACACACTATCCATAGTGGGTAGTTAAAAAAATTCCCCTATTTTTTTTAGCTATTTCTGAATTCAATTGTCCACTTTATTTTTTCATTTTTTTGGGTCTGAAAAGTGTATTGTATCGATCTTTTGAAAAATGTTAAGTACAAGAAAAATATACGACCATCAGTTTCTAGTCAAAATCACTAAAAATATATTTTTTGAAAAATATGACTAATTTTCATTTCTAGAAAATATAAATGGCCATTTCGGTCAATCACCACCAAATGAATACCACTTGCATAAAATGATGTCATTATTGTATGTGTGATTTTCACCTAGTGAATTAAGACACTCAATGATGAAATACTCAAATTGTTCACAATGAGTTAAATAGTTTATGCCGTTTTAAGTCGGATGGGATCTTCTATTCCAAAATCGTGTTTCATCTCCTATTCCAACCGTGTGGATGATTGACATGTGTATTACACTTACCATGTTAATTTTCAAGCATAAATCAAGCAGAAATTGTAGGATTCTAACATGGTAAGTGTAATACACATGTCAATCATCCACACGGTTGGAATAGGAGATGAAACACGATTTTGGAATAGAAGATCCCATCCGGTTTTCAGACTAGTACATATCTCATTTTGAGTCCATATAAAGAAACATCGAAGATTAAAAACTATGTCTATTTGGAATACAAGAATGAGTTTGGGATCGAGTGCATGCAGATAGCTTTTTTTTTCCCACATTAGATGAGTTTGGTAAGAAAATAAAATTCCTACCATCTTTTTTAGTTTAATTGTTACTTTAGTGCATTTTAAAGTATAGCCATTTTATTAATTTAGTACATTATAAAGTATACCCATTTCTATTTTACACTCTTTAAAAGCGGAGGAGTAGTATATAATGAGTTTTTCTTTTCTTTTTTCCTTTGGGGGATCTTATTGTTCCAATTTAACAATATAGTTAAAATCCAAATCCATAAATTCTTTCATCATTCGTGCCCTTATCAAAAAAACTTTATTTTATTTGTTATGGGAATTGAATTTTAACATGCTTATAAATATGTGTTAACAATGGAATATTATCCGATGTTTAATGCAGGAGCTGGTCGGCCAACTATGGATTGGCCTACCAGGCTTAAAATTGCTTTGGGATCAGCCAAAGGATTTGCTTACCTTCATGAAGACTGTAAGTTTAGTTATTCTGTTTTACACCTCCATCCTCTATCTTTCGTTTATTCTATTTTTTGCCTAATTAAGAAAAATTGCAAAATCATCACCGGACATATATATGCAGGTCATCCACGCATTATCCACAGAGATATTAAAGCTGCAAATATTTTACTTGATCACAATTATGAAGCAAAGGTACTATATACATGCTTTACATATCCGATAAAAGTTTATAACATATTACATAAAAAATTAATTATGTCACGACCAATAGTTGAAAATATCTTTTTATCTATTGTCCTTAAGAAAAAGGGATAATTATAAAAACTATCATGGGGTTTTTGGTTAATTACAGAAAAAAAAACCCAAATGTGTTTGAAAATTACACAAAACCCCTTTAGGTTTGATTTTGTGTTAAATGTGAGGTAATTGCAATATTCTTATAAATGTAAGGGAGGTAAAGTGTAATATAGAACCAAATCTCATGGGATTTCTTGTAATTTTTAAAAATATATGTGTTTTTTGGTAATTAACCCAAATCTCAGGGGCCGTTTTTGCAACTATCCTTAAAAAAATTCAATTTCGTCTCCCAAAATTAAGGGCCTGTTTGTTTATGTTTCCATGGTCCATTTCCAGTTTCTGGAGTAGGAAATAGAATTTTTAGAATTAATTGGTTTTCGTGTGGAAATTGAGATTATGTTTTGATGAATGAATTGAAATGTGTTTTATATCACTCGAGATTTTCTATTCCAATTTGTGTTTCATCTCGTGTTCCAAATATCAGCCCTACACGCCAAGTGTATTGATGACATCATTAATTTACACTTGACGTGTATTTAAGATATTTGGAATACGCGATGAAACATAGTTTGGAATAGAGGATCCTATTTGGTTTTATATAGGGTTGGAAATGAGATTGTGTTTGATTGAGTAGTTATAAAATATTATATATATATATATAATAATTGAAAAGTTGATGGTGGTGGGTTCCACTTTCAATATTTTAATTTGAATATATAATATTATATTTGTAAGATTGTAGGTGGTGGGTCCCATTAGATAGGTGTAAATTAAAATAGAAATATTTCAAGTAGATAGAATTAATAGTAGTGGGTCCCACATATATAATTAGGTTAAAATATGATAATAGTGATTGATGAGTGATGTAGGGTAGTGTATAGATTTGAGAATATAAATTATATGTTTGGTATGTTGTTTTATGTGAAATTAGAAAATGAAAATAATGATTTACATTTGAAATTTTATGGATAAACATGATTCCACTTTTATGAATAGTTGATTGCATTTGATTTATCTTTTTCATTAATTAAATGATCTAAAAATTGCCTCGTTAATTATAACGCAGGTGGCTGATTTTGGATTGGCTAAGCTTTCTTCAGACACCAACACTCATGTTTCGACTAGGATTATGGGAACATTCGGGTCCGAAATACTATCTACTTCTTTCAGATCGTCAATTCTCATGAAATAATTAACCAACAAATATGTGGCTGATAGTTAATAATCCAAAAAAAGCTTTAATTAATATACCTATAAATTTAGCATAATTACAAAAACTACCCCTGAAGTTTGGATTAATTATTAAAAACCATAAGTTTTTGAAAATTACAAAAAAAAAAAACGTGAAATTTGATTTTGCATTGTACTTTACTCCCTTCAAATACAAAAACAATTCGAACATCCCCCAAGGATAACTAAACCTCAAGGATGTTTTTGTAATTTTCAAATATCTATGGGTTTTTTTGTAATTAATCCAAATATCAGGGGTAGTTTTTGTAATTATCCCTGAAAATTAATAACTGATTGCTTCAAGGATAACTATATATTGAATCGGCTATCAAATAGTAATATAGTGGTTAAAGACTCTAAGGCAAGATGTCTGAGATTTGATTCCCACCAGCCCCTCCCCTTCCTCAGTTTATACTAAAAAAAAAAAACTATATATTGAATCAATCAACAATATGTAACGCAGGTATTTGGCGCCTGAGTACGCATCAAGCGGGAAACTCACAGAAAAATCTGACGTCTATTCATATGGGATCATGCTTTTGGAGCTTATTACTGGACGACGCCCAATCGATATCAACAGGGATGACGATGACGACACCTTAGTTGATTGGGTACTACAAATTTTTTATTTCTATACATTATCATTTACTATAAATTGACATTTCATCTTTTATTTAGCTTATAATCCAAACTATAACAACAATCTAGATTTTCTATTTCCTACGGTATTTCATTTGGTGGTGCAGGCACGAAACTAGAAAATGAACATTGGGGGAGGTGAGGGGCGAGATTTAATTTTCCTAAAAAGTAATGGATAAAGGGGTGTTTTTAAAACTTTTAGGGAGGCAAGATTTTAAAATTTAATAATTGTTTAGAAAGAAATTAATAGATTTAATAATTATATAAAAATATGTATTAATTTTGAGAAATTTATGAAGTTGAAAGGGGTGTGGTTGTCGTCGCCAGCCCCCTAGCTCCGTCCCTAATCTAGTGTCTTAGTACATCAGGTATCGTGTATGTTGAAACAGAGGATCTGAAGTTCTGAACATATTTACTACACAAATAATTCCAATTAAATATTCTACAGAAAAAGAAAAGTGTTTAAATTGAGTAGTATCAATAGGTCCTAATATAATTTTTGTTTCTTTTTAATTTGATACAGGCCAGGCCTATTTTGATAAAAGTCACAGAAGGAGGAAGCTATGAGGAGCTGGTGGATCCACGGCTAGAGGACAACTATGATCCCCAAGAGATGCATCGTATGGTTTATTCTGCTGCCGCATGTATTAGGCAATCTGCAAGAAGACGCCCCAAAATGAGCCAGGTTTATCACTTTTTTTCGAATAAATAATTTGTTATACGTCATTTAGGAGGTGTTTGCAATCACCAAAAAAATGTGCTTATAATTCTATTTCATTTAATCAGAATTCAAAAGTAAAAAGATTGGTGTTTTAGATTTCCGATTCTGCTTTTGGTTGGCTTTCACAAATAAATAAGCATTTTTACAACTTTTCCATCAAACACTCTCAAATTACAATTCTTAACTTTTGATTCTATTTGAAAACACTACCAATTTCTGATTCGGAACTACTTTGCAGATCGTGCGTGCTCTTGAAGGTGATGTTTCTCTAGATGACCTAAATGAGGGCGTAAAGCCCGGTCATAGCGCGATGCTCGGCTCGAGCGGCAGCTCTGACTATGATCTGAAAAGATACAGAAAGCCCGGGACAACATCAAGCCAAGATTTCACCAGCAGCGAGCTCGGGCTCACGGGTGAGTTTACTCACTCCAGCGCTGGAAGCTCACAAGAGATCGTCCGGCCCAGCCCGGGGAACCGCACTCGCAGCCCGTGATTATCGATTTGAAAAAGGAAAATACTATATCTATATAATGGAAACCATAAATTATTACAATTTACACACGACTGCATGGTATGGACTATATATGTGGCCCTTGATAGTGATGAAGGCACATGTACGTACATCGAGGGTGGTGTTGAAACATTGCAGTTCAATTTTAGATCATAAGGCTTTAAACTTTGAACAAAATGATTGTGATGGAGTCGGGTTTTTAAATATTTTTTTAATATTTCTTTTGAGGTTGTTCGAGTCGTACTAAAATATGTGGATTTGTAAGGTTTTTATAATTGATATAAAAATACTGATGTAAATGGAGTGCATAGCTTATAATTTTGCTGTTTTGTGTGACCAGGATACATGTTTGACATAGGGATGTGGCAAATAGTGTTTGGGAAATAATTATCTTAGTCATGTATAATGTGTTATGGTCTGGTATGCGTTTTGAGAATTTGAGAGGCATTGGGACTTTGGGAGAATTTGTTGATTTCCTTGGTAAAGTTTTTTATAATTATATGAAATGCCCATTCACAATTCTTTTTTAAGTAAAGGTGCACAACCAAATAAATGAAATAGAGAAAAATTGTTGATCACAAGGCTGATCAGCTAGTCTATGATGGAGACCGCGAGAAAAAATGTAACCATATCCTGGTAACCACAAGACGGTTACATAGCCAAACCAAAAAAATAACCACAAGTTAAAAGAAAAAGAAAAAAGTGAAAAACAAAATTGTACCATGCCACAGGCAAGTGAGACACGGAACATAAGTAAATGAAGCCATTAGTACACCCTCATGGACGCTCAAAACGATTCACTATTAGATCCATCATCTCTACAGCAACCATAACCATCAGTTTAATGCCTTTGAACTATCTGGGGTGACTCGAACGGCTGCCCTGGAACCAGTATTGTGGATGCCAAAACTTTTCAGTTTTCATTTGATGTCACGCAATTTAATATCCGTTTGCTCATCGAGTGTTTTGGTTCTGGGATGTGGTGTACTACCGGTTGAACTCTTACACGTAGTTAGTATAGGCTCAACCGGAGTTTGACACAAAGAATTATCAGACGAGTTATGTGCCTCCACATAATTTGACTGAACAACCAACTTAGTTGCTAAAATATCATGTTCTGAACTAGTGTGTGTGTGTGTGAGCCATGAAAGAATCCTTCCTCTCCGCATAATGCAAAATAACCAGAGAGCTGTCTAGATAAGCAGTATTAACAGCTGGAGTCGGTTGGTCATAATATGTGAGGAGGATGGAATAGTGCCAACACTAGAAATCGAATAAGTCCCTATAGGATTTCCAGTTTGGTGCACCCCCTGATTAGCTCGATGAGCAGGAGATGGAATTTTACGAGTATTTCGTGAGCCAGAGTGACTACAACCTCTAACATAATGTGATTCCGTAGATGAGGCTTTCCGACAAGAAACCAGATAGTGACCAACAATTTCACAATGTCAACAAAATTTCGGAAGCCGTTCATAATAAAAAGATAAAGCCCGAATGGCCAATATGTTATATCATCTTTTTCTCTTGCAAAGTGAAAGACAAATCCACCTCGACAAGAACGTGACCCATCATGCCATTAGAGGTGTTATTACCAATCTTCAAAGGGATACCCACAAGAATATTCAGATGCCAATATTTCCAACTCAGACCGCGAATTTAAACCAAAACTTGGGTTGTCGAGCTTTTAACGCTATTAGGATCAATGTCAGGAGTCCACTATTGCAAATTAAATATACTCGAAGACAAAGTCCAAAATCTCTTATTCCAAATCTTATCACGGTTCAAAAGGTTATTAAATTGCAGATTAAAATAACCCTTACCTAAAGAAATAATGCAAAAGTTAGCAGTCAAACAAACCCCCCAAAGATTTTAGTTTCTCACACAATTGCTCAACACAGAAAGGTTTAGAACCCTTGGTGTAGATAGTATGACCAATTAAGAATTGTTCACAAACGTGACGATAGGAAGCATAGATTTCATCATTAATCTTCAAAGTAAATATTACCTTTCTTAACGGGATCAAGAGAAGCAATATGAGCACTCATAGACAAGCTATTAGTAGCAAGGGCCTGGTCGGAAAGAGAATTGCTATATGAACCATCAAATTTTGTGTTCTCAGTTTGTATTGCGGTAGAGGAAGGTTGTACCATGGTACGAGTTTAGATTTCCAATTACATATTTTGCATTGTGTACTGCGGTACAGCGGAAGGGAAATCTCATGTTGTTTTGGAAAAACCCTCCTAGGGTTGGAGCCTGATTCAAGAGCGGCAGAAATCGGAGCAACCATATGAGGGACAAATAGAGCGTTAGGACGAGATAAATCCACCAAGGGATTGGGAATCCGGACTTGGCATGAGACGCGTTGATTTTGGCTAGTGATTAATTTTTCTCGAAAGAACAACAAACTCTATGGAGGATGAGATATCGGCATGATGAACAAGTTTCTTGAGGAGCAAACACGGATCATCAACAAATTGAGAGACCGGATCCCATGGCCATGAAAGACGATCTCCAGAAAGAGAGCACCGTCGTCCATGGCGAAGGAGGAGGGAACGATCAACATCGGCGCTAGAGAGAGAACTTTTTTTCTAGGGTTTCCCATTCACAATTATTTTATCTTCAAAAGATTCCTCCTCAAGAAACTTTACACAGAGCCAATATTCATATTACCTAACATGATACAGATTTTCTATTCCATATTGTATTTCACTTTTTTTCTCACTATGTTGAATGAATAATATGTGTCTTTGATATAAACATGCTTCATTGATTGTTTGAATGTATCTACACGTATTATTCATCTAGATGATATAATAGGAAGTTGATTAATAAGAAATTTGAATCACTCAAAACATGATTAGTGCTTGAAAATTGCCTTCAAATCAAGAGTTTCAATCTTCTAACCACACCACATGGATCAAAACATCCATACATCACTTCAATAGTCACAATGGTTCAAATTTGGTCCAAGTCCAACCAAAAGGTTAATAAAAGATTACATGGGGATTTGACAAATTTAACTAAGTTATACACTTTTGGGCTTTCGTCTACGCTCGTTTCTTTTTCACATGGTAGTGATACTTTTTGTTTTTTCGATTATACGCTTTATTTTTCAATTTTTGTCATTAACCCTAGATTATTGCCCCATAAACGGGTCTCAAGAACAATTGGTCAATTATAAACAACAAATAAGAAGAAAGAAATGAAGAACGCTATAAAAAAAATCCACGAATTGGATATTCTGGAGATAAACTCATTAATTTGAGTGTGATACCATTCCAGTCGTTTAAATATTGATGAACTTCTTTTTCTTTGAGCAATGCATGGAAGAATGACTCGGGAAAACTTGCACCAACTATAAGAAAAGCTCTCTTAATAGTCAGGCCTCATCATAGAGCATAATGTTTCCGCACAAAACTAGATACTAATCGCGCATTGAATACCAATATATTATTATATATGGATGACACGGAGTTTGTTGTCATTCGATAAACATCGGTGAAAATCGATAAACATCGGTGAAAATCGATTGACGCGTGATCATTTATGTCCTTATTCATTTACTTTTTTTTAGTTTATAATTCACAATGAAAAAATAAGAAATTATTGAAAAAATAAGAAATTAAGAGATGTAAACTTTTCCAAATTCCATTAATACTTAAACTAGAGCTATTGAATGGGCCGGACCGGTGCTAGTCCGACGAGCCAATGGGAAAATTGGGTTGGGCCAACCCGAGCCAAGATTCCGTCAGACCACTATTTTTTAGGACCAAGTCCAAGCCCGACTCAACTCGTGAGATACACATATAATGACCGCATCGGCCCGATATTTCGGGCCTAAAGGGTCGGGCCTCTTTTCGAGCTTATAAAATCGTATGCCAGCCCAATCCTATCACTAGGTTGGTCGGATCGGCCCATCGGGGCTGGATCATTTTAAAGCTCTAACTTAAAAAGAGAAAAATAAATTAGAAAACTTGAGAGTTATTTATTGCATAACGAATCATAGAGATATTTATTTAAAAGAAAAGAAAAAAAAAAGAAGAAATGTGGGTTTCCATTGGCTCTGGCTTTAGATTATTGCCCAAATAACTTGGACAATAATTTCATTAAGTTAAACCTACATCATTAATCTAAAGTGCTTATTGTTTTAAAAAAATAAATCTAAAGTGCTTATTCTAATACACAATTTGGAGAATTCGAATGGCTTTAAGATCCATCCGAATTTTGGCTCATGAACATTTGAACTAACTTTCACTGATATTATATGATAGCATAAACTTTAACTTAAAAGTAGTAATTTCTTATTTCTTAAATCAATAAGTAGTTTTTTTTAATATTGAATATCCGAATAATGAATTTTAAATTTTATGTATATATTTTACAAAATAGATAAGTAGAATAATGCTAAAAAATAAAAGGGACACTATTCACCACCATTTTTTTTTCTAAACCATTTTTAAAACCTTTTACATTTTCTCATTTACTCTTCCTCCAATTTTATGTAGCTCGATCACGTGTCAGGATTATATGCCACATGACTAGGTGGCTGATACGAACGTTTGACACATGACTTAATGACACATGATCATATGTGGTGCATGACTATGTGACACGACCGTGTGATACGTATAACGTATAATGTGATATATTATTTAGGTAGTAAAACTAAAAATAATGACGTCTACTACTGCTTGGCTCAATTACCTCATTTGCCCCTCCTCTCCACTTGACCGCTCACTCACCCGATTAACCCCCAATAAGTAACTTTCGGTTGTTCGTCGAGCTGCATCTGGGGAATTAACAAAAGACAAGAGAAGAGGAGAGAGATCCGCACTCCACTCTACTCGTCCTTGTAATTGATTCATAGAAGAAAAAGACTGTGCTTGGGGATCTGCTAATTCTCCTCTTAAACACTTTTATTGGTTACACACCATTTAATTTTATAATTTCAGTAGAAACGAATCAGATCTTTGCACAATGGCGCAGCCGCTTGTGAAGAAAGACGATGATCGCGATGAGGAAGGTGCATTTCTGGAATTCGATACTTTCGTGCTCTATTTTTGTTTTATGGAATTTCTTTTTTGAGTTGTCCGATTGATTTGATCATAAGTTTTGTTTACATTTCATTTTTACCTAATTTATATTCGGATTCAGATCTGCGCATCTGTTTGAATTCGGAATTTCAGGAGCGAATGGTGTAAGATGAATTAGAATGCTACAAAATGTGATAAAGTTGATCCATTATCAAATTGGACTTGATTTTTAGTTAGGTTTCCTCAAGGCTGGAAATTAAGTGATTTATTTGATTTGCCACTGTTTAGAGTTAGGGGACATGTTAGAGTTTTGCATGTTACTCGTGCTATTTTTGACAATTGATTCAATTGCATTTCTGATTTGTATGTTTTATTTTGCAACAAATTAATTCAGTTTTTAGATCTGCAGTTTTTCTTTATTTTCGGAATGACGGATTTATTGATATACATTGAATTCACACACTAGAGTGTCTTATAATGCAGATCAACCGGAGTATGAGATTTTGGATTCTATTTAGGCTCCATTTGGATTGATGGATTTGGAGTTAATGATTTCAAATCCATTGAGGTTGTTTGGATGAAGTCATTTTATAATGGATTTCAAATTATTGGAAGCTATTCTTTGAGTCATGTTGGAAGATTTTAAATTCATCCTAGATGGTGCCATTTCAAATCCTTCCCCCAAATCCAAATCCTCCCATCCAAATGCAACTTAGGTTTTTTTTAACTGCTGTCTTCAAGGTTGGGGTACTCCAATTTTATTCTTTAGTTTCTTTCTATTGCTGTATTTAAGGCTGGAACTAGAAGTATATGATTTGGTTTATTTTGCAAGTCTTTATTGTATTGAGGAGTGTATTGTAAGTTTTCTTATTACTTCTTTAAATTCTGGTCGAATTCGGATGTAAATTGGAATAAAATTGTGGCATATATATGATCAGTCGGAATTGAATTATGCTGGATCATTCCCATGGTGTTTACACCTGCAAGGATATTTTGCGTTGTGACTCTCAGAGAGCTTTAACATGATAGATAAATTTAGTTGGGTTTGTATTGATTACTATTCTGATGTGGAATGTGTCAAACTTGCAGCTGATTACTCTCCATTTTTGGGGATTGAGAAGGGTGCTGTATTACAGGAAGCTAGGGTTTTTAATGACCCTCAGTTGGATGCAAGAAGATGTTCACAGGTACTTCTGTTTGTTATTATGTTTATCTAATTCAGTACTCATTTTTATCTTTTCTGTTTGTCTTCAAGAGAATAGAGATAATATGCAGGTTTTATTTTCTCCTTGTTAGGTCATCACAAAGCTTCTGTATCTTCTGAATCAAGGTGAAACATTCACAAAGGTCAAGCTCTGAATCTGTTACAGTCTCTCTCTCTCTCTCTCTCTCTCACACACACACACACACAAGCATGTGTGCTCTTCCATGCATGCACTGTGACACCCTTAACACACTTTTCTCTAACACAAATGCAACAACCAATTGTAATATTACACACTTTTAAAACAACGAACTTGTTTAGCCTCGATGTACATGAATATAACACCCCCACACCTGGACCACTTGTTAAGTCATATATATATATATGTGTACATATATTTACCGGTTAACATCACTCATAATGACAACACTTCATGCATGCAACAGACTGCTTTTGAAAATTAAGTTTTTTAAGTTACTTCTTTTTTCCCAATAGGTTTCATCAATGTTATGCTTGTTGCTGGCGTTCTTATTGTTGGTTGGGTGAATTATGCTTATCCTTTCAGTTAATTAGTATTGTATTTATTATCCATAAAATGTTGTCGACCACATTTGGTTGAATTTGAGTAATTCAAGCTTGAAATAAAAGAAAGCATATTATGGAACTTGTAAAGGAATAACAGTCTTTGGACTTGTTTCTTTTGTTCACATCTATTTTTTTCAGAGCATTGTAGTCCCTTTGTGCATGGGCAGATGATTTTGGTAATAGTTTCTGAATTTCTATTATTGATGCAGTGCAACAAATTGTCCTCCCTTGTTGCTTTTTCTTTTCCATTTTTTTAAATAATATATGAAATTAATTAACTCATTTTATCAAATTTCTAGGTTGAAGCTACAGAAGTTTTTTTTGCTGTCACGAAGCTGTTTCAGTCCAGAGATATTGGTCTGAGAAGGATGGTTTATCTAATGATAAAAGAGATTTCTCCCTCTGCAGATGAGGTAACTTGGGCTTATATTTCTTTCCTTTTGTTATAAGGTGATACCTCTGTCCTTCCCAAGGAGGTAGAGAATGAACTCTTTTCTTCATGGCATCAAAGGTTATCATTGTCACAAGCTCCCTAATGAAGGACATGAATAGCCGCACTGATATGTATCGAGCCAATGCTATCCGTGTCCTTTGTCGGATTACTGATGGAACACTTTTGACACAAATTGAAAGATACCTAAAGCAGGCTATTGTGGACAAAAATCCAGTAGTTGCCAGTGCTGCTCTCGTGAGTGGTATTCATCTGCTACAGGTACTACTGGTTGTTTTGAGAGTTTCAGAACTTGTAATTAGTTTAATCTCTTTCAGCTTTAATATAGTAATGATTGTTTTACAGACTAATCCAGAGATAGTCAAAAGATGGAGTAACGAAGTACAAGAAGCTGTTCAATCACGGGCTGCACTTGTACAGTTCCATGCACTTGCACTGCTCCACCAGGTAACAAGTTTGTTGTTTGATAGTATCTGATAGAACAGTTGTTTTACAATTACAAAATGTCCTTCCCGCCGAACTTAGATTCTATCTTTTCCCTTATGGAATCTTTTGTTTCAATTTGAACCAAATGCTGAAAAATGACCCCGTACTTTTGTGAGTAAGGTTTCTAATGATAAGGGAATTCTAGGATTTATTTCTCAGTAACAGTATTAAAGAGCTGTAAGCGCCATAAGAATTTCAAACAATAGTCTTCTGGGGCTTTACCTCAAGTGAATTTTTCTTACAAGGTTTTATGAGTTTAGCTTCGTAATTCATGCTGTGGAATTAAATCAAAATGGGGTGAAATCTTCCTCATGTTTCCTTCAGTGTTGATGGGTTTACAATTGACATAGCTTACTCTCTGTATTCATTTTCTTGGGAATACAAAAGAGATTTTTTTCCTTTTAATGAACATCGTTCGAATGAAATATACACAATCTGACACATTTTCTTTCAGATGCCAGAACCATGTCTCTCCCATCAGCACTATTAAAATCTTCCTGATGTTTCCCATAAGCCATGTTTGTTATTTCTATTCCTTAATAATGTCCAGTAAGGAGGATATTAACCTAGGCAACTGATTATCTGCTATAATTTCTTAAAATCTTCTGGATCCTTCTTCTTCTTTTGTTTTTTGTTGCTTTTTTTCTGTTTGTCAATTTGGAATGTGAAAACTGTTCCATGTAATGTAGTTACATTAACTATATAAATCTTGATTAATGGTTGGTGTTTTGTTTGGAGTGTTTTTCACATGGAAATGAACTTGGCCTGGTTTGATAGGATTGGCATTTTATATGTCTGAATTTTGCAGATACGACAAAATGATAGGTTGGCTGTTAGCAAGTTGGTTACCAGCTTGACAAAGGGGACTGTTCGTTCTCCTTTAGCTCAATGCCTTTTGATTAAGCTACACAAGTCAGGTGTTGTTTTTACTGATATGAAGTGGTTGTAAAATGATTTGTCTTTTGTTATTTCTTTCAAGTACTGATAGTGCATTTGATCATTGAGCTGTATAGGTTATCAGAGAGTCAGGTGTTAATTCCCAAACAGGAGACCGCCCATTCTATGACTATCTTGAGGGTTGTCTCCGTCACAAAGCTGAAATGGTTATCTTCGAAGCAGCTAAGGCAATCACAGAGTTAAGCAATGTCTCTACCCGGGAGTTGACTCCTGCTATAACAGTTCTACAGCTTTTCTTAAGTTCTTCTAAGCCCGTGCTAAGGTTTGCTGCTGTCCGGACTTTGAATAAGGTTGGTCACTATACAGATTTAATATGTTATCTTCCAAATGAATGATTGCTTTTGTAGTACTATATGATGTTTTAGTTTCTCTCTCATTGTGTCTCATATATGCAAATATCTTTTTCTAACTTGGACCTCATAAGTTTGTTTCATCATTCCTGGTGTTTCAGCATTTCTGTTTTAAATTCCGTACATGCAACCTGTCTTTTTAGTGAAGCCACTTCACTTATTTTCATGTGTCTCAAACTTAAAATGCATGCAGGTGGCTATGACACATCCCATGGCTGTGACAAATTGTAATATAGACATGGAAAGCTTGATTTCAGATCAGAATAGAAGTATAGCAACTCTTGCCATTACCACTCTGCTGAAAACAGGCAACGAATCTAGTGTTGATCGCTTGATGAAACAGATCACAAACTTCATGTCTGATATTGCTGACGAATTCAAGATTGTTGTGGTGGAGGCCATAAGATCACTGTGTCTGAAGTTCCCCCTCAAGTACAGATCTCTGTGAGTATTATGGAGTTTTCCTGGAAAAAAATGATTGATGATCCATTATTTTAACATTGCTGTCCCTATATATCATTTAATATAAATGTCCAATAATGTTTAATATTCTGTGTTTCTTGTAGGATGAATTTCTTAAGCAGTATTTTGAGAGAAGAGGGTGGGTTTGAGTACAAAAAGGCAATTGTTGATTCAATTGTGATATTAATTAGAGATATTCCAGATGCCAAAGAAAGTGGACTGCTCCACTTATGTGAATTTATTGAGGATTGTGAATTCACGTATCTTTCCACCCAGGTTGACTTTTATCTTTCTGGCACCATTTTTTTTCTTGTAGCCACCACCTTCTTAGGTGGTTGCTAGTTTGGCACAATTATTCTTAATTTTGTTGCTTTCTTCTTGTTTTTAGATACTTCACTTTCTTGGAAATGAGGGACCCAAGACCTCAGATCCTAGTAAATATATCCGCTATATTTACAATCGAGTGATACTTGAAAATGCTACGGTCCGAGCCAGCGCTGTCAGCACACTGGCGAAATTTGGTGCCGTGGTTGATTCACTGAAAGTAAGAATGCATCTGTCTCTGTTAAGATTATGGTTAATAACATTGAGTTACTAATTAGAGGAATTCATTTACCATCTTTGCTGCAGCCCCGCGTATTTGTTTTGTTGAGGCGTTGCCTTTTCGACAATGATGATGAGGTCAGTTTTGTGCCCCAATGAAATTTGTGATTAGCTGTTAGTGCTTCTTGTAATAGGCTATTTCAATCATTTTTCTCAATATTCCACACTGTATAAAGTTTGAGAGCTTCATAGATGGAATTATATTAAGGATTTTCTTCTGATTATAACTGTAAAAGCCTTCCTGCCACTAAATTAAAAGGCAGTCTGCAAGTATTATATCAGTTTTATGATTTTATTCTCCCATCAATATGAGGATCCACACTGAAAAACTGAAATGCTGCTGACAAATTAGATGTGATATGTACCTCCAAAACTTGGTCTGCTATTCCTGTGAAGTTCTGTCTAATTTTGTCCAGTCTTTTTCATTGTTTAATTTTTTGTAGTTGTTCTTATATATCTTAATGTAAAGCTCGAAATTTCATCTGCATTGGTGTGATAATTCTTTAAACGCTTGTGTCTTGGAATGACTGCCTTTTTTTGAGTCGTGAGATTGTTAACTCAAATTATTTTTCAATCAGCTAGGAAATGATAGAAACATTTAGTTGACAGGCTGTCCTAGTGTTGTCCTCCCATATTTTAGTCAGTTTGACAGCATCGGTGCTTATTGCATTAACTTTTTTTTAAAAGATATTATCAGTTTCTTTATGAACCTCATATTTGATTATGCCATCCTATTTACAGGTTCGAGATAGAGCTACGCTGTATTTGAACACCCTTGGGGATGGTTCAGTTAGTGAAACTGACAAATATGTGAAGGAATTTTTGTTTGGCTCACTTGATATACCACTGACAAATATTGAGACCAGTCTGAAAAATTATGTAAGCACTCGTACTGATTTGGTGCTTATACGAGGGTTGCACTGTATTTTTGTGTTTGTACTTAAATATGCATAGCTTGAAGCCATGGTCTCATTTGTTCTTTTGGAACAGGCACAGAATCCCACAGAAGAGCCTTTCGATATTAGTTCTGTACCCAAAGATGTTAAATCTCAGCCTCTTGCTGAGAAGAAAGCCCCAGGCAAAAAGCAGACTGGTTTGGGTGCTCCACCTCCTGCCCCTACTTCTGCAGCCGATGCTTATGAAAGGCTTCTCTCTGCTATCCCTGAATTTGCATCTTTCGGAAAGCTTTTCAAGGTTTGTGGATGAACATTTTCAAAATGTCAATTTTCGCCGTGATTCATTCTGGTAACTTCTTTACTGAAGTATTCATTGCTTTGAATTCTTGTTATCAGTCATCAGCGCCTGTGGAGCTTACAGAAGCAGAAACTGAGTATGCAGTTAATGTTGTCAAGCACATATTTGACCGCCACGTGGTTTTTCAGTGCAATTGCACAAATACGATACCAGAACAGCTACTAGAAAATGTAACTAAACCATATTTCTTGGAAGTATTTTATTTCCTCTTGACCAAAGTATCAGGATTATTTTTTTAGTTGTTGTCTTCCGGCTTAGGTGACTGTTATTGTGGATGCGTCTGAAGCTGAGGAGTTCTCTGAAGTGGGAACAAAACCTATTAAATCTCTTCCGTATGATACACCAGCGCAAACATTCGTGGCCTTTGAGAAACCTGAAGGCGTCCCTGCAGTTGGGAAATTCTCAAACATGTTGAGATTTACTGTGAAAGAGGTATATGGTCCTTAACTTAGTTTGTTCATAATGGGATTTCTTGAATTCACCATGATCCGGAGGAAGGTGTAGATCTTTCAATGCACAGGATGCTATCTGAAATGCATTTAGCTGCTTTTGCTTGCATGATTGGTAGGAAATTTGGATTTTATGAAGAATTTATATATTACAGAATTCTTTACTTCTTGAAATATGTAATGATATATTTGAAGAAATAAGAAATGGTCACGAGGAGATGGATGATGAGGGATGAAGATACATTATTTTCTTACTGCCCGTTATTTGATTATTTTGCATGTGTTGCTATAGAATATGCTTGCATATGCTAGTAGTCTTCTGTCCTTTGATTGTTTATTCCCTGCTTAAATTTGATTAGGTTGATCCCTCTACGGGTGAGGCTGAAGATGATGGTGTGGAAGATGAATACCAGCTTGAGGATTTTGAAGTTGCTGCCGCAGATTATATTCTGAAAGTTGGGGTCTCCAACTTTAAGAATGCCTGGGAAAGCATGGACCCTGGTACCGAGCGCATAGATGAATATGGTCTTGGGCCTAGGGAAAGCCTGACCGAAGCTGTGAATGCAGTCATCAATCTCCTTGGCATGCAACCTTGTGAGGTCAGTGCTATAACAGTTTCTGGAACAAACCCGAGGTTTTTGCTACATCTTTAGCTGTTTAGGGAAATATTTATATATGCACATATTTTGGGTAAATTACTACCCTTGAGGTTTAGCCTAATTACAAAAAAAACTCGATTATCTTTAAAAACTAAAAACACCCACTTAAGGTATTATAAACACCCCCCTGAGATTTGTATTTTCTTATCAAAATGCCTTCTCAAAAGGTGCAATTTGTAAAATAGAAACAAATATCAAGGTGGTATTTGTAATTTTCAAAGGTAGTTGGTCTGTAATTAGACTGAACCTCAAGGGTTTTTGTAATTAAACCTCGTATATATTGACATGTTTAGCTGGTGAATTTGAATGAGGTGCTCTGCTTTATAGCATAGTTCAAGTTGCGGTGATTTATTTAAAGGGGTTTAATTAAAAAAATACCCTTAAGGTTCAATATAATTACAAAAAATCCAGCTATCTTTCAAAATGACAAATACCTCATTGATATTTTTAGAAATTGCACCCTCAATAGAGGGTATTTGTAAATAACAAATACAAACCTCAAGAGGTGTCTTACGTATTTCATATATTCGTGCAACCCCATTTTTCTTTTTGACCTTTTTTTGAATCAAAATTGTAATATACTTAAAGGAATATTTGTAGTTTTGAAAAATAACTGGATTTTTTTGTAAATTTTATCTTCAACGGTAGTTTTTGTAACTTTACCCTAACTTAAAATAATGTTGTACTTCTCACATATTTTGACCATGATTATTTTGGTTTTGAAAGAATACTAAAAGAGTACATACAATTGCTTGTATTCCCTTTTTGTTTTCCAGGGTACGGAGGTTGTCCCGAACAACTCAAGATCGCATACATGTTTATTATCTGGTGTGTACATTGGGAATGTGAAGGTGCTTGTGAGATTGTCATTCGGAATCGATGGGACGAAAGAGGTTGCAATGAAATTAGCCGTGAGATCCGAGGATGAGAATGTTAGTGATGCGATTCACGAAATAGTTGCCAGTGGGTAGTTTCTCTATTCCCTATTATTTTTGTATTTCGTGGTTGAGGAAACTATTTTTGATAGAACAATTCTGTCCGACAAAAGTTAAAATGCACTACCATTTTGTTGCGTAATTGAGAAGAGAGTTTGTATGGTGGAGAATAGATTGTGTACAACATTGCCTTGGCTGTCCTGGGAGACGATACAATTTAGGTTGCTGGGGATATCTATATATATTCTTTCGATTAATTTCTTAACATTCTGGACAAAAAACATTTTCGTCTTCCTCCCCTCAAATTGGGGTTTGGCTGATGGTCTTTCACAGCAGAATTATATTGTGAAGTTAGTAGTTGATTGAACAACTTATAAGTGTTGAAACATCAAATATTACTTCAATGTCCTCCCCTGTTATTGTTCGTGTCAGTTAATAAGCGTTGGTTTGTGATTTGTGCTATATGTTAGAAAAGAATATGGGTATTTTCACTCTTACGACTATTTTAGCAGTTGACCCTTCAAATAATTTGATGATACTTTTTCCTCTTTTCTCTTAACTTCAATTAATTTTAGCTGCCATCTAATGGTACTTTCATATCAAATTACAACAGAAAAGGCCTTTACAACTCTTTGTTGAACATTTTTCCCTAAATTATTTTTTTACACAAAAATTTCCCGTTCTCTCTCTTTAGCTAAGAAAAAGATTCCAATTATTTTTTATATAACAAGATAAATAGTAGTATTTTTGCAGAGGATCTTGTTTTGGCTTGATGTCAATAATCTGCATATCAAAAATTAAAGGGCAGCAATTAGTTTAGCTTCAGCCTTTCCACAATTGACCCAAACTCGCGCATAAAAATATCAATCATCTAATGAAGCTCTTTTAAGAAGTATTAGAAATTACAAGAAGAAATAATACAGTTACAGGTCTACAGTCCACAACTGGGACCCTAGATGGGTATCTCGAAATTCTATTTTTATTTTTTTGCATCTTCAAGTTAATATGGGCGATGACAATACCTAGAACGAAAATAGCAATATTTTGTAGTTGCCAGCATGTATAACAAGCTGTACAGCTACCATATCAATTTTAATAAGTTTGGAAATCCCCAGTTCCGTTTTTTATTCATCTTGGATGGAATTGATAATAATATTACCAACATAAACAATTCCAAAACAAATAGAAAACCACCTAAGTCCAACTCTCAGTAACCAAAATTTAAAGTAAACAAGGAAAAATAGAAGTTTGGAACCATCAGTGTCGAGAAGATTTAAGACAATTTTGCTTCAATTTATCGCTGACGCAGAAATTAAAACTTAAAGCTTGGTGACGCAAGACGAAAAACTGGTGCATTTCAAGCTCTAATCATGGAGTTAGACTAAGTTTATTTTAAGAAAAAGAAACAGAAAAACAAAACCTGAAAGGTGCGGAAGGAAAAAAACCAAAACAGGAAAATAACGGAAAAAACTAAAATTCCGTTGCCGGAATCGAACCGGGTCTCCTGGGTGAAAGCCAGATATCCTAACCGCTGGACGACAACGGATGGTTGTGAATAGATTTCAATTAACAACAATAAATCATATCAATAATTAGTCCTAACTTTTTTTTTTTTTTCGGAACGATAAAATTTCTTATACTCAACTGAAATTACAGGCGTAGGCCAAAGGGCCAATAATCTTCAAGGAGACAATGGGACCTCCAAGTAAGATAAGAGAGCCATCCAAGATGGTCTAAAGGAAGAAAAACCAAACAAAAACAAATCAAAGCTGATGATCTAAGCTATTAACAGTACACAAGGATACAGAAAAAAAAATAGCTCCCATCATCAGGCACAACCCCACCACAAAGCATCACAATTCACTACAGGACACAACACACCAAGGAGAGACCAAAGCGGGGATCCATCACCACCACTAACAAAGACACCCCCACCAAAATCCCGAAAACTATCTCGCATCCGAAATCATCGGCAAAGAAAACCACAAAAAAAAGGCACTCGATAACCATTATCCTACCTCAAGAAAGAACAGACTACAACCATAGGCACAACAAAAAGAAACAAGCGGATAGCACAACAACAGAAAGGAGCAAACAAACAAAGACAGAAAGCGAAAAGCTGGATAGTTTGGAATTCGACCATTCTTCCACTTTGCATCTTTAACCGTATCCGCATCGATTTTCTCACTTTCTCGAACAACCACATATTTCTAGTCTTCCATAACCACCGAGAATATAGGTAGTAAGTTGGATCCGATCAACCGACGAGGCTCCTTGTCCAAGCTACAAACTTTCCCCCACCAAGCCACAAAAGAGTCTCAGATCCTCCAAAGAAGCCGTCCCAATTAATAGGTGATAGTTTCCAAATACTAAGAGCTCTTGGACACTTAAAAAGCAGTGTTCAAGTGTTTCCTCACACTCTCCACACCCACTACACACAATGTCAACATCCATTCCTCTTCTTTTCAAACGAATTGGTTGGGAGAATACGAATAACATTTCCAAATGAAATGCTTGATTTTGCCTTTGATCTGCAGCTTCCAACTCCTATCTCTAATAGTTTTGATTCAAGTTACTCCAACTACACTCACCCTCCATTTTTCTAACTTTTTCCAAAACCAAATCAAGTTATAGGATGATTTAACGAAACAGTACAATCCTTTCTTATCCGGTTGCCAAAACCATTTATCTCTTTTATCACCCCCGCATCCCCTCAGTAATCTTCAGAATTTTCTTACTATCATTTTCAGCAAAAATTTCTTGAACCAGCTCAACATTCCAACCATTTCCACCAGCAGCAAGGAGATCAGAAACCTTACCAGCTCCAGTTCCAGACCCAATCAGCCTTCTTGGTTTAAAATTGATAGCATCTGGGATCCAAGGATCATCCCATATTCTGATTGATTCACCGTTCCCAACATCAAATCTCAACCCTTTCTTCAGATTATCCTTCATCCCCAACCAACATCTCCAAAGCCATGAAGCATTAGCCCCCAACTGAGCCTCAATCAAGTGACCATTAGGGAAGTATTTTGCCTTTAAGACCCTACTAACGAGCAGATTTGGATGAGAGATGATTCTCCAAAGCTGTTTGGTGATAAGAGCCTCATTAAACAACACTAAATCATGGAACCCCAACCCACCTTCACCTTTAGGGACCGTCAACTTATTCCAAGCCTTCCAATGAATCTTGTTTTTACCCGAATCCTCAACACCCCACCAAAAATTAGCAAACAAGCTGCAGATCTTCTTACAAATCCCCACTGGTAGGACAAAACATGACATAACATAAACCGGGAGTGCATCCAAGACAGCCTTAACCAAAATTTCTTTCCCAGCCTGAGAGAGAAATTTATTTTTCCAGTTAACCAGTCTATTCTGCACCGCATCAATAACGTATTGAAAAACTTCTCTTTTGGATCTTCCAATAGCCAAAGGTAGCCCAAAGTATCTGCTAGAGGACTGAATTTTAATACCCCCCAAGGCACCGACGGATATCGGCTGAACTCCCTCACCACATTTTTGCTAAAAAGATTGAAGATTTTTCAAGTTCACCATTTGACCGAGAAATTCTTATAGGATTGTAAAATTTCAAGCACCACTTTAGCCTGGCCCACACTAGCTTCACAGAACAAAATAGAATCATCGAAGAAACAACAAGTGAGTAATACTTTTAGGTCCCTTACAAAATCGACTTTAAGACCATTCAAACATTTCAAGGCAAATGCTCTCCTAATGAGGCTAGAGAACAGTTCGAAACAATAATAAACAAATAAGGAGATATAGGGTCCCCTGTCCTAAGCCCTCGGAAGGAATTACATATCCTTGACATTACCATTGACATTAAATGAGAATGAAGAAGAAGAGACACAAGAAATAACCCAATTAACAAACACAGAAGGGAAGCCCATTTTCAGCATAATCAATTTAAGGCAATTCCACTCCACACGATCGTATGCTTTGGCCATATCAAGTTTGATAGCCATATACCCTTTCTTCCCCGATCTATGCCTATTAAGAAAATGAATAGCTTCCTGGGCCAAGACCACATTGTCCAAGATTTGCCTTTCCTTCACAAACGCAGATTGGTTTTCACAAATGCACTGGGATAAACAAGGTTTGATCCTATTAGCTAGGATTTTAGAAATGATTTTATAACAGACATTACAAAGGCTAATAGGACGGAATTGAGATAAAGTAGTTGGATTAAAACACTTGGGGATCAAAGTAATAAGGGATTGGTTGACTGCTTTTAGAATTTTACCAAATTTAAAGAAGTTCAAAACAGCATCACAGAGTTCTTTTTTAATGACATCCCAAAAATGCTGGAAAAAAAGAGGGGACATACCATCGGGTCCAGGAGCTTTATTAGGGTGCATATCAAACAGGGCCTGCTTAATCTCTTTTTCTTCAACAGGTGCCACCAGACTCTTTATTCGATCAGGAGTGATTGAGTGGGGAATTCCATCCAACAAATCCCGATCGCCCCAAGATCCTCGAAGAAAACAATCGATTGTAAAATTCTCAGAATCTCATTCTCAATCTCATCGACTTTTTCACAAATTTTAGAATCGACCCAATCAATCTCACAATACAATTTTGCTTCCTCCTTTGAAGTGTATACGCATGGAAAAATTTTGTGTTTTTGTCTCCTCTTTTAAGCCATTGGACTCAGATTTTTGCCTCCAAAAGGTCTCTTCCAACCGGTACTCTTTATTAAGTTTGTTTTTTTAGTAGAATTCCAATCATTCCAATTCCTACTCCCACCTTTCAATCTCATCTCGCTCAAGTCAAGCTTAAGCTTCTCCATCTTGCTTTTAGATGTAGTTCTAAAGAGATCGCTCCAACCGAGGAGCTTCACTCTACATTCCCGATTTTAGCCATAAGTTGAAACTCGAGAATTCCCTTTGAGGGGATTGCCAGGCCTTGCAAACAACATCAAGCACCTCCTCTTTGATCAACCATCTTTTATCAAAAAGAATCTTCTTTTGGGATGATTAATCTCGATTGGAATCGAAAATAAGCGGTGATGGTCTCGATGAACTTTTGAATTCGATTTTAACAAAAGCATTGGGGAACTTGGCACGCTTTGAAAGGACCCAAGAACTCCGTCGATTTTTCCTCCACAAACCCTTCATCACTTCTATTATTAGCCCAGTGAACACCTCCCCACGGTTTTGATATCATGCATGCCCAATCTTCAATAAAGAACTTAAAGCTTCTAAAACTAGATTCACTCTCGCCTACCACCCTTCTTCTCACTGCCGCAGAGGTCATTGAAATCACCTCCCATACACCACACATCCCCCATCTCCACTTTTCATGCCTCAAATAATTCCATTGGGTCTCCTTTCCGCGTAGTTAGGGCTAGCATAAACAAAGACAATCCAAGATGTAACATTTTCATTACCAACACAAAACTCGACTTCCAGACATTAATTTACATGAGATAACTTGCTTAACACACACGAGAATCTTTTCCAAAAGAGCATGAGGCCACCACTCCTACCATTAGGATCAACACTCATCCATCTATCATCCACTTTCATTTTTTTACACACGTTTCTATAAAAGCTTTATTTTTTTGTTTCACTCAAGAACACAAAATCCGGGCGGTGGAATTTATTTAATTCCTTCACACTGCAATCAGAGGGTCCTCCCAAACCTCTGAGTTCCACACACATACCTTCATTGGTAACTTTGGGGCCAATTAGGGTAGCTTCTTCTCCACCATCTCATCACAAAATACGGAACTCTTAGATTTTTTTCCAATATGCGGCTCCCCTACCCCTCCCCTCATCGACCCTAATCTCTCAATTTGAATTCTTCCTCTCTTCAAACTTTTATTATCCATATTTTCTCTCATCTCAGAACCAATCGCAATCCTCTCGCCCCTAGCTCTTAAACCACCCCTGATCTTGATCCCTTTCCTGGCACCCATAAGGCCTCCCTGAATCTCACAAGGAAAATTCGATAAATCAGCAAGAGGCCTTCTTGTCGGATTTGAGAAGGAAATATCCTTTCCCTCCATAATATTCGTCCTTTCCACGACCTCCATATCGTTTCCCTTATCTCTCCCTTCCTCTAAAGACTTACCTCCATGAGTTAGTGGCACTGAAATTTCCAGCCCACTAGGAGGCACAGTCACAGGAATATCACTGCACACCACACCCTCCCCACCCTCTTTTTTTCCCAGCCCCACGGCTCCCCCCATAGTGGCCCTTTTAACCTCTCCCTCATTAATAGCTCTCTCAGACAAGTGCCCCTGCTCCTTCATCTGCAAGCAGGACTTTACACGCCCCGGATCCGGGATATCCACAGAAGATTCCGCATTAACAGTCTTAGAAGGGCTACCCCTATTCACTTTGAAGTTAACGGGATTATCATCAGCTTTAATCCACTCCCCAAACTGGCCTTCCTTCACACATTCATTCACAATATCTTCTCTCCTTTGGTCACACGCTTTATCGGAGTGACCAATTTTTCCACAATAAAAGCAAAAGTTCAGGAGTTTTTCATACTTAAAGTCCACTCTAACTTCTTTGTCACCCAACTGAATTATCGCACATCTTAGTAGAGGTTTTTTTATCTCCACAGACACCAACACTTTCAAATATCTGCCTTTCGCACCACTAGCTTCTACGATAATGACATCTTTAACTTGGGAGAAGGCCTTTCCAATTTTTATCCCCACTTCTGTGCACATCCAGTTAAAAGGGATATTCCCCATATGAACCCACATATCCACAAACTCAAAGCACTTACTATCCCCGTTCAGATTCTCCTCCCAGTCCTTAAGAATCAAATATTGGTTATCGAAATTCCACGATTTACCATCTCTCACACGTTTGACATCATCCTTAGACGAGAAAATAAACTGGAAGAAATTGAACCCCAGTTCTCTCGTCGAAAAGGCCTCCTTCGCCGGCCAGATAAGAGCAAAGGTCTTCTTCATCCCTCCGAAATTCACCCTTTTGTTCCCAATAATCTTCCCAAACAAACTCCTATCACATTCACCCGAGCTAGCATGGATATCGACCTCTTTTAGATTAATAACCACAGTCTCTTTTTCGGAAAGAGAAAATTTACGTAACCCACTTTCAATTTCCAACTCCATCACAGGAAAACCCCACTAACAACTCCGACTGGAACCGAGAAGGTGGTACCTGCACAGAAACACAAACTAAACCAGGCCCTGTTAGTTATACACTGGCGAAAAAGGAAGCAACAGAAATAAAGAACACAAGAAAGAAGCAGGGCAACCGAAACAGGAAAAAAGACGAGGAAAAAGACAGATAACAAAAATACTAAGGACAAAACAGCACAAAAGGAATAACAGATGAAAGGAAAGGCAGCAGACAACCACAGGAAAGAGACAAACCTTAAAAACTAATTAATGGCACACCAACTCCCTAACAGAATGAAGATTAAAGTCCTAAACGACAATGAAGAAGACAAAGAAAAAGGGGGAAGACAACGCGGGGGAAAGCTAAATTTCAAAAAAACACACAAACCAAGACCCACAACCCCAAGGAGGGGAACCGCACGACTCCCAATAGAGAGAAAAAACCATCCTCAGCCCAAGGAAAAATTCCAACTTCACATCAATAATTAGTCCTAACTCACTAACAATAAATGGCAAAAAGCGAAATTCATCCAAACATAGCAGAAATTATGATTAGGTCATTTGAAATGAAAATTGGTGAAATAAATTTTTAGACTGATATGTAGTTGCACGAGTTTCTTGAATATAAATAACTATAAAGAATTTTTCTATACCTTTACTATTTTGAAAAAGAAAATTTTATCCTTGTTTGTTTATGTCTCCAAATCCTATTTCCAATTTCCAACTATTCATAAAAATGGAATCACGTTTGTTTATACATTTTCCAATGTAAATTATCATTTTCGCTTTCCATTTTTCACATAAAACAATTTCTCAAACCTATAATTTCAAATTTCAACCCTATACACTCGCCCTATATCACTCATCAATTACTATTATTATTTTTATCCAATTATATATGTGGGACCTCCATTACCAACTTTATCTACTTAAAATATTATTATTTTTTAATTATATCTATCTAATGAGATCCACCGCCTTACAAATATAATATTATATATTCAATTAAAATATTCAACCATTATCAACTTTTCAAATTATTATTTACATAAATACTATTTCAAAACTCATTTTCATTCTCTCATCCAAACATAATTTCGGTTTTCATACGAAAACCAATAGATTCACAAAATTCACTTTCCAACACTAGAAACTAGAAAAGTGGAAATGGTCCATGGAAACATAAATTGGAACATTTAATATCTAAATAATGTTAAGTTGTTAAGTGGGAGATATTGAGATTATAAATTATACGGGTTTTTGTTTCATATTAATTTATCAAGATTATTAGTTAATTATAATTGTTCGAAATCAATAGAAGGACAATTGCCCAAATAATAGAATAATATTGTATTATATAGGTTATTAAGTTTAGAATTTAGGATTGTGTTACCTATTATGGTTATAGTTTTTATTTTGAGATTATACTAAAAAGGGGCTGGAAGTATATCCATTCGGTGATTTTTATATTGATGTTTTCCCCAAATTTGTATGTTTTATTTATGACTAATCTCCGAATCTCTGTTAGAACCGATAAATCGCACTGTATCGTCCCATTAGAACCAAATATTCGTCCTGAACCATCCCGAACTTTTGGTACATTCGGGATAGAGATTGTTTTCTATGGTTCGGTTCTATAGATTTATTTTTAGAATATCCGAACTTCGGGACAGTTCTGGAGATTTTTAAATCTCCGAACCATCATGTCCCATCCCGTGCACACCCTTACTTGGCACGCACCCTTGCACACTAGATAGTCGTGTCGATCGTGGTGCATCACACGAAACAGTGCATCCAATCAATGCCACCGCCTGTCACATGGCGCCATCTGGACGTCTTCGTCAAGTCACTACCACTTGAGATGCCCTGCCACGTCACCGAGCCACTGGACAGAATCATGTGAGACGTGCAAAGTGCACTTCTAAAGCGCCCAATGCGACTATGTGCGACGTGCGCGGGTTCAGGCCCGGTTCCGGCTCGGACGGTGCTCTTTGAGCTAGCCAATGGCTAGTCAAAATTGACTTAGTACACTAGGGTGTACCGTAAGGAGCTTCACTTGATTACTCCTTACTATTAGTGAAGTTCTATATAAGGTAGCTAACTTAGCTCCTTGTTTCCTATGTGAGATGTGTCTCTTCACATTCTCACCATTTCACATTTCCAAATGAAATTCATTTTAAGTAACTTACTTTATGCATTTATTTCTCATTCATCCGATATGATTTTGCGAAATTCAAAATGCTAAACTCATCTACCCACGGTGTAGATTGCGTTTATCTCAATTATTTCATTCAACAAATAAATGAACCCACTTAATTAATTGGTCAAAATCCATTTTTCATAAACCAATTTCAACAATCCCCACATAAATGAAAATTAATGCATATGAGTCTGCACACTAAAAAGAGTTCAAACGGAAAGCTATTGCATTGGGAGAGGTAGCTTGTGGCTTTGAACCTTCCTTAGGAGAATACTATCGGATTTACTAAGCCGCACAATGACATGATGTCTTGAATCGTTGCTCAAATTTGTTTATGTAAACCAAGACAATAACATCCACACAATATATTTTCTAACACCATTTGGTTCTCATGGTTGTATTCACTTTGGTCCTGGACAACATCTTGGATTCATAAGCATTTCGTTAAAGTGGCTCGTCTTCACACTTGTATAGATGATCTCCTATTAAGAGTATCATGACATATTCCACTTCTTTCAAGTATAGGAATCATTAAAATTTTATAACTTAACCCCGCCACATTTTGTAGGTTCTTACACTTGGATATAAATGAGTTGTAACATGTTCCAAGTGTTTAGCCGAATATTCATAACTTAGTTGTCCCATTAAACCAAGGTCTTGGGATCTCCAATTCACAAGGTTGGGTTACCGCTATGAATACTCTTATTTTGTAGATTTTAAGCTCTTTCCTTCGATAGGCGAGATATTTGATCTCTATTCAAACCTTTAGTTAATGGATCCACTAGGTTTTCCTTCAATTTCACGTAATCAATTGTAATAACCCCATTTGAGATCAACTGCCTCACGGTGTTATATCTTCAACGTATATGTCGAGACTTACCATTGTACATACTACTTTGTGCCCTTCCTATAGCTGAATGGTTATCACAATGTATCATGATTGCACCCACCGGCTTAGGCCAACAAGGAATATACTCTAAGAAGTTGCGAAGTCATTTTGCTTCTTCACCAGCTTTATCGAGCTATACAAGTTTGTTTAGAGGATATCCATGACATCGCTCCACAACTAGGGGTGGGCATTCGGGGTCGGGTTTTCGGGTCCCGACCCGAACGGGTTTTACCCGATCGGGTCGGGTATTTTCAAAGGAAAATCGGGTAACGGGTTACCTGATACCCAAACTTAGGAGTTCGGGTCGGGAGTCGGGTAATAATATTCTACTCAAACGGGTATCGGGTACCTGATAATTTAATTTAAAAGGAAAAAATGAGTGTTGTCCGGATTTGTTACTTTCTTTTACAAATGCATCGACATCTATGTTTAAAGAACATTAAGTTTTGTCTTTTTCCTTCTTTTTAACAGATCTTCACTTATCTTCTTCACATCTTTTTTTATTTCCTTTATTTCCAAACCAAATCGCACAAGTTCTTCACTAAACGCAGAAGATGAGAAACGAAGAGAATAATATGTAAGCAAATGAAGGGAACACGAAGCCAGAAACAACGGCGGTGGCGGCGACCAACAAAAATTTCTATTCTAATAATAGGAAAACGTTAAAAAAAAAAAAAGAAATAGCGGGAGTAGAGAAGACATCTTTGTGAGAAAAATAGTAAGAGAAGAGAAGAAAGAAAGAAAGGGATGGCCAAAAGTTCCATTCTTTCCTTTTGACCGTTCATTTCCTTTTTTTCATTTACATTTGCATTTTAGTTTTCTACTTTTCTCCTTCATTTTCCTTCCATTACCCGAAACCCAAACTCGGATACCCGATATTTTTGGATACCCGATTTTCATCGGGTCGAGAACGGTAGCAAAATACCTCACCCGATTTTTGTGCACTGACCAAAACCCGACCGATGCCAACCCCTATCCACAACCAATGGTAAATACATAACCACTAGTGGACTTGGAATCTTTTGTGTCGATATCTAATTAGCATCACTATATTCTTCTATTACGGACTTGGAATCTTTTGTTTCGATATCTAATTAACATCACTATATTTTCTATTACAGTTGGATATCTTGAGTAATGTAATCCATAATTTAATGTGAGTCTTAGATATCTAGAAACCCTTATCAATGCCTTCCAACAATCATTACCAGGATTACTCGTAAATTTACTCGGTTTATTAACTGCATATGCAAGATCCGAACGAGTGCGGTTTGTAATATACATTAAATCACAATAATCGAGAATATTATAATTGAAATATAGGCTCGCCCTGATTTTTAGCTAAGTGTAAGCTTAAATCAACATGTGTTTTAGCCGGAGGACTTTGTCATAAGCATTAAACTTTTCAAATCTTTGTCTCAACATAATGAGACTTTGTGATAGAACAAGTTAATCATATGTTTTAGAGATCTTAATTCCCAAAATAACATCTACTAAACTCATATCTTTCATATCAAAATTTTAAAATGTTTGGTCAACATTTTCTTAGTATTCATGATGATATCATGATTACTACCCATAATCAACATGTCATCAACGTATGTATGACAGACAATATCATATGCATTCGGTGTGTCTTTAATCTAAATACATTTATCAAACTCGTTAATTTTGAAATAATTTGACAACATAGTTCTATCAAATTTCTTGTGCCATTGTTTCGGAGCTTGTTTAAGGTCATCAATGTGTTAACGAGTTTACAAACCTTCTTCTCTGTCCGGAGCAACAAACCCTTCAGGTTGTCCCATGTAGATTTCTTCTTCTAATTCACTATTTAGAAAAGTCGTTTTCACATCCATTTGATGTATCTCAAGGTTATGCAATGCACCAATAGCAATGAGATCTCTAATAGATATGATCCTTGTCATAGGTGAATACGTATCAACGAAATCAAGGCCTTCTTTTTTTTAAATCCTTTAGCTACCAATTTGGCCTTGTACTTATATATAGTTCCATCGTTTTACATTTACTTTTAAGGATCCACTTGCATCCTAATGGCTCATTTCCCGTGGGAGATCTACCAACTCCCAAATATGATTTTGCATAATGGAATCTATCCGGGTGGACAATGCTTCACCAATTGTCGTCCTTGGTTCATTTTCTAACCCGTAAGTTAGAAAATCTGGACCAAAAGATTTAGTTATTTTGGCTCTTTTTATCGTCTTGGTTCTTCATCACTTTGATGATCACCATTAGCGATATCACGTGTTCTTTTGCTAGAATTAACTTCTTTTCTTTCTTGACAAGGAAACATGTCTTCAAAAATACAACATTTCTTGATTCAATAATTGTATCTTCGTGTACATATGGAATTGTTGATTTGTGCATTAAAAATTGATATGCACTACTGTTATTGGCATATCCAATGAAAATACAATAGATTGTTTTAGGCCCTATTTTGACTTGTTTTGGCTTATGTATTTCTAATTTCGCCAAATATCCCACACTTTAAGGTATTTGTAGGAAGATTTGTGACCTTTCCACAACTCATAAGGAGGCTTGTCTTTATTTTTGTGTGGTATTTTTTAAGAATGTGGTTATCCGAGAGAATTGCTTCCCCCACAAATCTAAGGTAAACCCGAATTTATCAACAAGGCGTTCATCGTCTCTTTAAGAGTTCGGTTTTTGCGTTGAAGAATATCTTTTGATTGTGGTGAATAAGGAGTCGTTGTTTGATGAATAATACTAGAATAAGAGTAAAATTCATCAAAAGGAGCTCCATACTCTCCACCTCTATCGCTTGAATTATATTAATTTGTTTGCTAAGTTGATTTCCAATCTCATTCTTGTAGCTTTTAAAATCTTCTAAAGCCTCGTCTTTACTTGTCAAAAGATGTACATAACGATCTTGTGTAATCATCGATAAAAGTTACAAAATATTTTTTCCCACCTCTTTGCACAAACTTTAAATCACATATATCACTTTGTGGATTAATTCTAGAGGTTCGTATTTCTTTCCACCAAGTTAAATGGTGTTTTAGCCAACTTGGTGTTTTATCCATTTTTGCCTCAACACAAATTTCACATTTGTGATGTGAATCTGTTTTAAAATTAGGTAGCCATTCCAAGTTTACTAACCTTCTTAAAGTGTGTAAAATTTACATGTCCTAATCAACATGCCATAAATTTGAACACTCAAGCAAATAAATAGAAGCATTTATTTTATTGCTTTCAAAGTTGTGGAGTACATTCATTACATTCATCTTGATCAGACCATTTTCTAAGTACCCATTCCATATGAACTGTCCATTTTTCATAAGTACACACTTTTGAGCCCTTCAAATACTAGTCTAAACTCTGCCTTGACCAATAACGATCCGACACCAAATTTTTCCGAATGCCTGGAACATGAAGGACATCAAAGAGGGTCAGTTCCGCTCAAGTCATCTTGAAACCACCACTTTGCCTAGAACGACAATTTAAGAAGTTGCGACTTTCCCATGAATAATTTCCTTCCCCGCCATTGATTGGAGTATACGTTGAGAACATGTCTTTGTCGGAGCAAATATGGCGTATAAGACCTTGTGTCCACCCACCATTCTTGTAAGTCCAAACGGCTACGATAATCTGAGGGGGTGAATAGATTATCTCCATCTTTTCGATTATGCCCTCTTTTTTAGAACAAAATAAGCCAAGACAATATAAAAGGTGCGGAATGTAAACAACACGCATCGATTTATAGAGGTTCAACCCATCTAGGGCCTAATCCTCTACCACCCCAAGATATCTCAGGGATGGATTTCAAAAAGAAAAAGATTTTATTAATTTCCAAAATTAATACAACACCTTACAACATCACCTTGAAGAGCACCACACTCTTCTACAACACCACCTTTGAGATTACCACAATCTCTCTTGAAGATTACCACAATCTCCAATGGCACCTTGTGAAGATTACCACAATCATCAACCTTGAAGAATATCAAATTCTTCAATACCTCAAGAGCACCACACTCTTGAAAAACCTATCACCTAGATCACCCAAGTGTATTCTTTCCACAAGAATACTCACAAGGATGTCTTGTGTTGAATGATTACAAAAATCAAGATTACAACTCAATAATGAATATTAAAATTTGAGTGCAAGTGTAATCAAGAAATAAAGCCTAGACCTCAAGATGTGAAAGTGAAATACTTAGGCTATAAATACAACAAGAGTGTTGAATATGAAAACTTGGAAATTTGCAGATTTCTTGTTGTGTATTTGCTTGTGTTGTTATCATTTTGTGTCTTCAATTCATCCTCTATTTATAGGAGAGTCTTCACCAACATAGGCTCATTCTTCTTCACTTTTGTCTACAAAAAGAGGATCACAAGATGTAGAAATATTGTACAAAATTATAAAGCAAATCTTCTTTGATAGAATGTCCAACGGTACAAATTTTCTTTGTAAAAAGATTACACAACATGACCGGTTGCCCGTATAAGATTTCGAACGTTTTGAAAAAGATAGTGCGATCCAGTGCGGGTCGGAGGGGGGTCGGCCGACCGATCCGTGCGACCGGTCGCCTAGGAGTGCGACCGGTCGACCTCCATCTTGACCGTCCCCTCTTCAAATTTTGTGTTCCGCAGTGTTCTGCTTCATATACGCACTCTTCGTGTCTACATCGGCCGACCTCTTGTTAAAAATTCGACCTTCAAATTGAAATGTTGTCCGATTTTTATCAAAAATAAACTTCAAGAAATACTCCAAAAATTAGTAAAAATATTTTAAATCACTTGGGAGTACTTGGACAACATTTATAAACATAGTTTTGGTGTAAAAACCAATTTAAACAAAACCATCAAAAGTGTTGTCCATTTTTATCGAAAAATAAATTCTAAGAAATACTCCAAAAATTATAAAAACATTTTAAATCATTTAGGAGTATTTGGACAACATTTATTAACATTGTTTTGGTATAAAAACTCATTTAAACATAATCATCAAAATCTTGATAAAAACATTTATCTAACAATTCTCTCATGTTATCCACCATGTTGTCTTTAAACACAACAATCGAGATATCAAGCTCGGACATATCAATTGTACGATCTTGTCTCTCGGTCAAGACTCTTCTGTTCCGATTGTCTTTCTTAGGAAGACGACAATCTTTGGCCTTGTGATTCGGCTTTGCACAAATTGAAGCAATTCACTTTGAACTTTTTAGCCTTCCCTTTTTTCTCGTCATTCCCTGGTGCTTTCTCTTGCTAGCATTGGGCTCCACTAAGTTTGCCATTGCCTCCATTTGAAAATTGTCGACTTAATTTCGGACTTGCGATTGTCTTCTTCAATTCGCAATGACAATTAAGTCTTCAAGCCCATCTCCTTCCGCTTATGCTTCGGGTAGTTTTTAAAATCCTTCCATGTAGCCTCGGTAGCTTCTCTATAATAACAACTACTTGAAAGGATTAAGCTCAAAGACCATACCTTTTGCAATTATATCGTGCGAAATAAAATTTGAATTTCTTGTACTGGTGATCATTGTCTTGGTGTCAACCATCTTAAAATCAAGGAATTTGCCAACAACAAATTTCTTTGTCCGACATCTTCCATTTATACTTGTTTTCTATGGAGCTCCACAACTCCTTATCGGTCTTTCTTGAACAATACACATTATACAATGTGTTGTCCAATCCGTTGAGAATGTAATTCATGCATAAGAAGTCGCTCTAACTCTAAGCATCGAATACCATTCTCTTCGAGAACCATCTCCTCTTCCCCACAATTGGAGCATCATTCGTCGAAAACGAGCGAGATTCAAGGTTGTAAGATAGAACAACATCTTCTTTGCCACCTTTTGAAATGTGTACCGCCAAACTTCTCTGGTCTTTGGTCTTTGGACGGATGGTGCGGGAACGATGATGTTGAAGCCATTTGATAAACACGAAATATTTCGTCTTAAAACTATTGGATCGACCAGATACCTGATCGCGCGCTTGTGATCAGCGATCCGCGATCGATGGTCCGTCGATCGCATCAACCGGCGTACACATCCTCACATCTTGATTTATCATGTCCAATCATGGTGCCATGTCGGCAAACAAATGCGTATGTGCGGCGTGCAAAGTGCGCCTCAAGCCAATGCAACTATGTGCAATGTTCACGATGCGATCGACTCGGCTCGGACGATGCTCGATCGTCACGCGGTGCTCTTTGAGCTAGCCAAAAACTAGTCAAAATTGACTTGGTCCACTATAATGTACCATAAGGAGTTTCACTTGATTACTCCTTACTATTGATGAAGTTCTATATAAGGTAGCTATCTTAGCTCCTTGTTTCCTATATGTGTTTTATTTCATGGCAACCAAGTTGAGTGTATACCCACTTGGGTGTATAGCCCTTGGATCAAACACACACACACACACATGTGGGTGTGTATGTGTGTGTCGATCCAATGGATATGCACCCAAGTGGGTAGCTACCCACTTGGGTTGCATGAAATAGACCATATATGGGATGTGTCTCTTCACACTCCCACCCTTTCACATTTCCAAATAAAATGCATTTTAATTGGTTCACTTTATGCATTTATTTCTCATTCGCCCGGAATTGGTTTTGAGAAATTCAAAATGCTAAACTCATCTACCCGCGGCGTAGATTACATTTATCTCATTTATTTCATTCAACAAATAAAAGAACACACTTAATTAATTGGTCAAAGTCGGGTCAAAACCCAATTTTTCACTAATCAATTTCAACAAAGTTACTTGTAGGTTTTGAATAAATATGAAAAAGAATCAAAGTTGCAGCAAAATAGATGTATGACTCCGTGGCTCGGCACTGGTCAGAAATGATTAAAATTAAAAATAAACATTTAGATGGTTGACATTTTTGTCCATTTAAAAGCAAATGCAAAACCGGACTAGTTTCATTTTATGAACTCATTAATAATAGGTTAAGAGCACGTTCCAAAAGAAACTGCCACCAGAACGCACCCAATACAACAATTCTAATAAACAGAATGACAAACCAAAGCCCCATGTGTATAATAATAAATTCAATGAAATACCTTTTTTTTAAGGAAAAAAGTTGAAAGAAAGGGGGAAAAAGGGCAACAACAAAATTTGATGATGAATGGATCTCCATTTAGCCTCCAGAGTGGGACACTGGAGTTGTCACAAATTGGCCGTCCTTGTATATGTGAACATATTGTTGTGGCAAAGCATGTTCTCCTGCAATAAAATTCATGTATCTTAAAATCAAACATAAAAAGAAACTAATTAATGTTTCTTAGAGTATGGTTAGTGGCCTAATCGTTTGTTTTTCTTTCACAAAGGGTTGATAGTATAATATGCAATCCAAACTTCAACACACGTAGTAAATATAGGTAAATTACAAAAATATACCTGAGACTTAGCCTAATTACAAAGAAACTCAAGTTATCTATCAAAATTACACATATGCTATAAGGTATTAGAGTTGCGGGCTTCTAACCACTGCAACAAACAAAATCAATTATATGGATAGGAGGAAGCATTTGTTTTTACAGGCTTCATTTTTATTGTTTTATTTTTGTTTCTTTTGTTAATTTTAAATGGATTTTTTCATCACCCCTTCAGGTTTGTATTTACATAACAAATTGCCGATGGTGCAATTCGTAAATAGAAACAAATCTTCGAGGGAGTATTTATAATTTTGAAAGATATGTGGATCTTTTTGTAATTAGACTGAACCTCAAGGGTATTTTTTGCAATTAACCTAATAAATATTAATGTTGTGTAGTGTTTTATAATTCTAATTCGCTGAGTCATTTGTTTTAGGGGGAATTTTTAAAGTACCCACTATGGATAGTGGGTATTCTTTTCTACCCACAAACATAAGAAAACTCTTTTCTACCCAATTTGACAAAAATGCCCCTCCTTTAATTTGAAGATTTTGAATTTTGAAACTGATGCAATTAATGCATTCCTTGAAAATCGTGTACACTTCCCCCCAAATACACACACACCTATGTATAAAATTGTATACACATATCGTGCCATATCGTGCCCATATCGTGTCAACCCCCATGTACATATACATAAAAAAGGCACGATATATCGTGCCTAATTTTAACTGAGGCACGACATATCGCGCCTAATTTTAACTGAGGCACGATATAAAATTAAGCACGACATATCGTGCTTTAATTTTAACTTAGGCACATATATATCGTGCTAATTTTAATCAGGGGCACGATATATCATGCCCTTTTTATGTATATGTACATATTCTAAAAAATTGTCTATTAATTTTGAAAATTGTTTCAATAAAATTTAAAAATATTTGCAATTTATTAAAAAATGTCAAGAATCCAAAAATTATTTTAAAATCTAAATATTAAAATCTATAATTTATTTAAAAAAGAAAGAATCGAAGAAAATCTATAATCTATAATTATTTTAAAATCTAAATATTAAAATCTATAATTTATTTTAAATATGAAAATTAAAAAAAGATACACTTTTTTAAACATTTGCCATTATTTAAAATATGGAAATCTATTTAAAAGTCTCAAAAATTGTTCAACAATATGAAAAGTGGATTAAAAAATGAAAATTGTTGAAGGCTTTGAAAAAATTTACCAAAAAGTCGATTTTTAATAAAATCCAAAAGGGAGTAGAGAGAGAAAAAAAAAAAAAAAAAATTTTGCATTTAAAATATAAGGGTCTTTGGGTAAAAGAACCACAAAAATGGGTAGAAAACTTAGGTCATGTATGGTTGTGTTTCCAACCCCATTTTTCCACTTTCCAACTATTCCGGAAAATGGGTTTATGTTTGTTTCAAAAGTTTTTCAGTAGAAATGAAGTCATTTCCAGTTTTCACTTTTTATGGAAAATATTCTTTTGAAAACACAACCAAACAATTTTTCATTCCAATTACGCAAACCTAGGTAAAAATACACTACAATCACGCAAACCTATGTCAAAAATAAATTTGAAAAACTATAACCAAACATCTTCTCATTTTCAAACAGAAATTCAGACAACAAACCAAACATATTCTCAATTCTCACACGAAAACCAATAAAGTTTGAAAATTCATTTTCCAACACTAGAAACTAGAAATTGGACTTGGAAACACATCCATACACCCCCTTAGTTTTTTATCTCACATGTCAGAAAACTCTTTGTCCTATCCTAAGTGGGTATTTCCCACGATTTGCCCTTTGCCTTTGTTTTAATAGGCATAGTCTCAATCAGATACTTCACTATCTGTCTCAATCAGATCAAGGAGGAGGTCATTTTTGGGTTCAAATTAGAAGAAAAGAAGAAGAGACGCTGTTAACTCACAAAGTATGAAATATAGAGCACATTTTACTTAGATTGAGTGGTTAAAATCCTCTATTGGCAAAAACACATTAATGTTCTCAAGAGATTTGAGCAATTACTTCAGAATATGATTACTTTGGGCTAAGCAGCGAACCAAAAGAAGTGAAACATACCCAATCACCATCTGTTTCAGACGCAGGTACTAACACATTGACTTCACTCGACTTTGCTGTCGTTATAGAAGCCTCTAAAGAATCTTTGCTCAAGTACAATTGGCAACCTCCGGTATTGTCTATTGAAATTGTAGGAGCAGAGCCCTGCAAAGCCAGATTTGCAATTCAAAGATGGCATGTTAAACATCAATGCTGCCCTCCAGATAATATTTTAGGGCAAATTACAATGACTTTACGAAAAAATCCAGTTATCTTTAAAAATTACAAATACCCCCTTAAAGGTATCACAAATACTTCCTCAAAAAGTGCAATTTGTAAAACAGGAACAATCTCAAGGTGAACCTCAAGGTTATTTTTATAATTTACACAATATTTTATTCTCAACGGCTGAGGCTAATTTTCAGGAGCCACACCCTGCCCAAAAAGGAAAAAGGGAAACCTTCAAAATCAGAGAACTCGATGATCATTACCTGACATTGCACCTCCACAGAATTACAATTGACAATCTCACAAGCTGCCACAACATCCTAGTCCCCAAATTTCAAAAAAACAAGCGAGTTTACTATAAAGTGTTATAATAGCTTTCAAAATTCAGAAAAACAGCTCCTGTTTAAAATGAGTTCCTTACTGACCTTGAATACCACCCCCATCTTAGTGCACTTGTCCACTGTAATGTTGTTAACTTTCCCTGCATATAGGTATTCTCACCTTAAGATTTTTCAAGCTTGCGGCGAGAAAACTTAAGATGAAGGGTTAATTAAAAGAAAATAATCTTGAGGTTCAATGTAATTACAAAAAGGCCAGCTATCTTTCAAAATCACAAATACCCCTTGACATTTGTTTGTATTTTTACAAATTGCTCCCTCAAGAGGCGGATATATGTTAAGCAATTGCAAACCTCAAGGGGTGTGTAATACCTTAAGGGGGTATTTGTATGTTTGAAAGATAACTACAATTTTTGTAATTAGGCTAAACCTCGAGGGTAATTACTGTAATTTACCCTAAAATGAATGACAGCATATAGTTGGCGCCAAATGCTCAATGATAGAAAAATACATTAAAGTAAATGAGAATATACCTTGGATCTGAAGAACTGAATTCTTGCACCCAAATACATATACTGACTGCTTTGCATCACAATCATCAATTACTAAATCATTTCGCCCAATTTGATTTTCAACCACCCATCTGAATACCGAGATAAAAACTTCATTGACAAAGGAATCCAAACTAGCACCATATCCATTTGAGTAAGCATGATTTACTTACTTTCGACCCATTTGAAGCTCTAGTTTTGGAGCTCCTGTCTTGGAGATAGAAGTTGAGCCAGCACGACTTTCTTTCTCAGAAATGCTAACAACACCAGTTCTGTCTGTACGGTTCTTGGTTTTCATATCAGCAGTGACCTTCCTCAGACCTTGAAGAAAATCCAAAAAGACAGATGATAAAGCACTCAACAAATCCAGTAACATAATAAATTGGGGGATCAATTACAATGAATACCCTTAAGGTTTAGTCTAATTACAAAAAAATTCAACTGTTTTTCAAAATAACAAGATACCACCTTGATATTTGTTTACAAATTGCACCGTCAATAGGGTAGTTGTTAAGAAAATACAAACCTCACGGGGGTGTTTATAATACCTTAAGGACGTATTTGTATTTTGAAAGATAATTGGGTTTTTTTTTGTAAAATCAGGCCAAACCTCGAGAGTAGTTTTTTAATTATCCCTAAATATGGGGATATAGAAGTAATAATTACCGGAAGTAACTGGCTTTCCAGAATTAATTTCTTGGAAAACAGCAGCCATCCCTTCTTTTGGACGGGACGATGAAGGCTGTGCTGTTTCAGAAATGAAAAGTGAAGCAGGTGGAGGCGGTGGAGGAGCAGGACCAGCTGGAGTAGGAGCTTTCACTTGGGCAGCTGCTACTGTTTTCCCTGTGGAGCTCCAAACGGGGCCCAGTGGGTAGTGACTTTTCACATAATCCCTTAAGCCTGGTACATAAAGCTCCTTTAAAGCCTTTGCCCACTCAACATGATTTGCATCTTTGTTTCTGTACTCCACAAGAATCTAGGAAATAAACAACAAACAACTGAGCATTTCCACAATTGATTTATCATGCCTATATTTATATAGCTTTGTTGTAAAAATCCCCGCCTAGCCCCGATTAATCCCCGCCTAGGCGCTAGGCCCCCCTTGTCCGCCTACGATTTTTTTTCCGATTAGTCCCGCCTAATCCCGCCCAGGTCCCGCCTAACCCCGCCTAGGCTCCGTCTAGGCGCTAGGCCCCAGTCTGCCGCCTAGCAAGCGCCTAACGCTTTTTACAACATTGTAATATATAGTGACATGTTAACTTCCCGTTCCTGGTACACAAAGAGGAATTTCAGTCTCTCCTATTAGGGGGTTGATTTAGACACCAAAGTATGATAAGCGACTTGATCTAATATCCTAACTACATAGTAATCACTCAGGATATTCCCATTCTCTTAATTCAAGATTGATGTGACAAAAAAATGTGTGGCAGCATGACAAGATTACTATTGCTAGTACTCCTATTAGGGCAGGGGAGGAAGACCATGCAGGAGACAACACAACAAGGATGAAGAATTACAAAGTTCCTATCATTTCATCAAATGTTTTTTTCTTGCTTTTTTATTCCCCTTCTTTCAATGGCTGGAGAGGAAGTGATTTGACGTTAGAGAGGTACAAATCAGAATGTTTACCTTGTTACTGTAAAATTCAGCCATTTGCCAACTTTCTTCAACATGTGCAATAGGCATGCTCATACCTACAATGACAAAGCAGATTATCACCAAATACGAAAGAGAAGACACCGAGCCAATTGAACACTCAACGGAACATGCGTGCCTAAGCTTTTCTTACCGCAATCTTTTCCTGTATATGCAATCCATGCCAGAGCTGCGAGACTATCAGCACCTGTCTTCAAGTGGTGGAAAAATCGGATCGTCTTCCCTCCGTCAATGCAGAAGCTTTTGTAATCACCACATTCAATGGCCTAAGGAAATCAACCAATCCCGCCATGTCAGGTTTCTGCACAGTTTGCACAAGCCGACTAACTTTCAGAATACAAATAAAGAAAATAGAGAAGAAAATAGAACAACTAAACGTGGAAACTAACAAACTATGAGCACAGACATTAGAGCATGAAGCCATAAACTCAACTGGAACATCATTGGAAATCTAGAATAATACTTTAGGACGTACAAGAATAAAATGTTTATGGATCAGATGACTTTTTTTCAAGAAGCAGTTTCACAGCATGATCAGGATACTATACTATTTCAACATAAGAAAGCTTCTTATTCTACCCATTCCATAACTAGTGATTTTATGCTAAGCTATTTTTTATTTTTTTTGAATGAAACACCCAATAAGGGTGGGGGATTGAGGCGAAATCCCCAAACCTGTGGATTAATATGGAAGTATCATTTACAAAGCAGCAACTATCACATCCTCATATCAAACCTACTGCTACGAACAAAACCATTTACAATACAAAACATAACTATGTAATATGACATTTGCTCCATTATTTACAAAAAAATGTGAAAAATAGCGCCTTCTACGAAAGGAAGGCAATTGCAACTGGCCCATGCTGGCTAAACTTTGAAGTCTCCGAGGCAGAGAGGAGTGATCCAGAACCTGCAAATCTGTTGAGGAACAACCAATGGAGGCCAAGGCATCGGCCACCATATTACCTTCTCGTAAAACATGTGAAAGAACTACGCTTAAGACACTAAACAGTTTTCTAATACTGATGTGCTTCCATTGTCCAGAATTTGGATGGAACAAAGCATTATCAAACTTAATGCATCATTAACAACAATAGCAGTTGAAACCTCATGATTATGCTAAGCTAAAAATTGAATTCAAACATTACAATCTTATAATAATAAGTGTCACTGTCATCTCTCCGCTTCAGGATTCTAATACATGCTTCATCAAAAAGAAAAGGAAGATTAGCTATTATGAATCTTGCCAGAAAGTAGTGCATTACAACTGATGAAATCAGCTAGCACAGTTTTACAATCATCACTTTAAAATAACTACTCAAATTCTACAATTCCAATATGTGTAACACTGATGCCACCAAAAATGATCACATTCCACAAACTGCTCCCTATAGATGATACACGGAACATCAAAACATAATAAAAATTCCAAAATGTCAATCATAGGTATTTACACTATTAGATGATCCAATAATACAGAGTAGAAACAGAACGTATGGAAACTCGAAGGTATAAGTACAAACAACGTAATAACGAACCACAAACGCCAACAAATAGCCAACTTCGGATTCCCACAGTATTTTATCGCATTACACACTCCAAGTGTTGGAAAAGGAAAACTAAATGAAAACTGACACAGCAATTAACCTGAGTTTGCTTGATTTTAATAAGAAGTTCCTTCTGGACATTAAACGCTTCCTCAATAATCTTCGAAACATCCAAAACCTGTCCTCCAATCTTTTCAGCAGCGCTCATAACTCTATTAACGTATTGATAAATGAGGTCGTCAAACGCCACAATCGACGGATCCATCGCCGCGGCATCTCCACCGCCCTCCGCCGCACCTACCTGTCGGGCGGAGAGCGCCTCCAGCCGCGTCACAGCGGATTCTAACCTCGTTATCAAATTCTCATCCATATTTTGCTCTCCTCAAACTCAGTCTGTTCAGCAGTTTTTCACTCTACAAAATTCGTTCCGAATTTCAGTTATAATAATAGATCTGGACTATTATGTTTTTTTTTTTTTTTTGACAGAAAATCTGGGACTATTATGTTTGTTTGCTTATATTTTATTCTGTATTTTTGGGGACACCTTTTCAGTTTTCACCAAAAGGCTAAGGGGTACAACTAGAATAATTTGGTTATGTTGTGCGAATTTCAGACGATAGAGAATTTTTTTTTTTTTTTCTCTCTTTTTTTATTTTATCCTTTAAAAGAGGTCCGAGGAATGTGTAGTTTACACGTGTCAGATAAATCGTTTTATGAGACTTGAAGTCTTGAACAACACATGCCGGAAAGAAATAGAAAGAAATATGAACAACCATTTATTTAAATGGAATGGCATTTATTATTTCGTCTTGATTTTTTTTTTGAGATGATATTTCGTCTTTAGGTTGCAAATGAACCAAGTCGTTCGTGAACTATTGGGAGCTCGACTCGATAAAAGTTCGTTCGAATTCGTTTAATGAGGCTCGTTAAAAAAAATGAACCAAACTCAAACTTAGGGATATTCGGTTCGTTAGCTCGTAAACAAGCTCGTTAGTGAGCTCGTGAGTAGGTTCGTTAGTGAACTCGTATAAATTAAAATAATAGTTGACTTTTATTTTAATTTTTGTAGTTTTACTTATGATAAATATAAAAATATTTAAATAAACTTAATTGTTTGAATAAAATCATAGGTTTTAATAGATATATTATGCATCTTAGATATATATAATTTTATTTTTGTAATGAATTAAAGAATAATTAATTTATAATTAATATTTACTAAGTTCGTTTAGCCTCGATTAAGCTTGAAAAAGTTCGTGAGCTATCGATATATTCGATAAATTCAGGCTCGAGTTCGACTTGATAATAAACGAGTCAAACTCAAACTCTCAAAAGTTCGGTTTGGTTCGGTTCGATTGCACTTGACTCATATGCATACAAATTTTGAGGAAATTATAAAAAATACCCATATTTTCTGAAAATGTTCGTTTTGTTTGACTTTCATACGCTACGGGTGATTTTTTGGCGTTTTACACTTCTGTTATTTTGTCTTTATCGTAGCAGTATTGAAATATATAAGAAACAATTATGAAACAACATTAAAACAATTGAGTTTTCTCACTAATTGAATTATTTACAGTTGAAATAATTAAGTATTTTATATTAAAGTTATTTTCAATCATTAATATTGGAGATGTTCTCTCAGTGAGTATTTAATCTACAATGAAAGTGTGATCCTTTGTAATGAGTAGGTCTCTTACTTCAAGAGTAGGTCTCATCTTTAAGACGGATTCAGATCCAGTGACTCTCTCTTCCTTCTTTTCCTCTCTCGCTCTCTCCTTTCCATCTTTCCTCATGCCCCCTGTCTCTATCCCCCTCCTTATTTTCCTCATTCTTCTATCTCCCAGTTTTTCCAATTGTGTTTGTGGCACAAATCTCTCCTTGCCTTTTTCGATTTGGCCATGGATTTCTTGATTTTGGATTCTGTATTGATACAAAATAGTAGAAAAATATTATTTACAATCATATTCAACAAAAAACATATACTTTAACTCATAAAAGTGTCACTTTAAGTCTCGTATATTTATTTTTCCTTCTTCACTGTGATAAATTCCTAATTTGTCATTGTATTAAAAAACATGATACTTTATCTCAAAAATTGAATATTTTACTCATAAAAGTATTTCTTTAACTCTGTCATATTTGTTTTTCTTTGTTCACTGTATGTTTTTTCTGTTCACTGTATTGAATTCATAATATATGTTTGTATTAAAAAAAACATAATACTTTATCTCAAAAGACCGATACTTTTACTCAAAAAAGTGTTACTTTAACTTTGTCATATTTATTTTTCCTTCTTCATTATACTAAATTCTCAATTTGTGACTGTATCAAAAAACATGATACTTTATCTCAAAAAATGAATATTTTTACTCATAAAATTATTAGTTTAACTCTGTCATATTTATTTTTCCTTCATCACTGTACTGAATTCATAATATATGTTTGTATTAAAAAAACATGATATATACTTTATCTCTAAGAAGCGATACTTTACTCATAAAGTATTACTTTAACTCTGTCATATTTGTTTTTCCAATTCCTAATCTATGATTGTATTAAAAAATATGATATTTTATCTCAAAAATGGATACTTTTACTCATAAAAATGTTACTTAATTGTCATATTTTTTCCTTATTTATTGTACTGAATTCTTAAATTGTGACTATATTAAAAAACATGATATTTTATCTCACAAAACAGATATTTTTACTCATAAATGTTACTTTAACTCTGTCATATTTATTTTTCATTCTTCACCGTACTGAATTAATAATCTGTGACTGTATGAAAAATATGATATTTTATATCAAAAACTATATACTTTTAAGAGAGAGAAAAAATGGAGAGGAAGAGAGAGAAGTTACTAGTTCGCGGAGAGAGAGAGAGAGAGAGAGAGAAATACGGAGAGGAGAGAGAAATATGAAGAAAGTCAAAAACACTAAAATAAGAAAAATTGTAAAAACGGGTAGGTGGGCCGCAGGTCGGGTCTAGATCCGTCTTATGAATTTAAATCCGTAAAACAGTCTTATACTAGTTTTTGCCTATTTCAAAACTGATGTAATTCTTATTTTCTTCTCGTTGTTTGTCCATTGTGGTATATTACTGCGAGAATTGTCTCCATGTGTTTGCAAAAAGGAATGAAATTGTATTCGTTGGAACATGTTTGAAATATGTTTGAGACAACTTTGACAATTTTAGAAATTAATAAGAGAATCAATTGCATTGTAATAGATGAAATACGTTTGAAACATGTTCGAATAATTTTGAAACTTTAAAACAATCAGTTGAAATAATTGTACATAGATGACTAAGTGTGATCGAATTCCATTGCAAATATGTTACAAAAACATTATTCAAACAATTTTGAAACAACCTTGAAATAACTTTAAAGCGATTTGAATCTAGAAGCATAGATTCAGTAAATCCAAAGCACAAATTTCAGCTAAAACCATAAATTTCATTCATAATATATGGAAAACGATTTTTTTGAACTTGAAAATGAAGAAAATAATTAAAATAGTAGAAGAGAAATAATAATTTTTCAGAAAGAATTAATTAAATGAAATATACAATCACTTTGAGATAGGAAGTTGTTGATTACCATGATTTTTTGTTTTTCTGGTTTCTACTGCGATATGCTATGATTTTATATGATTATTTTTTCTCTTGTTGTTTGTTGGGTTTTGCTTCTTCCTTCATTTTTTTGAAATATACAATCACTTTGAGATCGAAAATTGTTGATTACCTTGATTTTTTTTTTTTCTTTTTCTCACGCGATTTGCTATAATTTTCTTGCCCCGTTTACGTGTGCAAGTCCACCTTATTTACTTGCCCCATTTTATAAGCCCAAACAAGCCTTTCTAGTTTCTATTAATAAGGTGAACAAAACTTCATTATCCTTTCTAGTTTCATACAACACTTGTCATTTTCAAATTCAATTTAAAAAAAGTCAAAACATAATTAAAATTGATATTCCAAGAAGCTGTTGCAAACTCCTTTAGTCAAGTTCTCTTGCTCCGTTTAAATAAGGGAAATTACACAAAATACCCTCAATTTTGACGGAAACCCAAAAATGCCAACACATCCCATTTACACCTTTTTTTATTACTTTTTTACGTTCTTTTTTTAATTTTTCCCCAAAATACGCTCCAGGTCTTTTCGTGTCCAATCTGTCTTTTTTATCTCTCTCTCTCTCTCTCTCTCTCTCTCTCTCTCTCTCTCTCTTCATCTCGTTCTGAGTTCTGCAAGCCGCATGTCCGCCATTTTTGGTGAGCTCGGTTTGTAATTTTCTGGCAATTGCTTGTTAACTTCCCCGTAATCATCGCCAAAAACCGTCTCTGTAAACTGCTCTATTTTTGTTTTTTTTTCATGTGGTTTTTGGTATCGTATTTATATAATGGCTTCAAAGAAACCCTTTCTTCTTCGTCTGAAAGTGGATAAAAAGAGCGAGGGTAGTTCAAGAGTTTTGAGGAGCAGCAAAAATCAAGCCCTACTTCCTGTATCTTCTAAAAAGGAAGATGAAACACGGCGATGATGTTGGAAAACAAATTGTCAAGGCTAAATCTCCTAAAAAGAAGGTTGTTGGTTTTAGAGAACTGGATGTTCGAGGTATGTTGTTTTCATCTTTATTTTCTTGGTTCTATTTTTGTTATTTTTCTCATTTGTACAATTTTTGTTTTTTTTGTTTTTACGTGTTGTTTCTTGTATGTTTCTATGCTATTGATCTTGTTTTTTTTTACTTTTCAAATTTTATGTACAAGATGTGTTATTTATTTCTTGTTTCTTTGTTGTTTCTTTCTTGTTTCTAGGGTTATGAGCATTTGATTGATCCGAATGACCGACACCGCTAGGATAAACACTTGGTTTTCTTTTGAAGTTATTAAAAATTTTAAGGAGAAGTTATCCTAGCCGCAATTGGATGCGTTTAGGCATACTTGTTTCGGTTATTTTCTAGACATGCATGAAGTTGATTTCCAAAATCAACTAGTGCATTCGTTGTTGAAGATGCGGGTTGTCCATTCGCGGAAGGATGAGATTCTCGTGTCGGTTTGTGGTAAAATATTGAGGTTTGGTCGGGAGTTTGCCACTTGTGACGGGTGAAGTGTCTTTGGGAAAAGGCCATTTGTTCGTGGGGATGGTATTACTTCCGAGTTCTTTCAAGTATTTTTCTCGACTCAATGAAATTCTCTAGGCGGTGAGGAGTGTTTTAGATTACAAGTGTGTGTGTTTTTCGTATTTTTTTTATTTTCTTCTGGGACTTCGATAATATGGAATTTTTTGATTTAGTTGATAGTGAAGATTTTAACTCATATCCCGAGGAAGGGATTTGTTTGAACTTACAACCGTGAGAACGAGGGAACAAGTGCTCCGGAGGAAGAAGCCTCGGACGAGGACTTAAAGTCGGCCGCTAAACGCACCAAAGGATCGGATGAGCAACATGTTAAAACTCATATCCCCTCGGGAGTGGATGAGCAACATGTTAAAACTCATGTTGTACCATTTTCTAAGGATGTTGTTGACCACTTCCTTTGGAAAGGATCGAGGTAACCAGTAGTCCCTTGTGCAGGCGGGGATGATTGAAAAAAAAAAAAAAAATCGAGAGGCTTTTGAAGGTGGCAATATTGGTGGTGTTGTCGGGGTTGAGATGTTGTTGAAGGGAATGTAAATGAGGGTGAGAGAATTGGCGTTGGTGGGGAAGTTGATTTGTCGATGGACAAAGGGGTTGGTAACGACGGTGAGGACTTCTGTCGGTGGTTTGATGTAGTTTGCGAAAAATACCGAGAATATTCCGTTTGATACAAGTAAGGTTTGAGAAGAGGTTGGTGTTGAATATCGGGGCCTGAATGTTTATGTTGAACATGGATTTATTGGCTCTCAAGAATTTGATGATCTCACCCAATCTCAATTTGATTCCATTGTGAACGCCGCAACTTTCAGTTGTTCTTTGGAATGGTTGGTTCCTAATATTTACCTCTAGTTTGTTTTTGACATTGAATTTGTTGTTTATATTTTGTTTATAACGAGTTTTTCGTCGTGTTTTATTGCGGTGGTGTCAAGGCGTCGGATGCATCACCCGTCCTCAATCCCTCAATGCTAAGAGGGTTTCAAAACCCTTTGTTCTTTGTGAGAACTCCTTTCACCACTCACTTTGAATCATCTAGCGATGTGAGTGGGAAAGTAGTTGCGGATTTCGTTGGGGGATATTGATCGGAATCGACCCGTTGGATGATAGCCTTGGTGAAGGCTATGACGGTTTGGAGGATTTTAATGATGGTCGAGTGAGTGGCTTTCGAAAGGTTTTGTTTCTCAAGGGTAAGATTTTTTATTCGTTTTGCAATTTTTAACTTAATTTTGTTTTAGGCGAAAACGTTATTCGGAAGAACATGACAAGATTGATCCTCGTTAAAGCTTGGCGTATGCGGGTCAAGCAAAAATCATGGTTTCATAGCACTTGTTATGTCGACGAATACCTATCTTCTTTGGTAAGTTACTATTTTTAAATTGTTGATTTCGTATTTTTGTTTGTGTTCTTACTCTTTGTTTTTGTCCCTTTTCAAAGATATGGACGTGTTGTTCTATTACATACGGAAGAAGTATATGTACGGGCATTGTCTTTGTGAGATTTACTACCACTGACCGATCTTTGATAGATGCATGCGAGTATCCACGATCGGTTCACCCTTGTCAACAAGAGGAAGAAGAAAAATTTCGACACTTCCATGCATGATTAACTTGAATATTTATGTGGTTGACTATATTATGGGTTTTGATATAGGTGTGGAAAACCGTGGTCCGAGATTGATCATGTCTTGTTTTTCGATTCACCTGCGTCGACATGGAACACTTGGATCCTGGGAGGTTGAGCATTCAAGAGAGAATTATTTATCTCGTACAATTCCTGTGGACTCCGGACTGCTTTAAAATAGCTAGGAAAGCTATCGAAGCCTATAGCGTGTTGTTGCCCAATTTTCTTTCCATGGTAGCATTCTACGAAGAGTGCCAGGACATTTCTCTTGGTTACGCCCCTACTCTGCTGACATTAACTCCCCAATGAAGATTGTGGTTGTTAGGGATATTCCTGTCCAAATGAAAAAGTAATATTCTTGTCTATGTCCTATTTTATTTCTGTTTTTTTTTTGTTTTTATATTATGTTTTTAACATGTCCTCCCTGTAAGTCCAAGCGGCTACGATAATCTAGAGGGGGGTGAATAGATTATCTCCATCTTTTCGATTTTGCCCTCTTTTTTCAAATTGAATGCTCAAAGACAATAATAAATGTGCGGAATGTAAACAACACACATCGATTTATAGAGGTTCAACCCACCTAGGGCCTAATCCTCTACCACCCCAAGATATCCTGGGATGGATTTCAAAAAGAAAAAAGATTTTATTAATTTACCACAAATTAATACAACACCAACTTACAACGACACCTTGAAGAGCTCCACTCTCTTCTTCAACACCACCTTTGAGATTACCACAATCTCTCTTGAAGATTACCACAATCTCCAACGGCACCTTGTGAAGATTACCACAATCTTCAACCTTGAAGAATACCAAATTCTTCAACACCTCAATAAGATCACCACAATCTTCTTGCTCCTATCACCTAGATCATCCAAGTGTGTTCTTTCCACAAGAACACTCACAAGGATATCTTGTGTTTGAATGATAACCAAAAATCCAAGATTACAACTCGATAATTGATAATACAATAGAGTGCAAGTGTAATCAAGAATAGCCTAGACCTCAAGGATGTGAAAGTGATAAGCTAGGCAAAATTACAACAAGAATAATAACAATGAAGAACAAATATTTGCTTGAAGTGTATCTTGTTGTGTTGTATCTCAATTGTTGTATTGGTTGCTCCAAAACTTCCTCTATTTATAGGAGATGATTGATCAAGCATAGGCTCCTCTTGGGGATTGAAAATCTACATAAAAATACAATTAAAATCAAGAATATAGTCATAGAAATCAATCCCACATTTTAAGGAAATATGTTTCTTTGTCAAACGGTCATATTTTTCTTGTCAAAGCACTGCACACGGCGGCGTAAAATATAAGTTTGAAACGAAACTTTGGAAATTTACACAGGGCAACCGGTCATAGGTACTTCGACCCTGGTCGACCTTAGCTTCAACCGGTCCCCTCAATGAGAAAAGAAAAGGTTTCGTCTGTTTCAAAAAAAAAAAACTTGTGGTGTCGGCCGACCCACCGGCGGCCGACCGACCCGATCGATGCCACGACCGGTCGACCGTGTAATTTTTCTTCCGTCTCTTTTTTGTTTCAAAATCATCTTCAGTACGAGTTGCCCTATAGATGGACCTTGGTCGACCAAGAGACAGAAATATTGTCCAATTTTTGTCGAAAATAAAACTCAAGAAATACTCGAAATTTTAGTAAAAACATTTTAAACCAATCGGGAGTATTTAGACAACATTTAGAAACCTTGTTTTGAGGTAAAAATATATAAACATAAAATCATTAGAAGTGTTGTCCAATTTTATCAAAAGTAAAACTTGAAGAAATACTCCGAAAATATTAAAACCATTTTAAATCATTTAGGAGTATTTGGACAACAATTAAAAACATTGTTTTGGTGTAAAAATAAAATCATCAAAATTAAGATAAAAATATGTATCAAACACTCCCCCCCAACCCCCTTTTTTTGTTAGCGATTGCGGAGTATTCGTAGCTTGCTATGCGAAGTATTTCATCTCTGGGAAGCAAATGTCAGAGGAAGACTTCGACATTGAAAGAGAGCGGATGAGGTATACTCATCTGCTATACAATCACGCAAGGCTTAAGCAGCAGAACGGAGATGAAGACGACAGTGATATTGAAATCATCCCCCCACTCCTTAATGAAGCAAGGACATTGTTGTTGAAGAAGAACTTCAATGATATTTGTGTTATGGCCACATCGAACAATATTCTTTTTATTTTTATTTTAATGCTTTGTTAGTACAGTTATTTTGTTACCATATATATTTCTAGTTAGTTTCTTTAGTATTTTTGAAGTATCTATGTGATGAATCAGATGACTATGATGTTTTATGGAACAATTTGTATGATTTTGTTTTTGGCATTCATGGGTGTTTGCAAGGTTTTAGTTTTCTAGTTTTTGTATGCTTGTTTTTTGTGTTTTACATGATTTGCGGCAATGCAAAGGTATCTGAAACAAATAAGAAATATATAAGAAACCCAAAAGCAACATGAATGAGTTTTTATTGAAACAATTGTGTTGTGTTCCATTGTATTAATTTGTCTAGCTTGACACGTATGTAAGCAAATGGAATATGGTCTTATTAAATGCATCTTGTTTTTGGTTGATTCCTGCAAGTCTGTCTATTGTATCCATGCTGCCCACACCTTCCGCATTTATTTTTGAAGATTTTCTCCCAAGCTGTCTTGTGTCTTCTTTTCTTTGGCCTTCCAGATTTGGCCTTGCCTTCCGTGGAAGGGTCCACATTGTTTCAATTTCGGTGTCGGGGATCCGCAATCTTCATGTGGGATTGGATACACTATTTCCGAATAAGTGGCTTCCATTATTTTATTCATGTAATATGTCGAGCAGTACTGCTACGAATCTTCATTCAATTCTTTTAGTACTGATATATCATGTGGACAAGGAATTTCATCTATTTGGAACCTATTGCATGTGCAAGTCCTTTTCTCAAGGTCCACAACAAATATTTTCTCTGATTTTGTGACTTTAAAGAGAAAATCATTTGATCTTTTCACCTGGAAACATAAATGAAACATGTGAGAAATAATTTTGAAACAAGTGGCCTGTTTCAGATTTGTAGTAAATTACCTTTAAATTTAGAGAAATGGTGTAGTTTTTCCCCATGTACTCTTCAGTTATTTTTGTCATTCTTGTAAATGTTGATCTTGCTTCGTTTCGATGCCTTCATGTCCAATATTGAACTAACAATCTAATGTACTCGAGCAATGTTGTTACAGGTAGGTGTCTCCCTGCATGTTCCATTTCTCGTATCCGATGGCGGACAAGTAAGGTATGATTTTGCTGTTCACTCTGTCCAGTGCAGACATTTGTTTTTCAAATTCGTCATTCGTGTAGGCTTTTGTTGCTTCTATGAATGATTCCTTTATTTCGTTGTTTTACTTTTTGAAGTTTGCCTTCAAATTATTTAGGAGATGATACATGCACAGTCCATGGGATACTTCAGGATACACCAAAGCATTAAAATAATATTTTTATTCTTTTTCAGAATGTTTGTGACTGAAAATATTTTTGAAATCTCTATGTGAAACATTAAAGAAACATATTTGAAACATCTATGAAACATAACTTCAGGAAATATTTTATAATCCGTACCTCATTTATTGTTGTTTCTATGCTAATATGCATATCTGAGACTATGCACATGCTTTCCCTGAGACCAAAAGTTTGTCTGAACTTTGTGAAAAATCATACCCAAGATCTATCATTTTTAGAATCCACTATTGCAAAAGCCAATGGGAAAATGCTCCCATTCGCATCATGTGTGCATTCACACAACAAAGTCCCCCCCGTAACTTGCTTTCAGAAATGTACCATCCACAACAACCACTGGCCTATATTGTATCCATCCATTTATTGATGCATTGATAGCCATGAACAAAAATAGGAATGTGTTATCGTCTTTTCTTACTAATTCAATAATCGATCCCGGATTTGTTTTCTCCAACATGTAAAGATAAGTTGTAGTTTCTGATAAGATTCATCCGGCCTCCCCTTTATTATTTCGAGTGCTTTCTCTTTTGATCTCCAAGCTTTTCTATAGTCGAGACTTATTCCATGCTCATCCTTCATGTCTCTTATTATATCTGTTGATGTGTACATTGTTTTGATGTTGTTTAGGTACTTTGATTTGATAATGTGTCCAACCATTTTTGTTGTAGCTTGTCTACTGTCATTCATTCTCTTATCGAGCGGACAAGTATGTTTGTTGTCGTATTTTCTTACTATGAACTTTGTTGTCCTTATTCTTGATGATGCTTTCAAATGCCAATTGTAATTTTCATCCAGGCACTTTATGTGGTATTGCTTGTTGCAGGATTTATTGACCTTATACTGGAAGTGATTTTTCAATGCAAAAGAGCTGATGTGTTTGATCAGTTCGTCCTTGTTGTTGTAAACATTCCCTATTTGGATTTGTTCTTCACAATTAATAGATTCCTGGACTTGCATTGTTTCTTGGACCACATTCTTGCTGATTAGGTTTGCATAGTCGACGTAGTCGATGAGATTTTGTCCCATATTTTCCATTGTTGAGCTCTCTTCTGATATGTTGCTAGTTCCCTCCATTGCATTTTGATGTGCTGTTTCTTACAAGCTTGTCTCTTTTGATTTCAAGAGTAGTTGGTTTTCTAAATTGACTATTAGGTCTATGCATAGAGGAAACTTCATCCAATCTTCTTCTTTGCTTTTTACTTTTAAATAGAACTTCAGGTTGAAGTCATTTTCAATCTTTAATGGTGGCAGGGATTCTCTCAATATGTACTTAATCTGTATTCTTTCTTCATCTTTGTTGACCTGTAATTGTTGTTCTAAAATTTCATGCAATGTCTTTGAAAGTGCAATCCATTGGAATGAGGATCCCCTTATCTCGAAGTTGATATAATCGGTGTTCTCTTCCGCCCATTCTCCTTGTGGTATACTCTTTGGTGGTACTTTATCCATGGTACTCGTATAATTTTATCCTATTTGAAACATGAATGAAACATAGTTGAAACAAAGATGAAACAATCCACCTGAACAATGGAAACAATGTCTTCCCATGCGAATATATACACTTTTGAAACAACAATGAAACAACTTTGAAACAATTATCTAATTAATTGCATGCGGTTTTTTGAGATCCAACATTTTGATGTGTAGATTTTCATGACAATCAAACTTTTTAGGATTTTGTATTAACTTTTGAACAAAATAAGCATTTTATAATATGGAATCACTCATTTTGATCAAATTTTGTATTCGCAAATTCGTTGTACAATATCAATTTGATCTGATGTATATATATATATATATATGTTCAATGATAATTTTGCATGTGAAAATAGATGCGCAGTGATGTGAACAATATTTTTTTAGAGTACTTAAGCAATGTTTTTTCGAGATTGGTGTTTTGTACCTTGTTTTTTGTTCTGCTTTCTTCTTTATTTTACCAATTTGGAGTTCGATTCTTCTTCCTTTGCTAGTTCGGTCGTAGTGTTTGTTCTTCTCCTTCGGAAAGTGTCTGCGCATTTGGTTGCGGCTGGTGCGTTGTGGATCTACAAATTTGTTTTGGTGGTTGTTTTATATGCAGCGTATTGTTTGGTAATGTGTTGGGTTTGAGCGTATTTGTTGGTAATTAGAATGCGGTCAACGTATTGTTAGATAATTTTGGTAAACTCTTAGTATTTTACAGGTACCAGTCAGAAATAGGTGGGCATTTGTGTCATTTTCCCTTTAAATAATGCGATAGAGAGACCCATGCCGTTGCTTCAACAGTCTCTTCCACCAACTGTACTGGATATCTGCATCGATATTTATGGATTGGGGGGCCCCATTAGTTCTAATCCCTTGCCTTGTCCGCAAAAAGCCCAGGTTCTGTACATTTCAACTTTTAACAAGTCCTCTTCCACAAGGATTTATGATTGTGGACATGTCATCATATTTCGCTGTCCCAGAGATTTTTAAGTGCTAGACAATAAAAATTCCGAATCCATCTGGGGTCAATTTTTCATTATTTTCTAAGAAAAATGCTGATAACAGGGGCCCGAATATGTTCCTTACACCATCAATGGAAAGATACCCCAAACTTAAATTGATTAAAATGGACTTAAAAGGTGTCCTTGACTTTGTTTTTAAATGAGTTGGGAGATGTAATTGGAGGGAAATGATAAATCTCAAAAAAACTAAAATACTCGTGTTCAAACCTGATCAACACCTTATAAAGGGTGGGTGATACCACTTGAGTTGTAAGCTCGTGGTTGAACGGTGTCCTTGGGTAAACAAGATTTGAGGGAAGATTTAAAATGTCTTAGACAAAATAATAGAGCTCAGAACTTCAATTAGGTTGCATTTGGATTTCAGGGGAGATTGGGGAAATTTTTCCAAATGACACCATCTAAGTGAATCTGAAAAATCCACCATAATGACTCAAAAAATAGTTCAAAATAGGAGTATAAGGATTTGAAGTTCATTGTAACCAAGTAAGCTCAATGGGTTTGTTATTATGGATTTAAGATTTCCAACTTCAAATCCATCCATCCAAATTCCTTTTTCCCACCAGAAGTTCTATAAGTACAATGAGAAAATATTTTATTCTTAGGCAAAAATATATTATATCTAAATATATTTACAACAGTTAAACGATGTCTATCCCAAGTAATGATGAAATAAAAAAATATAAAATATAGGAAGCTCAGCCATCCTATTATACCATTTAATCAGTAAGTATACACAATAAGAACTAGTATACCTTTTTTTCATGCATAGTAAAAAATGATCATCTCCACCTAAGTCCTTCATTATCATCCACCTCTTTCTTTTGTGATGATTGCATTTCATTGTTGCCTAATGCTTGGGGATGCAGAGGAGCTGTATCTCGAACAGAACGAGGTTCCTGCAGATGTAAACCAGACAATTATTTGGACAAATCGCTGAAAAAAATAGCCCAAGAGAATTTCTGCAGATTAAACCAGACAATTATTTGGACAAATCGCTGAAAAAATAGCCCAAGAAAAAACTCTCTGTTTCCAACTTCCAAATTTTATGTTACCTTAACCTACAAGAATGCCTCAAACACTGTCCTAGAATAGAATTAAACAACTTAAGGAGTGTTTGCAAACTCTCAGAAAAAGTGATTCCCAGCTTATAGGTGGAAAAAACTTGTTTTTTAGAGTTTGCAAACACTTCCTTAATAAGCTTGGTCCATTTTTGGACTCAGTTGGTATTCCAATCAACCTATATGCTTCATATAAGGGAATCTTTCTACTACTTTTGGCTTTTAACAACACAAAAGAAAATCCCCCAGAGAGTTGTACATCAATTCCTTAATTCGTGATGGGCTTTGCAACAGTTCAGAACTTAGTCAATGAGGTGGTTCGATTCGAGCCATTTACTGACAGGCTCTACAAAGACACCTAACTGTTTAGAAAGTTGGGGCACAAAAATATCAGGCAAGATGTGCATGATATTCTAAAAACGGAGGTTTTATTTGGATTGATGGATTTGAAGTTAAGGATTTTAAATCTGTGAACTCCTACATTAAGCTATTTTTGAGTCATTATGGTGGTTTTCAAATCCATCTAAGATCGAGTCATTTAAAATTCTTCCCCCAAATCTTCCCCTCAAATTCAAATCCTTCGATCCAAATGCAACGTAAATGAAACAAGTTTAGTGTCAGATGGTCTACAATTATTTTATTCTCTACAATATTCGTGTTCACTAATAAAGTGTTCTCACATGTATGGATTACACCACATTTGCAATCATCTAAACAATTAGGAGAAAACCAAAATTGACAACTACTAGTAATAAATTGTAAGACAAAGCTAAGAGGGCAATGCTTACCACACGGTAAGGGAATTCATCTGCCTCAAGCATGTGGACGATTTGTCCCATCTTTGGACGTTTATTGGCATCCAAATCTATACATCGAAGGCAAAGCAGTAATATTCTCTTTAACCCTCTTGTGGGAGGAGGGATTTCCATCAGAGGGTCTACAACCTCTTCGCCACGCCGACTTGCTACCATTCCTTTGAACCAATCGACCAGGTTCATCTGAAATTGAGAAAGGGAGTTAAACATTCAACTATTTTTCAGTTAAGTACATGCACTCTTCAGGGAAAAAAGTTGAGCTGGAGAATTAATAGGGTTAATTACAAAAACCACCCATGAGATTTAGCATAATAATATTATATTAAAAACAGTTCTTTTTTTTTAATTACAAATACCCTCTTGACATTTGCTTATCTTTTACAAATTGCACCCTCAAGAGAAGGGGTGTTTATTAGATAAATACAAATCTCAAGGGGTTGTTTGTAACACTTCAGGGAATATTTGTGATTTGAAAAATAATTGGAGTTTTTTGTAAATAAACTAAACCTCAAAGGTGGTGGTTATCCCAAATTAATATGGACAAGTGGTTCAAGGAGGAACTATTTTACCTCTCCAGGTGGTCTTGAATAGTCGACTGGGCTCCTTCCAGTTATTATTTCCATGAGTAGAACTCCAAAGCTGTATACATCGTTGCCCTCATTAAGCATACCAGTACTCGCATAATCAGGGGAGACATACCTGTGATAAATAAACAAAAATTGGATGAGGAACAAACACGATTGATTTCTCCAATCTTAATCCTGCTTAATGGAGAATCACATAATAGAGGTTACAACGGAACAAACCCAAATGTGCCCATTACTCGTGTAGTAACGTAGCTTTTCTCAGATCCCAAAAGTTTGGCCAGTCCAAAATCTGATACTTTCGCGTTCCATTTCCTGTCTAAAAGTATGTTGCTGGATTTCACATCACGATGAACGACTTTGGGTTCCAATCCTTCATGCAAGTATGCCAGTCTGGCAACATTTAGAAATTCAAAAGTAAGTGCGAGAATATGGATGAAAAAATGACCAAGTGAGCTATCAAGATTGTAGGAAGTGTTCCTAAGCATTATACAGAGCATAAATCAAGTTTTACAATCTTGTTACTATAACCACATCGGCAGTGTAGTAATTAAATCCTACAGAACAAGTTTCTCCTTCAGTCATTCCTCCTCAGACAATATTTAATTATTTATAACTAGAACGAAGTCACACGATAACCATTACATTTATTTGACAAAGATTCTGAGAGAGAAGGGAAGACATTTAATATTACTATTAACAATATATGTACGTTTCAAAAAAAAAATTAACAATATATGTAAGCTTTTGTGGATACTCAAATGAAATATAATAAATAGCAAACCCAAAAGCAAATTTAAACAAATATGGGGATGCATTATCAAAGGATGATGACAAAAAATTGTCAATCAAGTAGCCCATGTGAAGTATGAGCAACATTGTAATATAACATTGGAGTAAAGCCTCACCCTCTGGCCGTCCCAATGGCAATTTTCATCCGGATTTCCCAAGTCAAAGGACTAACTGGCCCCACATCACCGTGTAACCACTGCTCCAAATTGCCATTATCAATGTACTCATACACAAGCAACCTGATTGGAATAAATAAAGATCCACCATTAACAAATAAAGAAAAAAAAAAAGGGAGGGGCACAGTAGCAGAAAGAAACCAAGACAGGTACCTTTGAGCTCCTTCTGCACAGTAACCTATGAGACCCACAAGGTTCTTGTGTTTTACTTTCCCAATGGCTTCCACCTCCACCTTAAACTCCTTCTCTGCCTGGCCCCTGTTGACAAGCAAGTCACAAGGCATTAAAGTTATTCAATATGCTCTGCAAGCTAGAGACAACTCTAATCAGAAGTTGGAGCTCATAGTTGCTGTTTTAAGAAGACTAATGAAAGAACCTTGAGTGTTGCATTAAAGATTATGGTTAAGAGTAGGGGTGCAAATAGTAGGTTAGGATTTCTAATGGATATGGCAATGGCTAGGTTACCCAATGGATCTCAACCCAGTAAGATCTAGCTACGAACCGGATCTGACCCATGGATTCATTACCATATTGCCAACCCTAGTTAAGACAATTCATTTATTGGAGAAATTACCAGAATTGCCATTCTTTTTCAAACAAATTGTGGAAGGATTTTATGTCTGTGCTTATGCTATGCCACATAATGGCCTCATGGGTATGAATTTTCGGACTGCATCTATTAAAGCCCAAAGAAAAATAGCATATTCGAATATGTTTCATGCTCCACATTCAGTCCTCCCATGACAACCTATGCAAATAACAAGGGAAATTTCTTTTTTGAACTCCATATATTGAAAGAAAGTTCCATCTCTGTTCCGCATTTTTTAGCGTAAACTTTTGCGAATATACAGATGTATAAGTTCTGGTTTTGTTTGCAGTTGCACACCATATGAACATGCAATTGGGTATGAAAGTGAGAGAAGATGATGATATCCACTAGCAGTAAAAATGTAGCATATTTGTTCTTCCTAGTGTAGGCATGTTACTGCAAAAAAAGACCTCACGAACACTTTTTATTGCTTGAACTACAGTTCTTACAATACTTCCAAATTCATACATAATTTTCCTGAATAAGCATTCTGTTGAACCTATGCAAAAGACAACGAAATATCCTTGTTAAACTCCACATGGAGATTAAAAAACAGTTCCATCTCAACTCGGCATTAACTTGTAGCGTGCACTTTTAAAACTATGCGGATACATAACTTCCAGCTCCATTTTCATACCATATTACAAGTCTTAAAACCCCGGATCACCATATGAATATGCAATCTGGGCCTTAAAGTGAGAGAAGATAATAATATCCACTTCAAGTAAATATGTAAGTTATATAGTGTCCTTCCTAGTGTAGACATGCTACAGAATGGCCTCAAGAACATTTTTATTGCTTGAACTATTGTTCTTACAGTAGTTCCAAAAATTCATACATAATTTTCCTGAATCAGCATTAAGCCTATCATAACACTGACCCAATTACCATACAAACGAAAACAAAAGAATAAAGGGCAAAAGGAAAAGGAAAAGTTTATCAAAACTGAGAAAGAAAAAAGATAAAGTTAATCACGATAAGATAAAGAATTGGAACAGCTAAACTGAAATTAATTAAAGGAGAAAGGATAGGTTTAAAGCTTGCCCTGTAGAAGAGGGAGAAGAAAAAACAAGAACTAAAGAAACAAAAGCTAACGCTTACTTTGTTTTCTTATTTTTTTTTTATCCCCAGTCAAAAAGAGACAAAAAGAATAGTCACGCAAATTATCCCTATACAATCGATATCGAAGCTTTGGTTCCATTTCCATTCCCTCAAAGGAATCCCCATTATAATACATAAAACATTACACTCTCAAACTCCACTTAAACTAGATCGAAAATTAAAACAAAATTGCTATCAAGAAATTATAAATGAGAAAAAGAACCCAAGTGTGGAATTGAAACTCATCATCTGCAAACAAAAATGCACAACGAATCCGCAACTAAAATTCTCCTCTTCCCATATTAATGTGAATTCAATATGCAATTGCTTCTACAATAAGTGGCATGTGTATAAAGTGTTATCTACGCTTGATATGAACTACCTTCAGCAATTCAAAGACCTCCTACGCAAATTTTATTTAATATTTTTTTCAGTCTTTTAGAACGCTGTAAAAGGCTGACGATAAGGATGAGGTACTACTTACTTGTTGTTTAGAAGATTTTTAACAGCAACTACAGAACCATCGTGCAAAACCCCACGGTAAACAATACCATAGCCTCCTTCTCCAATCACATTCCCACTAGAAAACTGATTTGTGGCAATTTGAAGCTCTCTTAAGCTATACCACCTCCCCCAGCTAAAGTTCCCCAAACCGTCGGTGGACGCCGACAACGCTGACGAAGACTCGCTCCTGGTCGTGCTCGAATCCTTGCTCTCCGAACTCCCCTTCTTGCTCTCCGACTCAATATCCAAACCCCTCGCCACGTCACCAATCAGAAAACCTTTCTGTTTGTCATTCACGACTTTGGTTGTTTGTCTTTGATCCGACTCTTTAACCTCACTGATCTCGTCTCCGACCAGTGGCAAAAGTCCAGAACTGTGTTTGACGCCAATGCGGCGTCTTTTTGAGCTCCGATTACGAAGGAACAGGAAAATCAGAAGGAAAACGGCGAGCACAAGCAAGACGGTGGCGATGATGAGGACGTAGAGCTTTTGCCCGAGGATTGCAGTTCTGGTGGTGAATATATTCCCGCTGGAGGAACTGCCGGAATTCGCCATTATTTCCGGCGAGATCGATCAGTGTGTGTTTGTAAAGTGTTTGAGAAAATGACTCAGGCATATGAATTTTGAACAAAAAATTAAGATGGAAAAGGAATAAATGTGGTTGAAGAAAATGAGTGGAAAATGAAAAAGAGAGGCATTGTTGAGGTGTTAGCTAGGTAGGGAATGGGCGAATGGGGCTGTGTGGTGTGGCCATTCAACGGATACCAAACTTAAGTGTGAGTTACGAAGGTGGATGAATTTGGGAAAAAAGAAAGGGTAAAAAAGGGAAGAAATTTAAACGGAGCGTTGTCTTTGACCGTTAAGGTTTTCATTGACCGTTGTACCCCTTGGCTCTAATCATTTACTATTTTACTATAAAAATGAATTTCAATTTGTTAGGAAAATAGTTGTAAGAACTATTTTGAAATAATTATGAATATTGATGAAAACGTAGGATCACATTAGGGTTGGAAAGTGGCGAGAATCGGATAGTGGTCCAATAAGGTTTAATTTCCATCACCTCGCTCCTCCCAAATTATGTATGATGACGCTTAATCCACGTCATCGAAAATCCGAAGTGGGGGCCTAAATATTGGGGCGAATCATTTAGGCTCGCCCGCTCCCGAGCCCAACCACATGCCGGGTTTAAAAAAATATTGGACATATTCATAAAAATAACCATTTGCCCACTACTTAGTGCTTTATTGGAAAACCCCAAGACCCGCCTTAGAGAGACATGTGTCCACTAAGATTTTAGAAGAATTAATTAGTGCAAAGATGATCAAAAACCCACTTACTCGAGGGTATAAAAATCCTCATTTTAAGAGGAAAGAGAGAGAGGGAAAAAGACTTGTAAAAAAGACCGACCCCAGACCCTATTAGCCATAAATAAACGTGTATTACGTATACTTATATTTCCACGTTTATATATTTTGTTTGTTGGCCCAAAACGCACGTAACAATGTATCTAAAAAAATATTGGCGAATTTCCCCAAAACCCGCCTCACTAAGATTTTAGAAGACCCGCGACTACCGAAACTATTGGGTCCGAGTTAGACCTATGAGGCCCTTTATATAGTTATAAAAATAGCATAAAATGATTCATTAAAAAAATAAGAACAATAAAATATTTTTATAATTTATTTTTAAAATAATAATTTCATAAATATCTATATGTTAAGATAAAAATAAAATAAAAAATCTAAAAGGGGAGGGATGGGATTTGAATTGAAAAAAAAAAAAAAAAAACAAGACGCACTTCCTGAAGCGTTTGTGGTTTTAAAATACCCATACCAAGTGGGGTGAATTCAAATTTAGACTTACTTCATTGTCATTTCTATATAATATTATAAATGTAGACAGGAGCGGGTCCGCTACAATAATAATCACAATAATACATATTCATTTAGTACTAATTTTGTTTGTGCTCAAGAGTTTTCTTAGACTTTTGAGATATTGCTTGAAAAAGAAAACAAGCAAATTAAAATGCAAACATTTGAAAACGAACGGTTTCATTGATCACATCGAAACCAACAAAACAAAAAGAAATTAATTCAACGAAGTAACGCACAAGTAAAACAATGTTTCACCATAAGTTTGTCAGAAACCACGCAAAAATGTTGAAAACAATTACTATATGCTGTCTTTTTCGCACTCACAAGTTTTATAACTAGTTGTTTCCAAGCACGCGTCCTTTTCATAATTCCCGTTATCTATTGAAAACTCTTTAGCTATTATTATCTTTTTCGTTAGGAAGGATTCATTCCAAGTCAAATCAGTATTTGGGTGTGATTGCTGCTTAAAATGCAAATAACTCGAAGTTAATGTATTAATTTGATAGTTCAACTGTACAAAGTTCTTTTAGTCAACGTCAGGGTAACTCCAAAGCAAATGCATGTATTCTTGTGGTGGAAAGTGGGAACTAGTTTGCAACACAACATACAAATTTAATAGGGCTCTGGGATTGTCCTAAAGAACCCTTCCGATCGGGCGAACTGGAACGGATTGGGAAGTCAACATTTGAAAGATCAAATATTTATTTTGTATAATAATAAAATTCAAAATATATTTTATATTTGTATTAATTATCAAATTGTATAGTACCAATACTCATTATTAAGCATACTATTGGGTGCAATTAGGTTGCATCCATATTTGAGATAATATGGAGTCCTATTTAAATGAGGTTTATCTAGAAACCTCCCATTAGGACTCTAACTGAGATATGAGATTGAGATATATATATTGATATCTCTACCTACAATATCCGTCTAATTGTGAAAAGGGAGCCGCTATTTGCACCCCAAAATCTTATAAATACACCCCACCTCCTATTTTTACGAAATTAAAATGACTTAAAAATTACTATTATGCCCTTATTGTTAAAAAATTCTAAATACACCTAATTTTTTTTCCAGGTTTTTTTTCTTCTTCCCTAGGGTTTCAATTGCTAATTTTTTATTTTTTACTATCATGCTATTTTAATTGTAGCATTAAGTGCGAAAATGTGTCATTTTTAATAGATTAAATGTTTTATAGATTGGATTGGAAATGGTGTAACAATTTTTGAGTTTTTATGTTTCAAGTTCGTGCATTTTTCGCCATGTCCGAATGTCGTCGATTTTATTACATGACACGATCGTGCCACTCTATTTTTTACATCGGTTTTCTTTAAGAAAGCGATGTGAAAAGTGTGCACGCTTTAAAAAAGTGTGGCACGATCGTGCCACACTTTTAAAAACACGCGGTTTTCTTTAAGAAAGAAAACGATGTAAAAGTGTGGCATGATCGTGCCATATTTTAAGTGTATGGCACGATCGTGCCATGTATTAAAATAGGGCACGATCGTGCCATACTTCAAAAAAACTGGTGGAGAGTATTTTTTTATAATAAGGGTATAATAGTCATTTTAAGTCATTTTAATTTTGCGAAAATAGGGAGAGTGGTGTATTTATAAAAAAATTGGGGTCCAAATAGCGGCTCCCTTGTGAAAAACGTCCCCTACATGGAATAAGAACAATCTCTCTCCTAAAATTTCTCTCTACGGTTTTCTTCTTGGAGCATCACCAAAGTTCTCCAAGGGTTTAAGGTGTGCACATCTAAGTTAATAATTCTAGTAATTATTTACACCAACGAGAAAGACAGTTCGTGATCTTGTTCGTGGTTCAACCAACCTACGGGATTCGTTCGTTGTTCGAGGTTCAATCAAGAGAGGGCTTGTATATGGCTTAATCATGGATCTAGAGGAGGTTTGTAGACGGGCTCAATCCTGGTTGCGTGGATCGATAGCTCTGCTGCAAATAGGTATACTCGATCCATCCTATATGTGCAAATATGTGATTTATGTTTCGACCCATATTTGCTAACAGTGGTATTAGAGCCATTAAGGCTCGATCTCGCCTATGTGATCTGCTTGAGTTTGATGATTAAATGTGATTTGTTTTTTATTTGAAAAATTCGAATCTGTATTTTATGTTTTTATGCATGCAATATTGTTGTCAAATTGTAGATCTCGAAAAGAAGATTAATTTGACATATTATGCATGAAAAACGGATTTGAAAATGAAGGAGTTATGTCGATTCAAAGTTTTCAGGGAAAAACAAAATCTCACCTTGATATTCGCGCCAAGGGTTGCGCCGCTGCAGTATGTTTTCTTTCTTTTAATCTGAATTTACTGCTGATGTGGTATTTTTTTTTAAAAAAACAAGGAAAGAAAAATTATTGCTATTTGGCAACTGCTGGTTGGCTATGAGCTGCTGACGTGGCGCTGCCTCCAAGTGGAGCCTAACGTGGCGCGGTGGTTGCTGCATGGCGATGACATGGCAGAGGCGCGCCTGATGACGTGACACCGATTTATGCCACATGGGCATTGACGTGGCACTGAGTAGCTGCCTAAGTGTGTATCCTCTGTTATAAAAAAAAATGTTGGATTGTTTGTCTAACATTGATAAGAATCCAAGACCTTTTGATTTATCATATTAATTTCCACCAATAGGCTAAGATAATTTCTTGTTATTATCCCAGCTTGTTTTCTATTTATGTAGAAACTGGATAACAAGTTATTTTTTGCGCGTTGGGACGCTTGTAAAATTATTTTTGTGTATTATTTATTTGTTATAGTGTTAATGTATGTAAAAATATTTTGCGCAATTTAGTGCTTGCAAAAATTATTTTTGCGCATGAGAATGCTTGCAAAATGATTATTGTGCAATATGAAGCATGAAGAATTTTTTTTTTTGCACATGTAGCAATGATATTTTTTTTTCTTCCGCACTAGGTGAATGGAAGAAAAATTATTTTTTGCGGATTAAGATGTTTGCAACAAATTAATATATTTTTTGTGCATTGTGATGCATGGGAAAATTATTTTTTGCACATTGGCGCATGGAATTTTTTTTCCACATAAGGTGCGTAAAAAATATATATTTTTGCGCATTGAGGTGCAAGCAAAAATATCCTATATGATTTTTAGTTTATGAGTTGCATGCTTTATTAATTGCATATGTGTATGCAATTTTTTTTGTGTTGCAATCAATTTTTTGGGGACTTATGGACATTGACATAGGGGTGCTCATGTACGTGAATGTTTACTGTTCTATATTAATATTTTTTGTGGGAGTTAATTTTTGACAATGATGGTAATTCGGTATCCTCATTTATGTTTTTTACTTTTTCTAGATTGACGTTGTAGGCCTTGAGAATATGTAATTTTTTTTTAATTTTCCGAGGCATGTATTCATTGAGACGATTTTGGAGGCTATGTAACATCAATTTTACGAGGATATTTTTTTGTTTTAACACCATTGGTCTAAATTATCTCCACATGATTAACCAAATGTCAATGTCGCCCATGGGGCTATATATTTTTCGTTATTACCTATATCGCATGGGTGCATGCATGATGTATTTATGGACATTGATAATCTTATTCATGGATCAGTAATTTTTATTGTGATCTTCAATTCGGTGGGAGATGATTACTAGCCTTGGTGGCAAATTTTCAATCTCATTGAATTGAAGAAAATAATAAATATTACTTGGATCCAGAATAATTTTTTTAGATAAATACCTAATTGTTTGCACAAATTATTGAAATGTATTTAGACCAAACTCACCAACTTTAGTTTAGCCAATGTAGCATGAAAATAGACAAAGTATTCAGTATTGTCGCGACTTAGACGCGGACAATATTTTTGTAGATTAAAGAAAGTGTTTGCGCTTTATTTGTTTAAGCCACAAATGCAAGAATTTAATTGCCCGAAATAATCGCAGTTGAGATGCCGATGATATACTTATGGATCAAGAATTAATTTTGCTCTTTAATTTGTTTAAGCTGCAAATTTAATAAAAGAGTTTAAGCTCTATTTTTGGAATATGAGCTTACTCCCAAGTAAAAACTCTAGTTATCCAAATTCGCTATTTGAGTTGAATTAAGGATGTTAGTTACTTGTGTGTATTATTAATGAAAATCGCCTATCTAGAGGTTGATTATAAAAAGTTAAGAAATACACAAGTTAGTGCACTTGTCGCTTATGTTGACTGACATAAACCAACTCGAGTGAATATTGGAACAAGCATAATGTAGCTTAATGAGAGCAAAAGCTAAAACTAGAACTATAAATTGATCCATAAAGTGACAAAGAAGTCGTGTCACCATATTAAATAAGGCAATTAAGTACCAATAATTATTAAGTGCACTTATGAGATTAGTAACTTCACTCGTAGTTGTCTTGAGATGAAGTTTAACTATTTATTTGCTCTCTTATTTTTTTCGTTAAAATTTTCAAATCTCTCCATGGGTGGATTGTAGATATTGTTGACTTAGCATGTAGTTTTGAGATTGAGCAAATGTGTATGACTATTACCGGGTTGTGCAGTTATAAAGCGCACAAGAGGAGGCTAAAAAGAGTCACCTCAAGCTCAACAGTTGGTGTGAGCAACTTGATGTGTCGATATAGTCTTACTCGGATAAATGCACTTGTAAGATATTTATTGAGTGAGAAGACTTGTCAATCTTTTCTTTGTGATGCTTGGCTTTAAATAGTATTTCTTTTAGATCTTCCAATGATATCGTGGTACATGAGGTTAGGAGGACGACAGTATTAGCTAGGAGAGGCTTTATTGTCTAACTCGCTAAGGTCAATCTCCCTCTGCATAAAGTTTTTCAAGCGGGATAAGCCTGCTGGAAGAAGGAAAACTGACTATTTTTTTTAAGCTAAGTCCACTAAATTGAGTGTAGACTTATGAGTATGAGGCACAAAATTAACGTATTATATTTTCTTTCATTGCTATTTATGCTATAGGTTAGTACATTCTCACTCTCATCAGTTAGAAGAGCTAAATTGCTTTGAGCGATTCTTAACAGATGGAGATGTGCTAATAGGGAGTGGAAATAGTGTGTCTAATTAGTTTGGAGACACAGTTGAAGAAAATAAAGTTGCAAGTTGAATGATGGTTCTAAATACTTTGCAGTTATATGAGCTTGCCAAGAAGGGACAACCACTTCAAAATGATTAGATTTATGGTGACGCAAATTGATTTGTGTATCTTATTCTTCACGACATCATAAAAAATGTGTCTCCAAATGATTCTTCAACCTTATATGAACTTTAGTTTGGTAACAAGCCCAAATTAGTGGGTCTGTGCCTATATAAGTTCGAGAATATGTGTTCTCACGTGGAGAATCAAGTCGCACATCCAGTTTCCCCTCAAAGGGATTTATTGAGCATTTGTGAAGTCTAAAGAGATCTTAAAACTATGCGAGTTGCAAGATCCTTAGGAGGCGCTCGTTTCTCTAGCGAGGATGTTGTATTTTTACTCATCTAGTAATCACTTTGGGATAGTGGGAGTGACACTAATAGCTAGTGTCTCACACGAAAGGATTCTCACATTCCCGAGTAAAACGGAGTGAATATGAAATATTCCCCATCATCTATATGAGATTGAGTGGGTATCATTCATAATTATTTTTGTGGGTGTTGATGAGTCAATAGAACATGTGACTTGATTGATGCTCTAAGTGGATAATTGTTGCGAAGGAAAAGATGAATCAAATGACTAAGAATAAAGTCTAAGAGCTTTTGATCTTTCATCTAGATGCAAGACCATTTGAAACATGTGGTTTCGAAGGTCAAGTGCAATATAAATGGGTTGATTAACATGTGTGTAGCTCGACTAAGGATGAAATGTTAACGCCGTTTGTAGAAGAGCGTAATTTTTTTGAGATGTTCTCCTTAAGTGGTGAGGTTGCCTCAATTAAATGCGATATGTTATCTATTATTGCCACTTTCGCTAGGTTTGTCCTGGATGATTGATGTTGATATAGTTCAGTGAAAGTTGAATAAGGAGATCTATGTGGACCACCCAATGAATTCAAGAAGTGGAGAAAGAGCGCATTGATTCTCTGATCAAGAAGCACTAGCTGTGACTTGAGTCATCATTGATTTTTCGAGCTATCATTTTGATAGGCCTACGATGGTCAGTTAATTCACTGAATATATGTAAGAGTTGTATCTTATTGTATATGGCAAAAATGTGATGACTGGAAAGGACATGGAGTTATCGCCACTCAGTGTTGGTTGTCTTTACACTCCATGGTCAAAGATCATACTCTTAGTCAAGAAACGATATCTTCAGAAGAAGAAAAGAAATGCTAGCTAGTTTATGTAAGCACTATCGAATGTCTGATGTGCGCTATGTGCGTACTTAGTAAGTCATGTACTTAGCAGTGTGATTGGTGAGTGGATATCAAAGTGATCCATGCGCTATTGTGATGGCGATAATAGATACTTAGATATCTTAACAGATTGGTCTATGATTTGCTAGAGGCAAATTTGGCATCTTGAAATGATGCGCTTTGCGCGCACATCCATTATGTATTTTGTTGTCTTTGTGATAGTAAAACCACTTTGGTGTATGGTTTGGGCGCCAAACATGGATGGTAGACCAAACATATTTACTCGAGGCTTTACTTCACTTAAGAGTTTTTGCGCATAGTTAATATTATTTTCAGGCATACTTCTACGAGCGGTGTGTGGGGCTCATCCCTTTTACGAGCCTTTGTTTGGAGATATGCTCCAAAGGCATGTGAGTCATTAGGGATTAAGTAGAATTGATTATGTGGCCTTTGAGAACATATTGTGATTAATGAGATATGTTGGATTCTCATTATGTGTTTGGTACTGAAATTGTGAGTTGTCACCATGCTTTGATTGGCCCTCTCACACGGGCAATCGCCCTGGCGCTAAGAGAGCGAGCATGATGAGACTTAAAAGATTGTGTCGCATAAGGAGGTTTGAGAATGACCGCCTTCGCGCTAGAGCAGTGAGGAAGGTTAATAAGTATAATTAACAGTCGCCTTAACTAAAGGTTAAAATGAGATCCAAGTTGATCGATTATGAAGTATGTCCAAACTTCATAAAAGCCTTTTGTACCGAATGTGTGAACTATCGTATGATACTTTGGGAGTGACTACGAGTAGTACGCAGGTTGGGCGCTTGAATAGCGACTGGATTAAGAGTTGTATGATGTCTAGAGCGTGACATGCCTAAATTGAGTGGGAGCTCCATCATAGCATGTATTCATATTACATGTGCTTTGAGGCGACCGTCTATGGGAAAGTGACTGAATGGGTCCCTGCTTCGTCACTATGTGAGCTCGTATTATTTTCTTGTACCCTTTGGGACTTTGGACCATGTTATGAGGTGTAAGCTTGATGACTTTAGCATGTATCCATTGGTCATGTGTGATTCGGTCTGACGGAGCATGTCTAGGAAAGCTGTCAAGACCAAGCTAATTGGCAAGTGGGGCCGGGGAAGAATTAAGTTGGTAACACACTTATGTTCTATGATTCATAGCCCGGACGACTATGTCGAAATGTGTTTGACTAGTCATGAATCTAGAAACATATTTGAGTGAGTCGAGCATGCTCTATTTATTTCATTGAGGGATCTAGAGATGATTGACTGGGTGCAACCACTTGGTTTGGGGTACATAGCGAGTTATTGAGTTGTAGGGTTATGTTAGTTTGGTGATAACTTAATATAACTCTCCTCATATTTGCTTTCTCGCTTGATCGCACACCTTATTCTCTGTATGAAAGAAGAGACGTGAGATGAGAACTATGAGGATGTGATTCGAATGAGTCGAGTCAAATATGTATGAGTGGGAGATATTGGGTGCAATTAGGTTCCATCCATATTTGAGATAATATGGAGTCCTATTTAGATGAGGTTTATCTAGAAACCTCTCCCATTAGGACTCTAACTGAGATATGGGATTGAGATATATATTGATATCTCTCCCTACAATATCAGTCTAATTGTGAAAATCGTCTCCTACATGGAATAAGAATAATCTCTCTCCTAAAATTTCTCCCTACGGTTTTCTTCTTCTTCGAGCATCACCAAAGTTCTCTAAGGGTTTAAGGTGTGCACATCTAAGTAAATAATTATAGTAATTATTTACACCAACGAGAAAGATGGTTCGTGATCTTATTCGTGGTTCAACCAACCTACGGGATTCGCTCGTTGTCGGGGTTCAATCAAGAGAGGACTTGTAGATGGCTTAATCATGGATCTAGAGGAGGCTTGTAGACGGGCTCAATCCTGGTTGCGTGGATCGAAAGCTCCGCTGCAAATAGGTATACTCGATCCACCCCATATGTGCAAATATGTGATTTATGTTTCGACCCATATTTGCTAACACATACCAAAATGCATAATTACAATCATAGTATATTAAAATTTAGAACGTCTCTCTTGCATAGTGCGAAAATCATCTATAAGTGAATTTATACTAAATCTTTGTGCAATTTATTTTTCAATATATATTATCAAACAACCAATTTTAATTTATTATATATATCAAAACTCACACAATAGTTTATTCAAACTTCAAAGTAATAGTCATAGTTTTTTTCAAATAAACTTCCATTTTCCTACATTGAGACATGTTTTTTTCACCTTTTTCTTTTTAAAGTTCTTATGACTTGTTTGGTCAATAGAAATGTGTTCCAATAATATGTTTTCCCAGAATCTCCAGCCGCCACCGACATTTCTAGTAACTATGGAGGAGTATATTAAGGAAGCATCTCATACAGGTTCACTATCACATAAGAGACTGGTGAGAAGATCGCTTAACTCGTTCGCGCTTTTCTTTTTAGACTTATGTTGAATCTTAACTGATTATGCTTATGTTGAATATTTTTAGACTTTGATGGAAGATGAACCAGAAAAGTATCAATCTAACTTCAGTCAGTATATTAAGAAAGGACTTGAGTCTGATGAGTTTGAGGCACTGTACAAGAAAGTTCATGATGCCATTCGTGCTGACCCAACGCCCAAGAAATCCGAGAAACAGCCACCCGAGGAACACAAGAGGTGAGGAAACAATTTTAACTCTGGATTCTCGACATTAATTTGCTACATTTGACCTTTGATTGTCTGTATGCAATTTAGCCTATACCTTAATAGATTATTCTGGATGTTGGTGGTTGATTGCTTCTTCCGTTTTTTGCCACAGGTTTAACTTGAAGAGGGTCAAATATGAAGAGAGGAAGGCCAAATTGATTGAATGTTTGAATGCTCTAAATGCTGTTGCTGGGGCCAATGAAGATGACGATGTGAATGATGAGTGAGAGTTAAGGGATGAATTTGTCTGCAACTTCTATTTCAACATTATGACACATACTACTTACTGCAGTTTTATATGGAATTATCGTCAATTCTTGGGAGTTCCTTCTCATTTTTGTAACTTCTATTGCCTTCTATGCAGACAGTTAACTTTATTTTTGTTTGACATAAAATATATATTTGATACTAAATATATCAGTGTTGTTGGGGACCTTTTGTGACATTCAATTATGGTTACAATTTGAAATAATTTAATTATATTTTATTCTTGTGAATATAGGTTTAATTTGTAATTACAATAGCAAAAACCAAAAAGTACCGTGGCATATAATTGCAAAATTCATATTCAAATACAATGGTTTTTCATTGTTGCGAAATTGTTGTGGTTGAGAACAAAGACAAATGTGTATAACTGTTGCGAAATTATTGTTGTTTATGTAAAAGACAACATCTTCTATGCGTTGCGTAAACTCGCTTTGTGTTTTTTATAAACAACAACAATTTTTTCCGTTGTCATTTAGTACCTCTATTACAACACCACCTTCTACAAGAATGTTTTTTTCTTAATAGACAATGGTGAAAACTATTGTCATTTTGGGTTTTTCTTGTAGTTGATATTTCATCTGCATCAAAAGACTAAAATAATATATATATATAGTAATACAGTAGTGGAAAAAGAGTTGGGGGCTACAAGTCTACAATGTGGCTCCACCACCGCTATGATGCTTAAGTCAACAAGTGTACAAAGAACAATTCAAAAATAAATGAATTAATTAAGTAATTAAATTTGGCTTAGTGACAAATGTATATGAATCGGTTACTTATATATGGGATGATAAGCCTCATGGACTTATTATAATAAGTTGGGGCTCGCGGGTTGTAAGCAATTATATGGGCCTCATGAGCCGCTTAATATTGTTTTGATCCAACAACAATTAATAACTGTGGATAATTATATAATTAATTTCGAAATTAAGTAATGCAGTCAATCGGAAATAATAGAAAGTCAATTTACCTCTTCAGGATGGTTTGCAATTAAAACAATAAAAGACATTATTTGGATTAATATATTTGAAGCTATGATTTTGAAATTCGTGGTAACAAATTCATTGAGTCTGTTTGGATAAAATCATTCTACAATAAATTTTAAATCTTTAGATTATACCTTGTGCTATTTTTACAGTCATTGTGGTTGATTTTAAATACATACTATTTGGAGTCATTTAAATACATGTCATCCTCGTGGTTGCATTTGAATGTGAAGATTTGGATTTGTGCGGATGATATGGGATAATAATTTCAAATAACTCTAAATAAGACGGATTTAGAAATCTTTCAATATGACTCCAAAAATAGTTTACAAGAATTTAAAATCTATTGCAAAATGAATTTATCCAAACAACTTTAATGGATTTCTTATTAGGAATTTGAAATCATTAACTTCTAATCCATCAATGCAAATGGAGATTAAGAGATTTGACATCTAGCTTACATATTTATAAATGTGAGGTCAATGATCAAACATCATTCCTGTTAGAGAAAAATGAAATTATCAATGACTTTAAGGCACGTGAATAGCTTTCCTAAAGGCAATATTGGCTCTACTGTAGTGATTAAAAATTGTCTGATGCAATTTACTTTAAGATACAACAAAGCACTATATTCTTCTGAAAACAAAGAATAGAAAATTATGAATTTTCTTGCAGATAACTTGTATATTTATAGAAGATGAAAAATTAGAATAAAATGACACAATGTTTCATTTCAGATACAGTCACAATTTTTCAGATTTTAACTGAATAAACTGAAAAGAAACAACTATTAAAGTTACTGTAATTTTGAAAATAATAATATATTTTATTTTTAGATCTGAAAATAAAATTGCAAAATATTTATTAACTTTTATTCAAGTCCAAGTCCAAGTTATAGATATATAATATATATTTAGGTATATGATCAAATGTGGCGGGGGCTTCTTCAGTAATGCGGTGTGGACTAATCCAATCCATCCACTCTATTTGATCAATGGTCCATAATCCTATTAAAAGTACATAATTTATCAATTAATTAAAATCAAAAGGGTAAAATGATAATTAGAAATTTTTGTAATTGTCTTCCCATAACAACGCCCTACAATTAAGGGATATGATTTACGATTTCAATCCCGATTTCAATTCCTCTTTCATTTGAAACATTTCAATTCTTTTCTCCCCCTTCTTCTCTCGAATGACAATTTCTATTTCCTATTTTTCATCCATTTTTTCTTCTTAATCGACTAAAGGTTCCAGTTTGATCTGCGAATGGTTTGTTCTTCAAGGTGTTTTGGTTGAGGTAAGTGTTTTTGACATATTTGTTTTGCTTATGGTGTAGATTTTTTTTTTTGGCTTTTAAAATGTGTTTTTGGGAAAGATTTTTAGGGTATTTATTTCTTGTTTTTTGATTGGTATTTTGGTATAAATTTTAATATAAATGGTGTAATTTTATATGTTGTTTGATATATATATATACATATATTTGGGGAGGATATGCATACGATGTTTGTGTAGGGAGGGTTATGCTTTGATATAAAAGTAGATATATTTGTTGAAATCAAAGAAGCCATAAAATACTTGTACTCTTATTAAGCAAAACCAAAAATGAATTACAAAAGAAACAAATGAGAGTCTTATATGGCAAATAGAAAATCTAACCCTAAAAGGACTAAAATCCTAACCATAAAAGGACTACACTTAAATAAAGAAACTAAATATATATTATATTTCAACACCCCTCCCCTCAAAATCATGATGCAACCGCAAGAAGCATTGAGAGTTTGTCAAACAAGAAACGAAAACGCGAAGAGGAATGTGCCTTGGTAAATATATCAGCAATCTGCACAGAAGAAGAAATAAAAGGCAATGTGATGATACCACTCTGATAATAATGTCGAATAATATGGCAATCAATCTCAATATGTTTAGTCCTCTCATGAAAAACTGTATTACGGACAATCTTAATAGCACTCTTATTATCACAATGCAGCGGAGTGGGACGATCAAGAAAAACACCCATATCTGCTAGCATCCAACGTAACCAAACTATCTCACAAGCAGTAGTTGCCATGGCACGATACTCAGCTTCTATGGAAAATCTAGAAACCACATCTTGTTTCTTACTCTTCCAAGAACACACAAAACCAGTGATAGATTTGCGATCTATAGGATCACCAGCCCAATTAGCATCAGAGTATGCACCCAACTCCAATGAAGTGTAGAGGGAGAAGTAACAAACTAACTAACCACATGAACATCATGTGCAATATCCGGACGAGTAACTGTGAGATAAACCAAACTGCCAACAATAGTATGATATAAACTGGGATCTGACAAGGGTGAACCATCAGAGGGAGAATACCGAGCATTAGTCTCAAGCGGAGTATCAACAATCTTGTTATCGGTAATGCGTGCATGCTCAAATATATCAGTAATGTACTTTGATTGAGACAAAAGATAACCCTGAAGAGGCAACATCAATACCAAGAAAATAACGGAGCGGACCCAAATCTTTCATAGCAAAAGAATGAGCTAACGTAGACTTCAAAGTTTCTATACCATCATAATCATCACCAGTAATAATCATATCATCAACATATAAAGAAAGTAAAATACGACATGTTGCAGTACATTTGACAAACAAGGCTGAATCATGATGACTTGGTCGAAAACCAAGAGAAGTAATAACACAAGTAAACTTTTCATACCATGTCCTGCAGAGGATTGCTTAAGGCCAAAAAGAGCTTTATGAAGCTTACAAACTTCACCTGGTTGATGGGCAACACCAGGAGGAGGCTGCATGCACAATTCGTCAACAAGATCACCATTTAAAAAGGCATGTTTTACATCCATCTGAGATATACCCCATCGACGAACCGAGGCGACTGCAAGAAGGGTACGAATAGTTGTCATCTTTGTAACATGCGCAAATATCTCCTCATAATCAATCCCATACTCCTGAGTATAACCCTTAGCAACCAGTCTGGTTTTATATCTTTCAATAGACCCATCAGATTTGGTTTTGATTTTGTAGACCCAACGACATCCAATTGCATGTTTTCCCGGCGGCAAAGGTACCAAGTCCCAAGTATGATATGATGCAAAGCAGTAAGTTCCTCAGCCATAGCATCCTGCCAAAGTGGATCACGAATCGCCTCTCTATAGGATGAAGGCTCAGAAATACGATGAAAAGAGGCCAAAAAAGAGACGATGAACTAGAATAACAAGAGTAACGAAATTTGGTAACTTAGTAGACTTACGAACACGTGTGGATTAACGAGGAGCAACATTAGGAGCCGCAGTTGGAGAAGTTGAAGGGACATCATCGAGAGCGAGAATCACCACATCGTAATCGGACATCAATGTACCAGAACCTGCAGTTAGTAGTGGATTCGTCACCATGAAAAGGGTCAATATGAATGAGGTCGGACCTGGATACATTATGGGAGCCATATGGGACAGAAAAGAATGGAATATGTTCAAGAAACACTACATGACGCGAGACATATAATTTTTGGCTAACATGATCAAAACAACAATACCCTTTCTGGCCTTCCCCATAACCAAGAAAAACGCATAAAGCAGACCGCGAGGTCAACTTAGTGCGTTCAACTTGAGGTCTAAGGACAAAACAAGTAAAACCAAAAACGCGCAAAGATAAGTATTCAGGAGCATACCCATACAACTTCTCAAAAGGTGTCAAACCCCAATTATTAATCCAAGTAATAATCTTCGAATTATCCGCTTCCCAGGCCTCCAACGAATCTGCACCATCCGAACTAGGTTTCGTAGGTTTAACCTTTGTCCCAGTAACATAACCCCACATAAATTTACCTTGCAAATTTCTTTTCATAACATAACTCCAATACGGATAGTTTTTCCCATCCAATTACACGCTAATTGCTTGAAAAGAGTCATCCTTACGAATGAAAAGATCCACAAATCGTAACCCCCAAAACAAATAAAAACTAACCAAATCGGAACCCTAAACTAGCGATAACAAAACAAAACGGAACCAAGAAACTGTAAGTCCAAGCGGCTACGATAATCTAGAGGGGGTGAATAGATTATCTCTATCTTTTCGATTTTGCCCTCTTTTTCGAATCAAACAAGCCGAGACAATAGTAGAGGTGCGGGAAGTAAACAACACGCGTCGATTTATAGAGGTTCAACCCACCTGGGCCTAATCCTCTACCACCCCAAAGATCTCCTGGATGGATTTCAAAAAGAAAAAGATTTTATTAATTACCAAAATTAATACAATACCTTACAACATCACCTTGAAGAGCACCACATTCTTCTCCAACACCACCTTTGAGATTACCACAATCTCACTTGAAGATTACCACAATCTCCAACGACGACTTGTGAAGATTACCACAATCTTCAACCTTGAAGAACACCAAATTCTTCAACACCTCGAAGAGCACCACACTCTTCGATAAGAAGATCACCACAATCTTCTTGCTCCTATCACCTAGATCATCCAAGTGTATTCTTACCACAAGAACACTCACAAGGATATCTTGTGTTGAATGATAACCCAAAAATTCAAGATTACAACTCGATAATGAATGATACAAATTTGACTGCAAGTGTAATCAAGAAATAAGCCTATACCTCAAGATGTGAAAGTGAAAGACCTTAGGCTATTACAACCAGAATAATAACAATGAAGAACAAATATGTTTGCTTGAGTGTATCTTGTTGTGTTGTAGTATACTCTCTTATTGTTGTGCTTCAAATCTTCCTCTATTTATAGGAGATGATTGATCATTGATAGGCTCCTCTTGGGAACTGATTTCTACAAAACAAATGCAATTAAAATCAAGATTATAGCTGTTAGAAATCAATCCCACAAATTAGGAAAAATTGTCTCGCACAACAACAGATTTAGAATTTTGCTGTCAAACATTAGGGCGACCGGTCGCGCACAAATAGACGTTTGAAAATAAGAATACATATTTACACAAGGCGACCGGTCGACGAGGGGTCCGACCGATCGACCCTGTGCCCAGTCGGTCGACCATCCTCAAAAAACAAGTCAGGGCTTTCTGTTTCAATCAAGCAATTCCAGTACCGACGACATGGGTGTCGACCGGTCGATGCCACCGCTGACCGTCGACCTCCTCCGCTATTTTACTCCCATCGCATTTTCTCGTATCAAAACACATCTCCAGTACGGGTTGCCCTATAGGGCGACCGGTCCAACGCGAAACGAAAGTGTTGTCCAATTTTTATCGAAAATAAACTTCAAGAAATACTCCGAAAAATTAGTGAAAACATTTTAAAACAATCGAGAGTATTTGGACAATATTTTTAAACATTTTTTTGGTATAAAAACAAAATCATCAAAATCATGATAAAACCATTTATCAAACAATCTCCCCCTTTTTTATGATTACAAACCAAAACAATTTTTAGAAATATTGAGAGGTCGGATTTTAAAATCAAAAAAACGATTTTCCGGTAAAGAATATCTAACCGTTTAGAAGCGACCAAATTTCCAAAATAAAATAGCAATCAAATAAGGGGGTAAATTTTCCAAATATTAGCACAAGCTCCCCCTATCAACAAGCATAATAAAAAGACAATCAACCAAAAGCTAAAAGCTTAGCTTTTACAATAAGAGCTTAAGAATCAAAAGCTTATAAGCTCCCGCTGTCACAAATACTCATTATTCATGCAAACAAGTCCATAACACAACCAATGGACTAAGTTTTCTTCACAACTTATGGCTTTAAAAGGCCATAGCTTATAGCTTCTTTCGCGAGCTTTTATTAGCTTGTATGAGCTAATGAGCTTATAACCTATTTCTCCCCTTTGGAATCATAAAAAGAATGTTAGCACGATAGAAACATCATGTACATATCAAAGTGCGCAATTTATCGAGCTATTGATCATTAAGCTTAGAATTCCAAAAGCAAAGGGAAGAGTTGGTCAAAAACATGATCTCGGTAAATATATAAGATATTTGAAAATGAGAGAGTCATGTAAGTGATGAATTTTCCTTAGAAACATTTTATCGAACACTTAGCGGGCATCAAGTATAAAAGAAAATGTGTAGCCCTTTGAAAATTTTTGCCAAGCCAATATATCATCACTATTTTGCACAACACATCATTCAACCAATATTATCCAACAATATCAATAAAGAGACATATTCTCAAGGGTTCAACCCAATTGAGATAAATGATCAAGGCATTACAAATGCCATCAAACAAGAATTAAAAGAAGCACTTTTACCATCAAGTACTTCAACCTTTTATCCAAGATATCAAACAATGCCATAAATTAGAGTATTTTTTACCATCAAATACTCCATCAAGGCCAATACCACAACAATCAAAAGCTACTAGCATTCTTGCTAGTTCATCCCCTTTAAAAAAAAAAAGCAAATCTCATTAGTGCAATAGAGTTGTACAAGATAGTTCATAAAAATACAATACATCAAAGACAAGGTAAAAAATTGCAAAGACAATAAGATAAACACGGGGTAGGGACATCAATCCTCATCCGAAGAGAAGCAAGCCTCAGGGAGAAGCTCTTTGATGAATTTCTTAAATTTCCCCATTTTGCTCTTAAATTTTGCGTTTTCTTCCTTCACTTCCTGGAGCTCTTTTCTAAGAGATGCAACATCTCTAAATGTCTCTCTTTTCACCTTTTCCATTCTCTCTTTGAGATTCAAATCCTCAACATCCGGTTCATTTTCATTTTCTCCATCGTCTCCTTCATTATAGTCCTCTTCTTCATTCCCCACATTCTCTTCTTCCCCATCTTCTTGTTCTCCTTCTTGTTCTTCGACATTACCTCTTCCAATATTTTCAACCTCATTGTCATTAAATAAGTCATTCCGAGGTTGTTGTGGATTTCGAGCACGTCCCCGAGCGGCTTTAGTGGGAACCCGTGGTAAAGTTCGTCGCATTCTTACCATTTGCAAAATGTTGTCATTATCATAATCATTGTGACGAATTTCAGTATTCATCTCATTTTCCGGGTAACCCGATAGGTATAGTAGTCGACAAATTAAGTTCCCCAACGTATATTTCTTCTTAGTAAGCCTTCTTGATTCCAACAAACAATACAAAAATATAGCCGCATAATTTACCCTTTCTCCTGGATGATCTTATAGGTAAGAAAAAGTTTGAGATTACTCGGAAGTTTTACTTTACCACATACACAATAAGAGCATATAATAGATACAATTCGATAATTCGGCATTGCCGAGAATGTTACTTCCTAAAACACTCCCAAAAATGTTTTCACTTCATCTAGTGAAACACCAAAAAGATCATCATTCCAATGAGTGCAATCCACATTAACAACTCCATCATTAGGCACATTGAAATGCTCACGATGTCGGCAAATGTCCAAGAAAAATGCCTACCATTAACGAAGGTATGAAGTTCTAAAGGATTATCTTCCGTAGCATCAACAATCCACATATTTGCATAAAAAAGTTTTATAAGCTCATCATCATAATGCAAACACGGATTATCCCATGATGATACCCAACCTTGAATTTCAAAGTAAGCCCTTATTTTCGGATATTCATCATGAAATGCCAAAAATCGAACCATACGAGTACAAGCAATTTTCTTGTCATTCAATCCAATATTTTCATAATGTTCTTCCGCAAGTTTATTCAAAAATCAAAATCTATTTGCTCTAGAGGGAGGCTCGGAAAGAAGTGACAACTTACTAGAATCCCAATGAATATTCGATTTTGAAATCCCGGCTCTCAATTCAATTATCTCCTCTTTCGTAAGCTGGTTTCGATTATCTCTTTGTGGAACATCATCTTGTTGGGGTTAGAAGAAGATTCTCCCCTTTGATTCCTTCTTCTCTTTTGAGGATTTTGTCCGGTACATTAACGGGGTGCCATGAAAACAAGATGAAATGGGTGATATAAACTCAAAGATTGAAACAATTTGAGAGATAATGAGAGATTTTGTGAAAATTTTGGAGAGGATTGTAGCTAGGGTTCGAAGTTTTAAAAGATGGAAATGAAAAAAAATGACAAAGTGCCTATTTTAAAAAAAAACGTTCGCCTTTCTCATTCTCACCCAATGACCGGCCGATAGGGGTCGACTCGCCGACCGGTCGACCTGCTCTCCTGGTACCAGTTTTAAAAAAAATCCAATTCGAACCCCGAATGTTTTAAAAACGTGCAAACGTGCAAACATGGAATAAATCCAATATATACGAGCCAATAAAAATTAAGAGACTCGATTAAGACAAGATTTTGACAAGTGACCCTTTAAAAAAAATCGGCAAATCCCATTTAAAGGCACTTAAGAGAAATGCAATGAAATGATTTGAAAATAAATAGCATGATAATGACATGAAAAACATCGAGTTCTAAAGTTAATACGAGTGAGCGTACCTCGATAGTTTAAGGTCCTCTTGACACATTATGAGTGGATAAACATTGATGAAGATACATACATCCTACACAATTCTTAAACATGTCTTGCACAAACTTAATGATACAAGTGTAGGCTAAGCAATAAGAGATATCATAAGTGTGCTTATGCTATATAAAACCAAAAAAGCACCTTAGTCTATGTAAATGCACAAGAGTTGAAAACAACATTCTACAAGGTCTCCTTTTCAAAATATTTAAAAACACAAATATATATTGAAGACCTTAATTTAAAGAAATATTTGAAAACTCATTTTATAATTAAGGCACAAATAAAAACATGTATAATAACAAAATAAAATGCATATTTAAATGAGGAGATATGGTTTACCAATTACACTATTTCCATGGGTTATGTCTTTCGCGTTGTTGATGGTATCTTCCCCTTTGAAAATCATCTTGTAGATGATGGCTTCTCCAATTGCTCCATTTCCAAGGATTATGTCCTTCCCATTGATAATGTCTTTCTCTTGGAAATTCATTGTGGTGATGTCTTCTCCTTTGATTAAATGAGACGGTCATTTGATGTCTCCTTGGCGTCATGAATTTTCCTTGAATATTATTCCCCCGGATACCTAATGTGACATTGTTTTGTGGTACCCTCAAGTGTTTGGGTCCTTTGGGATTAGCTTTGAGACTTTTAGGTCTCCAACAATAATTAGAGTTATTTCTAGCCCGACAAGTATTTACCGTATGACCCTTTTTACCACAATAAAAACAAGTAATAATTCGAGGAGCATAATGACCAACATGCATAGAGACTTGATTCTTTTTCATATGATTAACAACACTAGGCTTATGATCAAGTCCTTGTTTCAATTTATCACAACTATGAACATCAACAATATCGGTCATTTTATCGGTACTCAAGTTGGATTTTGATAAATCCTTTTCATGCAATTAATATTCTCAACAAGAGTATTATTTTCTTTTTCAAGGTTTTTAACCGTATCAAGTGTGGTGGTGTGAGCACATGAAAGTGATTCATAGGAAGTAAATAAACTATCCTTTTCATTTTTCAAAACATTGAATTCCTTTTTCAAATTTTTGTATTTAACAAGTAATCTTTGAAATTCGTTTTGAAGCTCATCAAAATCATTTTGCAAATCATTATAATCATTATGAAATTCATTATCATAAGAAATAGAGGGTTTATAACTTACCTCATTTTCTTCTTCGAAGCCCATAAGACATTGTTCAACTTCTTCATAGTTGGAAGTTGTAAGAGGCTTGTTCCTTGGATTTGATTTTGTATCCACTTGAGAAGTAGATGCTTTTTGCCATACTTCATGTGCCGATCGAATTCCTACAATATGATCAAATTCCAAAGTGGTAAGTGAACAATACAAAATATTTAGAGCTTTACCATTTAAGGAGATGATTTTCTTCTCTTCATCATTGAGCTCCTTGAGGACTTTGGAGGTATGTGGTGTATCTTTTATCGGAATAGATCTCCATTGACGACCGTGTTCCAAATATCGAACCCGCAACCTTGTAGATAGCATTCCATTCTTTCTTTCCAAAATGTATAATTTTTGGAATCAAATAATGGTGGCTTGGTGGTGGAGGCGTCGGTAAGGTGGACTTCATTGGTAGCCGGTGATCGTTCCTCCTTACTCGCGATGTGGAACGAGCTTGCCAAAGAGTTTGGCTCTGATACCACTTGTAAGTCCAAGCGGCTACGATAATCTAGAGGGGGGGTGAATAGATTATCTCCATCTTTTCGATTTTGCCCTCTTTTTCGAATCAAACAAGCCAAGACAACAGTAAAGGTGCGGGAAGTAAACAACACGCGTCGATTTATAGAGGTTCAACCCACCTAGGGCCTAATCCTCTACCACCTTAGTATCTCCGGGATGGATTTCAAAAAGAAAAAAGATTTTATTAATTACCAAAATTAATACAACACCTTACAACATCACCTTGAAGAGCACCACACTCTTCTTCAACACCACCTTTGAGATTACCACAATCTCACTTGAAGATTACCACGATCTCCAACGGCACCTTGTGAAGATTACCACAATCTTCAACCTTGAAGAACACCAAATTCTTCAACACCTCGAAGAGCATCACACTCTTCAATAAGAAGATCACCACAATCTTCTTGCACCTATCACCTAGATCATCCAAGTGTGTTCTTACCACAAGAACACTCACAATGATATCTTGTGTTGAATGATAACCCAAAAATTCAAGATTACAACTCGATATGAATGATACAAATTTGAGTGCAAGTGTAATCAAGAAATAAGCCTAGACCTCAAGATGTGAAAGTGAAAGACCTTAGGCTATTACAACAAGAATAATAACAATGAAGAATAAATATGTTTGCTTGAGTGTATCTTGTTGTGTTGTAGTATTCTCTCTTATTGTTGTGCTTCAAATCTTCCTCTATTTATAGGAGATGATTGATCATTGATAGGATCCTCTTGGGAACTGATTTCTACATAATAGAAAAAAATTTAAAAAAAATTGTAGACGGTGTTCTCACTTTCTGTCTTCCCCATGTTTCCCATAATAAACTCTAGCACAACTATTGGTTGAATACAAAATGACACATATATTAAACTATTGGTGAAATACAAAATAATACCTACAAAATAAAACATATTATTTTCCTCCAAATTATACTGACAAATTACCAACAGATTACCGACAATTTTCAAATTTACTAATAAAAAAATACACGGTATAAAAATTTATCAACAAGTTAAACATAACTTGTAGAAGTGTCAATATGACGAAATTACTACTACTAGAAAAATGCTGATAGACATCACAGAAACGACAACGGTTTTAAAACATAATCGATGCCTTTTATCTTTAACATCGGTTTCGTTCAAAACCGATGTCGAAATAGAAAAAAAAAAGAAATTCTTGCATTTTTGTGTGTTTTCATATAGTTGCATGTAGTTTTCACTCTCTCTCATCACTCTCTCACTCATCTCTCTCGAATCTTCTTCTCTGTCTCACCTTCTCTATAGCTGAGTCCCGCCACTCAACCGAAAAAGTCTATGAGACTCTGAAAAAGTGCAGCTCTCGAAATTATTGATGAAACACCCAGAGATTCGCCCCAAACAGTATGAATTCCCAAAAATTTCCCCGTGGGGACGGGATGGGGATTTTTTTCCCCCATTGGCGGAGACGGGGATCATATTCCCCGTTAAAAGCGGGGATCTCGCCTGTTCCCCGCGGGGAACCGAATATTTAAAATGCGATATAATATTTTAAATATATATAATATTAATATATTATAGATATATCCACATTAAAAAACTAATGATCTTTCAAAATTACAAATACCCCTTAAGGTTTAAATTTTCTGCTAAGGGTAGAATTTGTAAAATAGAAACAAATATCGTGGTATTTGTAATTTTATAAGATAGTCACCCGGACTTTTCCAACATAGCGGCTATCTTCTCAACTGGGCTTCATCGACACCCTGTTCTGAACTAAGGCTTCATCGACACCCTGTTTGATCATCCCGTCATCATAGCAGCCAAATTAGAATCAAAGTTTCTGAATTTAAATTTTTAGTATTATTTATTTTTCCATAAATTCAGTCATTTTTTTGCCTTGGTCTAATAATAAATAATAATTATTACTCAGAAAATATATAGCACTAATACGGTTATGCATGTTAAAAAATTGCAATTAAAATCAAGATTATAGTTGTTAGAAATCAATCCCACAAATTAAGGAAAAGACGTCACGCACAACGGTTAGAATTTTGTCTTTGTCAAACAATAATAGACGGCGGTCGCGACAAATAGACGTTTGAAAATAAGAATACATATTTACACAGCGGCACGGCCGACGGAGATCGGGTCGACCCGTCGTGCCCGGCCACCGGCCGACCATCCTCAAAAACAAGTCGTGGCTTTACGCTTCAATCAAGCAATCCCAGTGTACCGGCCAACAGGGTGTCGGTCAAACGCCATCGGCCGACGCCCGTCGACTGTTCGACCTTCTCGCTATTTTACTCCCGTCGCATTTTCTCGTATCAAAACACATCTCCAGGCACGGGTTGCCCTATAGGGCGACCGGTCCAACGCGAAACTAAGTGTTGTCCAATTTTTATCGAAAATAAACTTCAAGAAATACTCCAAAAATTAGTGAAAATATTTTAAAACAATCGAGTATTTTGGACAACAATTTTAAACATTATTTTGGTATAAAAACAAAATCATCAAAATCATGATAAAACCATTTATCAAACAAACGAGCGAGGAAAGAAAACCGAACAATGTTGAAATCAAAGACGCCATAAAATACTTGTACTCTTGTTATGCAAAACCAAAAGTGAATTACAAAAGAAACAAACGAGAGCCTTATATAGGCAAATAGAAAACATAACCCTAAAAGGACTAAAATCCTAACCATAAAAGGACTACACTTAAATAAAGAAACTAAATATATATTATATTTCAACAATATTATGGTGCATGATTAGTTTCAGTTTTGTGCATAAGCAGTTCACAAAATGCATAAACACACATGGTGCGTAAGTAATATTTTTTTGGTGCACAGTTAAGGTTCATATAATGCATAGTTAGTTTGTCATTTGTGTTTGTAATATATTTTTAACATGGACATATTTTATGTTTCTCTGGTTTTGAGGTGTGCTTATTTTTTTATTTCTTTTTTGCTTGTTGTTAATGGTAGGTTGATAAGTTTATATGGCTAGAGTAAACCGTAAAAGACAAGCTTCCGGTGGGTGCGAATGATGGGGGAAATGTTAAGAAGAGGACTAAGGTAGACAAATGGAATTGTGGCTTTGACAATACCAATAATCTTTGCTTCTATTCACATGCCGAGGACGTTGTATTGTCATACAATTGTAGCCGATGACTTGAACGAAGTGAGGGAAAGTGTTTTAGATTTGGCCAAGAAATTCTTAAATGAGAAAAAGAAAGCATAGGGATAATTTTTGGAATTTGATGGGATGTTTTTTTATACTTGAAAACTATTTTTCTTTTTTTGGTGTGTATGGTTTTTGTTATCTTTTAGTGTAGGTTGTTTTGGAATGGTGATGTAATTTTAACAGTTTTAATGGCATAATTTGAATATAAGTGCACAGTTAGTAGCTTTTTGGCACATAGTTAGTAGTTTATTGATGCATATATATGCTTCAATGCATTTTTTCTTGGTGCAATACATGGCCATTAAACTGTGCATTAAATAATAAACTGTGGAGATCGAAAATGCATCGAAATAGTACTAAATATGTGCCAAGTAATAAAACATTACATCTTTATTGTTTTTTTAGATGATGTAGAATTAGTTATACAATGCACTGTTAGATATAAAAATGGTGCAAAGTTTAGTTATTAAATGATGCACAGTTCAGCTATTAAAATTGTGCACAGTTCAGTTATGGAAGATCTTTATCACATCCATGATTGTAGGGCGTCATTATGGGAAGGTGGTTACACCATTTTATCTTTATAGTTTTTTTAGATGATGTAAAATTAGTTATACAATGATGCACTGTTAGATATAAAATGGTGCACATTTCAGTTGTTAAATGGTGCACAGTTCAGTTATGGAAACGTGATCTTTATCACATCCATGATTATAGGGCATCATTATAGGAAGGTGGTTACACCATTTTGTCTTTATAGTTTTTTTTATAGATGATGTACAATTAGTTATAAAATGATGCACTGTTAGATATAAAATAGTGCACAATTCAGTTATTAAATGGTACACCATTCAGCTATTAAAATGGTGCACAGTTCAGTTATGGAAACGTGATCTTTATCACATCCATGATTGTAGGGCACCATTATGGGGAGATGATTATACCATTTTATCGAATAGTTCTTTTAGATGATATACAATTAGTTATACAATGATGCACTCGTTAGATATAAAATGGTGCACGATTCGATTCTTAAATGGTGCACGCCTGCATTCGTTATGGAAACGTGATATTAATCAATTCCTTGATTGTAGGGCGTGATTATGGCGGATGTTGTTACACTATTTTGCTAGTTACTATTATGTCATTTCCACTTATTATTTAATTAAATCATGTAATTTTAATAGGAATCTAGATCATTGAATAAAAGGTGTGGATGGACTCGGCTAATCATTTATTCAATCCACAATGCCTTACAAGAAGAGTCCGCCATACGAGATCTCATCCCTATATATTTATATATAAGCTCAATCAAAGGTCCACTTGGACTCGGCTAAGCATTCTAATTAATAAGCTCACTTGTATTCCTTTATAAAAACAAGACTACACACTAACAAGTTATCTCCGTGGTCTGCACCTTATGAGGGGTATTTTAAAATTAACTCAGATGCGTCGATTGTTAAGGGGACCGGAACTGGTATTGCGGCTGTTATACGAGATCATAGAGAGGAAGTTTTGACAACACTCTATCAGTTTATTCCTATAGAATATGAGGTGGATATTGCCGAAGCTATAGCATGCCGAGAAGGATTGTTGCTGGCGATACAGATAGCATAAAGACCTGGCACAAAATTCGGCAGCGTATTGACGACTTATCCTACTTAGGAAATGTTATCCAAGATATTTATGCTTTATTTCCTGTTTTTGATAATTTTAGAGCTAGTTTTGTTAAGCGTTTGGGGAACTCGTTAGCCCATCATTTAGCGCGATTTGCTTTTTCTATTGGTGATTTTGAGACTATTATCAGGGACACCCCTGCCGATCTTTTGGACTTAGTCCGGCAGGCCTCCGCTTTCCATTAATATATGATCTCTATTTTTGCTCAAAAAAAAAAATATCTATGTGGGACAAACCACGCTACAAACTATTCCAACAAGCCTCAATCCCCCCACCCCGGGGTGTTATTTTGACAAAAAAAAAAAAACTATTCCATAATAAATTAATAGAATATGGACTTTAGCACAATATTTGTAGTCTAAAGTTGAAAATTCTTTTCACATGTGCAACTACTACATAAATTTGGTAGGTGAATTTTGGCTATAAATATGCCATAGTTTTACTTGTAAATTACACACAACAATATCAAAGAGAAATAGAAAGAATTACTTTCTCTCTACAATATTTTCTCTCTCTAATATTTATTTCTTAATATTTTGATAATTCTATAATAATTCTCTTGTGTTCTTAAATTGTTGTTCTATAACAATTCCATCAATTCCCTCATTCCCTCTCTTCCTTCCATGCACATGGTTACACTTTAAAAAATTAAACAAAAAAAAAAATATGTAGGATATTTTTACAGGCCCGAGAATGTCACATTAATAGTTATCATACTCTATTGACATAAGAAAAATCACACTCCCTTATCAAAAAAAAAAAAAAAAAAAAAAAAAACACACACTCATATAATATTGAACACTTAATATAAATTAATATATTTTTTATTCTTTATCAAGTCAAAGAATAATTGGGTGAATAAGGCTTGAAAAGGATCGAAAGATCCATCCATGAAGTACAAAAACACAAATCTAATTTACTGTTCAATTCACTAAGTGCCAAATACATTTGAGTCAGGCAAGGAAGAAAAATCAATATAGTGAGGTAGTGACACTAAAATATTACCAACTTGACAAAGGTCACTTATTAACAATTGCATCAATAATTTAACAACTCTAAATATGCTGCATTAAACGCTTTAATCACAAGCAAGTGAATGGGTAAACTTCCGATCAAAAAAAAAAAAAGTGAATGGATTTACTTAGTACTCTAACTTCAGTTAGTTATTTTAAACTTACTCAAGGCTCTTTTGTTCTATTTTCTTTACACTTCAGTTATATATATATATATATATATATATATATTGAGGAAAAAATACTAAATCCCCCGAACTATGCAGTTTTTTGCACTTTACCAAATGAATTAATTTTCTTTACACTTTACCATACAAACTACACAAGTTTTGCACTTTGCCCTATAGCGGTCATCGCCGGTGGAATATTCTCGAATATTTCAAAGATGTGACCTCCACGTGAGGGCGAATCCGTCTTTTGCCTAAAATTCAAATAGAAGTAGTTACACTTTACCATCTGAACTTTGTTAAGAATTTCACTATCATTTGAACTTTGCGCAATTTTCACTTTGCCATATCAATTTAAGAAAATTAAAAAATTATTTGTATATAAATTTATTTATCTTTTTTTTTAAAAAAAAAACATTTATTCTTAAAAAATTTAATTAATATTTACCTTAGTAAAATATATTATCAATGGTATTATATTAGGTTTAGGTTTATGATTAAGGTGAGTATAAATATCATTGATATCAATTTATTTTTAGTGGTTTAGACATCTTTGAATTGTTCTAAGGTTTAGAAATTTTTATATTGATTTCACCCCAATTTTCTAATGTGATGTTGCTTTAGATATGTACTTTTAATTCTTAGTTCAATTCTTAATTGCATACTCAAAACTTGATTATAGTGTTAAAGAATTATTTTTGTTTTTCATAAATTTAAATAATTACACGTTTAACTAAACTTTTCTTGTGAGACAACTTTGGTCGATTATCACACTAAATTTAAATAATTACACGTTTATCAAGAGTAATTCTCTTGTGTTCTTAAATTGTTGTTCTTAAATTACACACAACAATATCAAAGAGAAATAGAAAGAATTACTTTCTCTCTACAATATTTTCTCTCTCTAATATTTATTTCTTAATATTTTGATAATTCTATAATAATTCTCTTGTGTTCTTAAATTGTTGTTCTATAACACGTTATCGACGAGTCTCTACCCGATTGTTAAAGTTTTTGGTGAGTACGATAAGTTTTATTTATTTCTTAATTTAAAATATTATTATGGCTAACCTCGCAAAACTCGATTTTATTGCTCTTGATATTGCTGGAAAAAATTATATGTCATGGGCTTTAGATGCTGAAATTCATCTAGACGCTAAAGGTTTGGGTGATACTATAAAAGAAGGAAATAATGCATCTGCACAAGATAAAGCTAAAGCTATGATTTTTCTCCGTCATCATCTGGATGAAAATTTAAAAATAGAATACCTTACGGTAAAAGATCCATCTATCCTTTGGAAAAATATGAAGGAAAGGTATGACCACCTGAAGTTGGTTATACTTCCAAAGGCCCGATATGACTGGATAAAATTAAGGTTTCAAGATTTCAAATCCGTAAGTGACTATAATTCCATGTTATTTAAAATTTCTTCAAAATTGAAATTATGTGGAGATAGTATTACGGATGGAGATATGATCGAAAAGACACTTTCTACTTTTCATGCTTCGGGTTTGCTCCTGCAGCAGCAATACCGAGAAAAAGGTTTCACAAAGTATTCTGACTTGATTTCGTGCCTTCTTGTGGTCGAACAAAATAATGAATTATTAATAAAAAAATCACGAATCCCAGCCTACTGGTTCTACTCCATTCCCTGAAGTGAATGCGACTAGAGCTCAAAATGTTAATAATTTTAGAGGTCGTGGGAGAGGTCGTGGTCGCGGTCGTGGCCGTGGTCGTGGAAGATTTACTCCATATAATCGTGACAATCAGAATAATTCAAATCACGGAAATACAAGTAACAACCTGGCGAAGTGGAACAAAATGATAAGAAGGAAAAGAGAAGTGATAAATCCAGGAGAATGGTGGAGAGAAGTGTTACCGATGCGGAATAAAAGGTCACTGGTCACGTACTTGTCGTACGGCCAAACATTTGGTGGAGCTTTATCAAGCATCAATTCGCAAGCAAGATAAAAATGCTGAAGCAAATTTCACTTCCGATCATCCTGAAGATGATAATTTTGATGACTTGAATGTGGATATTACACATCTGGATGTGGCTGATTTCTTTGAGCATCCAGAAGGGAGGATTGATCACTTAATTGGTGATGGAAATATTTAATCAATAATATGTATGCTTTAAACTAGTTTCAAGTAATTCTTTGGTATTGAAAAAGTGAGAATATTTTGATTGTGCTTATATGTATTTTCCTGGAAAGATATATTTCCAGGTTAAAATTTTTATATGAATGATATTTTTATCACAATATTTGTGTTTATTATTCAATCACAAAAATATCATTATAATTCCACTAAATCATTCACAAATTTCAAATTCAAAATTTATCCCCCAACGCTAACTAACTATGAACAAGTATTTTTATCTATAAATATACCAACATTTCATTCAACAAATTCACACATATTCTCTCATCTCTCTAAAAACTTCACATTTCTTTCATTCCAAGAAAATGGTTAACTTAATTGTAGTTTATCTCATTACATTGGTTTTCTTGAACATTATCTTACTTTTGGTTTGGGAATATCCTCCGGAGCATTTTTGGCTTATGATTAATCTTCATATCTTCATGGTTTTTCCTTTGTTAGCATGGGCAATTATTTTTAACATGTAATAGTTAGATGATTATGTATGTCTATCTCATTTATGATTTCGAATAAAATCTTTTATATTTAAATTTTTATTATGCCTCGATGTTATTATTTAACTGTTTCATGATGATCGATTTTTTTATAAATATGAAATCATAAACATAATTGTATAATATTAATTCAATAATATTATATTAGGTGTATATGGGAAACACCGGAAGAAAGTTATTGTCTACTTGACGATGCAACAAACGCACTCAATATTAACGAGTAAATCATATTTCTCGAGTGTAAAATCGTGCAAGGCACAAGTTACAACTATATCCGTCTGTTGAGATTATTGATGGCTCCGGAATGCAACATTAATATTGCCTAATGGTACAATCCTGCAGATTGAAAATGCATTATTATCTAGTAGATCAAAAAGAAATCTACTAAGTTTTAAAGATGTGCGTGATAATGGATATCATTTAGAGACACTAAATGACCATGATAAAGAGTGTCTATGTATCACATCATATAAAATGGGCAAGAAGAACGTCCATGAGAAATTCGAAGCGACAATTTCTGGATTGTATTATATTCCAATTAAAGCTTTCGAATCCTACGCCACCATGCCTTGGAAGCTGGTGAATCCTAATATAATTGGGTTATGGCATGATCGCCAGGACACCCGGAACTACTATGATGCGTAGGATTATTGAGCATACCAATGGACATCCATTGAAAGGTACAAAAATGTTGATTTCGAAAGATTATTTCTGTGAATCGTGTTCACAAGGAAAACTCATTACTAGACCTTCAATGGAAAAGGTTGGTTATGAATCACCATCATTTTTACACAGGCGTATTCATGGTGATATTTGTGGACCAATAGATCCAAAGAAGTGGACCATTTAGATATTTTATGGTCTTAATAGATGCATCATGCAGATGGTCACACGTATGCTTATTATCTACTAGAAATATTGCATTTGCTCGATTATTAGCGCAAATTATTAAACTCCGAGCACATTTCCCTGATTATCCTATTAAGAATATAAGAATGGATAATGTCGGAGAGTTTACATCAAAAAGTTTTGATGAATATTGCGCAGCACTGGAATTAATGTTGAACATCCAGTAGCACATGTTCATACTCAAAATGGGATGGCAGAATCCCTGATTAAACGAGTTCATGTCATTGCTCGTACATTATTAATGAGATCAAAGCTCACTAGTATAGCATGGGGTCATGCGGTATTACATGCATCGGCTTATCGATTACGCCTCATCGCTTATCATATGCATTCCCCATGCAATTAACTCTTGGTTTTGAGCCAAATATTTCACACCTACGTCTTTTGGGTGTCTTTGTTGAATCTTGCGATTCCACCTCCTCAAAGGACAAAAATGGGTCCACAACGTAGACTTGGTATATACGTTGGATTTGATTCTCCATCAATTATTCGATATTTGGAACCAATAACGGAGATTTATTTACCGCTCGTTTTGCGGATTGTCATTTTGATGAAACAACATTTCCAAAATCAATGGGAAATGATAAAGATGTGTTGCAAAAGCCGATTGAGAATCTCTCCTGGAATGAACAAAGTTTATCCTATTTGGACCCGCGTACTCTAAATGTGAAAGTGAGGTGAGTAGAATCATTCATTTGAGAATATTGCCAATAAACTTCCGATGCATTTAATGATGCTAGTAAAGTTACAAGGTCTCATATTAAAATTTGCGAATGTTCGGCCAGATTATTGTTCCTGAAGAACATAAGAAAATGAATGATAATATCCCACGTCAAAAACGTGGTAGACCTATTGGCTCAAAAGATACTGTTCCTCGAAAAAGAAAAGGAAAAATTGATACTAATGAGCAAGCTCCAGTTGAATCTGTAGAGCCTAATATATCAGAAAATATTCAGATTAAAAATTCTGATAGCACCGAGAACCCCTTGAGCTATTGTAATGAGGTATGGGATCGAAATGAAATAATCATTAATGATAAATTTGCATTCTCGGTTGCTAAAGAAATCATTGATGATGATTATGATAGTGAACCACATTCAATAATAGAATGCCGTCAAAGGCCTGATTGGCCTAAGTGGGAGGAAGCAATAAAATCTGAGTTAGCTTCCCTGGAGAAACGAAATGTATTTGGAAAAATTACTCGAACTCCAGACAATGTAAAGCCCATAGGATACAAATGGGTATTTGTTCGAAAAAGAAATGAGAAAAATGAGGTCGTGAGATATAAAGCCCGACTCGTAGCTCAAGGATTCTCTCAGAGACCTGGGATAGATTATGATGAGACATATTCACCTGTGATGGATACAATCACGTTCCGTTTTCTCATTGGTATGGTTGTCCATGAAAGTTTGGATATGCGTCTAATGGACGTAGTAACGGCATATCTATATGGTTCATTGGATTCTGATATTTATATGAAAATCCCTGATGGATATAAAATGTCAAAGTCAGACACTCCTCGTGAGATATACTCGATCAAACTGCAAAGATCGTTGTATGGGTTAAAAAGCAATCTAGTCGCATGTGGTATCATAGGCTGAATGAATACCTTTCTAGAGAAGGTTACAAAAATAATCCTATTTGTCCATGCGTTTTTATTAAAAGATCAGATACCGGATTTGCTATCATAGCTGTATATGTCGATGACATGAATTTGATTGGCACTCCCGAAGAGTTATCTAATGTTGTTGAATATCTAAAGAAAGAGTTTGAGGTTAAAGATCTTGGGAAAACCAAACTCTGTCTTGGTCTTGAGCTAGATCATAAAGATAATGGAATACTTGTCCACCAATCTGCTTATACAAAAAGATTGCTCAAACGGTTTAATATGGAAAATAATCATTCCTTGAGTACCCCTATGGTCGTACGAAGTTTAGATCCAAATAAAGATCCATTTCGACCAAAGGAGTCCAATGAAGAGATTTTAGGTCCTGAAGTACCTTATCTAAATGCTATTGGAGCATTAATGTATTTAGCACAATGCACAAGACCAGATATCGCTTTTGCTGTCAATCTACTTGCGCGATACAGTTCTGAACCAACTAGAAGACACTGGAATGGTATTAAACATATTTTTCGATACCTCAGTGGTACTATAGATTTGGGGTTATTCTACTCAAAGGAATCCACTAACTCTGGATTAGTTGGTTATACTGATGCGGGATATAGATCAGATCCACACAAAGCTCGGTCACAATCTGGTTATGTATTTTGCTATAATGGTACAGCTATATCATGGCGATCTACCAAACAAACATTAGTGGCTACTTCTTCTAATCACTCTGAGATAATTGCTCTTCATGAAGGCGGCAAAGAATGCGTTTGGTTAAGATCTGTTTTATCTCATATTCGAAATAGTTGTCAATTGAAGCCGTTCTGAGATACCGCCACTATTATTTATGAGGATAATGCAGCATGTATAGCACAAGTAAGAGGAGGTTACATAAAAGGTGATAGGACCAAGCATATTTCACCAAAGTTTTTCCATACACATGAACTCCAGAAAAATGGAGAGGTGGATATTCAGCAGATTCGCTCCTGCCATAATCTTGCTGATTTATTTACAAAATCCTTGCCGACGTCAACATTTGAGAAACTAGTTTACGGCATTGGAATGAGAAGAGTCAATATGAAGCAAGATTAATGGATCAAGTTATGCAACTAATATCCTACATTTCAGGGGGAGCGAATATAATGTGCGCTGCACTCTTTTTCCCTTTTGTCTGGTTTTTATCCCATTGGGTTTTTCCAGCTTAAGGTTTTTAACGAGGCAGCTTATGCACAAGTCGAGTTTGAGAATGTACTCTTTTTCCTTATGTCCGATTTTTCCCACAGGTTTTTCCGGCTTGAGGTTTTTAACGAGGCATACTCATCCAACTTACTACAGTGCTACGTCCAAGGGGGAGTGTTATAATAAATTTATAGAATATGGACTTTAGCACAATATTTGTAGTCTAAAGTTGAAAATTCTTTTCACATGTGCAACTACTACATAAATTTGGTAGGTGAATTTTGGCTATAAATATGCCATAGTTTTACTTGTAAATTACACACAACAATATCAAAGAGAAATAGAAAGAATTACTTTCTCTCTACAATATTTTCTCTCTCTAATATTTATTTCTTAATATTTTGATAATTCTATAATAATTCTCTTGTGTTCTTAAATTGTTATTCTATAACAATTCCATCAATTCCCTCATTCCCTCTCTTCCTTCCATGCACATGGTTACACTTTAAAAATTAAACAAAAAAAAAATATGTAGGATATTTTTACAGGCCCGAGAATGTCACATTAATAGTTATCATACTCTATTGACATAAGAAAAATCACACTCCCTTATCAAAAAAAAAAAAAAAAAAAAAAACACACACTCATATAATATTGAACACTTAATATAAATTAATATATTTTTTATTCTTTATCAAGTCAAAGAATAATTGGGTGAATAAGGCTTGAAAAGGATCGAAAGATCCATCCATGAAGTACAAAAACACAAATCTAATTTACTGTTCAATTCACTAAGTGCCAAATACATTTGAGTCAGGCAAGGAAGAAAAATCAATATAGTGAGGTAGTGACACTAAAATATTACCAACTTGACAAAGGTCACTTATTAACAATTGCATCAATAATTTAACAACTCTAAATATGCTGCATTAAACGCTTTAATCACAAGCAAGTGAATGGGTAAACTTCCGATCAAAAAAAAAAGTGAATGGATTTACTTAGTACTCTAACTTCAGTTAGTTATTTTAAACTTACTCAAGGCTCTTTTGTTCTATTTTCTTTACACTTCAGTTATATATATATATATATATATAGAGGAAAAAATACTAAATCCCCCGAACTATGCAGTTTTTTGCACTTTACCAAATGAATTAATTTTCTTTACACTTTACCATACAAACTACACAAGTTTTGCACTTTGCCCTATAGCGGTCATCGCCGGTGGAATATTCTCGAATATTTCAGCATGTGACCTCCACGTGAGGGCGAATCCGTCTTTGCCTAAAATTCAAATAGAAGTAGTTACACTTTACCATCTGAACTTTGTTAAGAATTTCACTATCATTTGAACTTTGCGCAATTTTCACTTTGCCATATCAATTTAAGAAAATTAAAAAATTATTTGTATATAAATTTATTTATCTTTTTTTTTAAAAAAACATTTATTCGTAAAAAAATTTAATTAATATTTACCTTAGTAAAATATATTATCAATGGTATTATATTAGGTTTAGGTTTATGATTAAGGTGAGTATAAATATCATTGATATCAATTTATTTTTAGTGGTTTAGACATCTTTGAATTGTTCTAAGGTTTAGAAATTTTTTATATTGATTTCACCCCAATTTTCTAATGTGATGTTGCTTTAGATATGTACTTTTAATTCTTAGTTCAATTCTTAATTGCATACTCAAAACTTGATTATAGTGTTAAAGAATTATTTTTGTTTTTCATAAATTTAAATAATTACACGTTTAACTAAACTTTTCTTGTGAGACAACTTTGGTCGATTATCACACTACATTTCTCTTGTACTCGGTGTTGTAAAAATCGGCTTTCAGTGGCCGCCTTTTAGCGGCCGACTAGGCGCTAGGCGCCCCTAGGCCGATCCGATTTTTCCAAAATCGGCTGGCGCCACTTTAGCGGCTAAGCGACCAAAAAAATCGGAAAAATCGGAAAAAATCGCTGGCGGTCTAGTCGGAATAAATCGGCCAAAAATCGCCAAAATACAAAAAAAAAAAAAAAAGAAGAAGAAAAACTTGGTGTTTCTAGGCGCCCTAGCGCCTTGGTTCTTGACTAGACTAGCGCTAGCAATTTACGCAACCTTGCTTGTACTCTTACAAGTAGATGTTAAACTCGATAGATATTTGGTGAACGAACAAAAACCACAATTGAACAGAAAATTCGGTACGCATCGTGTGCTGATTCGGCTCAAACTTTTACCATACTTTTTTTGTATTTCGGTAAATCCAAAATTTTGCAAAAAATAAAAATAAAAAATAAAATATATATTGTAATCATAATTATAATATCTATTTAGTATTTTTTTAATTTTAGTATGCAAAAAATAAATTATAATACAAAAATAAGTAATATATACGAGAATATATATAATAATATAAAAGTACATTTTGTATATGCTAAATTTTCTATTTCAATTCTCTCACAATATGGTTTAAACTTATTTTAGTGATTTTTATGTATTAAATAAGATAAATAAATGTATATATACACATTTTTTTTTTAATTTTCTTAAATTGATATGACAAAGTGAAAATTGCGCAAAGTTCAGATGGCAAAGTGAAATTCTTAACAAAGTTCAGATGGTAAAGTGTAACTACTTATGCTTAAATTTTAGGCAAAGACAGTTTTGCCCTCACGTGGAGGGTATGTACCGGAATATTCGGAGAATATTCCACCGCTCATGACCGCTATTGGGCAAAGTGCAAAACTTGTATAGTCTATACGGTAAAGTGTAAAAGAAATTAGTTCGGATGGTGAAATGCAAAAAAAACGCATAGTTTGGGGGGGGTAGTGTTTTTCCTCTATATATATTAGAATCAAATGATATCATTCATTCTTCAAAAGAAACTTACAATGATTATAATAACGAATGAAAACATTGCAAGCCCTATAAGATCATAAAACTATACAAATCTAAAACAAACAATTTAAACCTAAATAGATCTAAGCTCGATCCATAAAATCCGAACTTCGCAACGAGTCATTGGACAAACACGTGCCAAAGATGGTCTCATTTTCGCACGTATCGTCGGATAACGGCTCATCGATCTTCGAACAAAATTCCACCATGGGACAAATTTATTAACTAGGAAAAAGCTACATATTGGGGACAAATAAAAGACATCTATTGGGTAAAAAATTATTTAACTTAAAAGAATGAAAATTACTTCCTCCATCCTCCTCTATAAAAGGATGAGAGAAGAAAATGACGAAGAAGATAGATGGAAACAAAGCGGCTAGAGTTTTTGGAATGAAATTTCTTTTAAATTATTTAGGACAATTTTTTTAATCCTATATTTACATGTGTTCGATCGACCAAGATAATATTATAAGTATACATATAATATCATGTAGTACATTAAAACTAAATGGAACAGATAGAATAAGAGATGTCGGTCATTTGTCGAGTTCTAATTTAAAGTATACGGAAACGACTATTTTATTAATGGATTAATGTCATCCACTTTATTTTGTTTAGGGTAAATTGCAATTTTAGTCCTGTAACTTTGGGGTAGTTGTAATTTTAATCATTTATCTTTAAAAGTTGCGCTTTTGGTCCCTGGACAATTTTGCCCATATGGCTAAATAGCATTTTTGGTCCTTTATCTTTTTAAAGTTAGCAATTTTATAGGGATGGCAATGGGGCGGGTCGGCCAGACCCGGACCCGCCTCGTGCCTAGAACGGGCGGGCGGGTCACTGTTCGCCCATTTTAAATTAAATTAAATAAAAATAAAAAATATATATTTATAAAATATTATTTACAAAATTTATTATTATTATCAATTTATAAATATTAAAATATAATATAATAATACATAAAAAATATATTATAATATATATTATATATGCAAAATATATATTAAAATATATTTTAAAACTAAAAATTCTAGGCGGGGCGGCGGATACTCGCGGGCGGAAGTGATACCCGGACAATATCTTTGTTTGTTTTTCGCATTATCTCAAGGTTTCCCTATCGGCTCCCTACGAGTTCTTTTTCAACATATTGGTTATTTCAATATGTTATCTTGTCCTGGTGTTCTTGTGCATACATCGTTAAAATTTAACGATATATCCTATAGGGTATACATCTTGGACACTCATTCAGATCCATTTTATCGGAGAAAATTCTCCTCATCAATTATTAATTATATAAAATAATAAATTTAACTTAAAGTTCTTAATAAACCTGGGCTTTGATACCATTTTAGGCAAAACACTTAGTCAAATAAGCCAATTATGTGCATAAGGGTATTCTTGGTATTTTGAAAGTATGGAATAACCCCAGGGGACCAATTTTACAACAACGTAAAACTTATAGGACCTTGCTTAGGTATAAAATATATAGGACCAATTTTGCAAAAACTTTCAAACTTACAGCACCAATTTTGCAAACTCAATAGTTACAATACCGAAATTGCAAATGCTTATAGTTATAGGACCAATTTTGCAATTTCCCCTTTTGTTTATATACGAAAAAAAAATTCGTTTTCAGCTCAATGAAACTGAAATAAATGACAATGTCGATATTCTCAATATAATTATATAAGTGTATTATAAATATAGAAAACATAAAATAAAATGAAATATAAAAACTAAAAGCAATATTGGAAGTGACCACATGTGATGCCATGACTACCACTCGAGATTTTATATGTATCACTTTGTGTCCCAAATATCACCCCTACATACTAAGTGAATTGATGACATTGTTAGTAATTAATGAGATAAATACACTTATCCATCCGAACTATCTTGATTTTACACTTTACCCTCCAAACTTTAATTCGTGACACTTTGCCCCCGAACTATGAAAATCGTTACACTTTACAATATATAGACAATTTTGCCCCTAGGTTTTATTCTTTTTAAAACAATAGTTCAAGTTATCCCTTTAAACTCTATTTTGTGGCAATCTACTACATAATAATAAATTTATTGCATTAATCATTAAACATGAAAATTTTACTCCATAATCAATTTGTTTTTCGGATTTTTCGAGAAATAAGAACCCGATTTTTCTCTAACTTGTTTTGTTCATGGCATTGTTACACCTACTTAGATACAGTCTCTATTCGGAAGTTTTAAATGGATCATGTCGGGTTTCCACTTATAAACTCAACAAGACATACTTATATCCAGATCTTATTTCAACTATTTATCCGTATACAAATTGGGTCTTTAGACTGAAAATGAAAATAGTCCATTACGACCATATCAGGCCCAACATGCTTCCGTAAAATTAATAAATCCCTTAAAATTCATACCTTCTTTGAAACAAAGACCGGGTTAAATGGTTCGCAACACCACCAATCGGAAAATTATTGCACCCGGATCGTTTGACAAACGGCTCCTCACTATTCAACCTCACCCTCGGGAAGATGATCTCAAGTTATCCGACTCCTTCAAAGAATCGCCAAAGACCTTGGTTCGTTTCCTACTCCAGGCGTATAAGTAATTCTTAAACGGGATGAATTAATAGAACATTATGAACACATGTTGAAGCGAGAAAGCCTCTTTTTATTAAGAACTTATAGAAATATTTATTACATTAGTAATCTCCTTTTGGGAGGAGAATCTTTTGGTTTAGCCTCTCATAGATGAGGCTTGCACTCAAAACACATAAAATTTTGAAAACTAAACACTCAAAAATATTACAAATTTTTCACTCGAGACTTTATTATAAGAAAACTAAGAAAAATGTTCGATGTCTTGACTTCCTTCAAATCCTGCATTTTATAGAGGTAAGTCCAGGACTTCAAAGGCGGACTTCAAATCTTGCTTGATATATATGACGTCACCGCTTACGTCATATCCCACATTATTGCCTCGCCACCGGTTTCTTTTTCTCCCGCGTGACTCGGCCCATGTGATGTTTGTCGGGAATCTTTTTAAAAATTTGGTTTACGTGGTCCCCGAGATAACGCGTCTTGTGAGTGGGCCCTTATCCTTTCCAACTGCATGATCTTGTCGGTCGGGTTTGGGTCGGAATCCTTTCCCAAACTCAGTTCCTTCTTCGGGGCATGCTTGATGATCCGGTTGACCCAACGCCAACATGCGCCATGTTCTGAAATTTCCGGTAAGTTTCTTTGCTTGTCGGAATCTTGTTTTCCCGAGAGAATTCTTCTTTTGGTCTCGAAGAGTTCTTCTTCGCAAATCCTGTGGTTGATCCGGTCATCGAATTCAAAAGGAAAGATCCATTCGCCAAATTGCGGAAGAACTTGAATGGATATTTGACTTTGTCCATTTGATTAGACAAACCCAAAGACCCCATGCTCGTCCTGGTAGAAGCTTCATCTTGAGAAAATGCTCCTACTAACACTGGTCCTTCTTCCTGAAGTGAAGCTGCCTTAATGTATTTTAAAGCATTTCCATCCGGTCTTCTTAGCTTGATGAAATGAAAAGCTTCATTAAAGCCTCTCTTCGTTGGTTCAGAGCGCACCGATAAAATACGCCCAAAATATCTCCTCTCGGCCAAGTGTGGATTATTGGCCCAGGTCTCGTAAATAAGCTCTCCAATCCATTTCGATAATTTTGAAATTTCTGGGAATCCTGGTGACACAAGATAGATTGAAGCTAAAGCTCCAAAGGTATACCATTCTCGCACTTCATTTGGATGACTTCTGGTTTCATCCAAATTCGGGATACTTGCCGAGATATCAACCATTGTTTTCTGCGGGTTAATACATTGTCTTGTAACTAGTTTCTCCCATTGCCGTTGATATACCTGCATAGGAGAAATCTTAATCTCGTCAATTTGAACCTTAGATTTGCCTGTCGTGTCCTAAGATTCAACTCTCCTCTTTTACCCCGAGAGGTGCTAGGTTGACTTGAAGACTCGGGTTGTGACACCGAGCTTCAACATTCGTTACGATTTGTACACCCTCGGGGATGCATCACCCGCAACACTTGTGATTATGGTACTTGAATCCATAACCTCCGGGTTAGAGCCCCGTACTCTCTCGGCCCTTTTTTTGCACCGTAGGAGATGCGACCGGAAGAGAGGCCCTTGCGGCGCTAAGAACAATTGTCCTTGAGCGGCGGCATGCTCGTATTTGACTAGAAACGGAGTTTACGGTCGGCATGTTGAAGTCGTCCGGCAACTTCTCGCATTGAGACATAACGTCCCAAAATCTCGTTCTAGACTCTCCAGGTTTTCCATGAGATGTCTTACTCGTTTAAGGACCTCGTTAGCAACGCGTCCTTCCATCTCGTGTCAAGAAATCGCAAGAATATTTTCATGAGATTTTATAATGACAATATCATAATCATAATATTGACATTCACTTGCCATCTAAGTAATCGAGCCTTTTCTCGGTTTTGATTCAATTTTGTTTTTCGAAAAGCCTTGACACTTGAATTATCAATTTTTAAAGTAAACTTTTTAGCCATAAAAATAGAGGCCATTTTTAAAAGCCTTTACATTGCAAATAATTCTTTCTCGTTAATACGCCACCGAGTTGCTTCACTAGGGGTGAATAAACCGCTGCGATATCTGCATGACACTTCCTCGTTTGGTGTGACTTTTGTAAGAACCGCCCCCACCAATCATCACGGCATCCGTGTAAAGAACCGATTCGTCCTCGTCTTGGGAATTGCAAGCTTTGGAAGCTTTTTACAAACTTCTTTAAGTTGCTTAATTCCTTATTGATGTTCATCTTCCCATTTGAATCTGCATCTTTTTTTAAGCAATGGGCTAAACACCTTCCCGTAGTATGCCGATTGTTAATGAACATTCCAACAAAATTAACAACTCCAAGAAAACTCAAGTCGCTTCTTGTCTTTCAGGTGTATCCGAAAATCCCTCATATCTTTTCCACAATATGATTACAGAGAATAATTCCCGATTCATCAATTTCAATTCCGAGGAATTCAATCTGTCTTTGTTGCAATTACCGCCTTCTTTTAAAAGCACTAATCCTTCTTTGTGACAAACATCCGAAAATATTTCCAAATGTTTGAGATGCTCATTCATGTTAACTTTGAAGCGATAAGAATATCATCAATGTATACGAACATGAAGTTTAAATAATCCTTGAAAAGATTATCCATCTTTCTTTGATATATTTGGGGTGCGTTAGCCAATCCCACGAGGCATCACGTTCCAAATATAGTGTCCCGTGGTGTAGAGAAAGTCAAACTTCTTACTTTCTTCCTCCATCTTAATCTGGTAGAATCCGGACTTGCAATCGAACTTTGAGAATATATTGGCACCTTTGATGCGATTAACCGGATGTTCTCTACTTGGGATATAGTATCCGTCGAACTCCAAAATGTTATTAATCCCTTTGTAGTTAATAACAAGTCTTGGCTTTCCTCTTTTGATTTCTCCATGGTTTCTGACTAAGAATCCTGGACTGCTGTATGGAGAAACTCCTGGTGAAATTAACTTAAGGTCAAGATGTTCCTTAAGTATCTTCTCGCATATCCTTACGATCCTCCTGGTTTATAAGGATTGGTTTGAATCTTACAAACTCGTACTCCTTTCCAGGTTTAACCTTTAAGGATGCTTTGAGCTCATTCTTATCCCACCATGCCAAAGGATCTTCATTGTAATTCCTTTGGATCTTCTTCTTAATGTCCTCGAGTGATATTTGTTCCTCCAGGGTCACGTCACTCTGCGGACTCTCCATTAGACTCATCCATAATTCCGCAATGGCTTCCGAGTTACTCGTTCTTCTCCTTGTACCCTGAATGAGTATAAGTTATTATCCCATATCTTCCGATCCTTTTGAGTGGAACCAAATTGTCATAGGATAAAAAAGCTTCACCAAATTTTCTTTGATCCGCCATTTTTGGATTTGAAGTTTGGCTTCATCACCACGCTTTGCTGCTGCGAAAATTAATAGGCATTTTTCGTAAAATGCTTCCCATGATCATTGGACAATGATCTTATGATCACATAATGTTGTGAAAATAAGTCTTCTTGTCTCATTCTCCTGTGTGAATCATTTGAATGTTTGTAGGAAATTGTTTCCTAGCAAAACATTTGCACTGTATCATGGAAATAGATTGGTGGCGTTTTCACTTTGTACCATGGGTACCGCCGCACCTCCGATCATGATTTACGCTTGTTTAATTCCTCTATTAAGAATAAGGATTCTTTTAGAGAAATCTCTTCTATGCAATAGCTGGTAAATCTTCTCCAATTTTTTTAGGAAAAACATCCGGTTTTGCGGTACATATTCCGCTCTGAATCAATATAGGCGGCGAAATACTCGGCCTTGTATTCAACATATAACATTCCAATTGAAATGTATATGGAGAATGGACTAGTGGTCATCCGATTACGTATCTTTTATCGCCCACCGTGAACTCCATTCCTTCTTGTAATCTTTCCCAAGGTTTATGATCCTCAAGAAATTCAATTCCCGGTATTAATTGTTCGGATTTTTCCCTCTACTCTGAGATAGTCACTCAATTTCACCTATCTTCAAAGCTTCCTTGATACCTTCCCACTATAGGTTGTTGGAATAATCTGAACATCACAAGGAAAAATATTATCTTTTTGAGTGATGTCGAATATTACTTCAACCTCTCGCCATCATACGGACATTTCGCTCTCTGTTTGTTTTGAAAACATCGGGGATACGCTTTGAATCGTATTTGTCTCCTTTCTTCCCAACTACTGCTACTCACCATTTTGTCCTGCTGGAAAGACATCCTTCTGGGCTCAACTCTGAGACTTCGACTTTTGTTGAAGACTGGTTGATCTTGAATTATCATATCAATCTCCTTTATAGTTGGAGATTCAATGATTTCTGGTAGAACCACCCTGGCAAAGTCCTCAAAGATTCTTGGGACTTCAATAAATTCCTTTCTCAAAAATACTTGGAATGATGGGTATTCGAGAGAGCATAGGAAATCTTGTATGTGATCGAGTAAGGCCTATTTCCTTCTTTCATCAAATCGACTCTTTTGAAATCTTGATGAAGAGTTAGGACTCTATTAAAATCTCGATCTCCCAAATTGTATGCAATTCTTGGATAGACATTGAATGCTAATTTTCCCGCATACAAATTTCTCATACGCTCCAAGGCATGAATCCTTGAGATGTGAGATTCGCTTGTCAAAAATAGCAAGATTGAGTGGCGAATCTATTCCTTCCTTGAATGTTGCCTTAATAATGACTCTTATGGCTCCAATGTGAATCCATGAGAGTGTATTTGCAACTTCTCCTTTAACTCGCTTTTGATCTCTGTATTTCTCTAATAGGGACCAACCGCATCTCGATCAGTTCACGGTAAACTCCATCGGAATTGCAAATTCTCCGTTGTTACCCCGTGAATAATTTGGTGTTTTTCACATTCAAAACCCAATCTTATCCAATGCTTTTTCCATAGCTCCGATTGTAAATCCATCATAGACTTGAAGCTTTGGATCTTCCTTCATGATTCTCATAAGAGTTTTATGAAAGAAATGTGTGAGAGAGAATCCTGACATATCCTCTCATTTATCTGTCAAAGAATTTCTTCTTCACTCCGATTCTGAGTGGATTCACTTCCATCATCGAATAGATCTCTTCTTCATAGATGCTTTCATTTGAAGGAATATCCTCAAATTGATACACCCGTATTAAATCCACGATAATAAACACTTCTTCGATTTACGGTGTAACCTCGAACCGCCGACTCCTCGTTTTGATTATGTCCGGCAATCCGTTGAGATATGCACTCTTGCTCGCATGTCCAAATTAATTACTTCTTTGAAACTTTCATTAGCTCGTGTGAGCACGCCCGAAAGTTCTTCTCCCAGGATTCTCGGGTACTTGCTTGATTAGAACCGATGATGAGGCTCTACTCCGCCTTGAATCTGGTCTTTGCCCGATTTATAACTTCGGGCTTTTTGTTTTGACCGAATCTTCTAGGTTTCCATGAAGACCGCTTCTTTTGTTCTTTCTTCCTCGGCGGTATGGATGGCTTCTATCCTTCTTCTTCTTGTGTCGCCTTAGTTGACCTCCCACAACTGTTGGGATATCATTATCCACGCAACATAGAGGAACCGTTTTGTTAATTCCTCTTAATCTTTTGTAATTCTTGTATAGAGGTGCTTCGTAACACCATTCGAGATAACTTGGCCTTTAGGAAAGACATTTTTAAAGCCACGCTTTCTACTTGACTCCTCCTTGTATTCCCGATAAGCATTTCTCTCCGGGGGACTCGGAATCTTTGCAAAGAATAGTCATGCGCTTCTTTTTTTCCTCAATCTTGGATTTTCACGGTATTCGGTGAACAACTTGATATATTCGTTAATATGACAAATATCCAAAGAGCTCAAGGCTATAGAGGGCTTGTTTATATCTCTTTCTTTTTCATCCTCTAATCCTCGAAATAACCTGTGCCGATGAACTGGATTTTGAATAGTTTTGCCATACCATCGACAATTCCTTTAAGTGATTCTCCGATGTGACCAACTTTTAAACTAGCATCGGTCATATCCCAGAAATCTTCACCGATCCTTCAAGACTCATTTCAAGTAGTAAAATGAATGAATCCTTTGTAAGATCGAGGGTTCTCTTTGAAATTCTCATAGTGAAGCCCATTCATCAATGAGAACTTCTCTATTTTTAAAATCTGGGATGTCCAGATTTAACATCAACCCATATGGATGTATTGGGTCGAGGTGCGATCTTCCATAAGGCGTCGATAAACATTCGGCCTTCCAAAGTGGGTTGTCTAGTTCCCCGCAAGAGGTTTCGACCTCCTGTTCTGAAAGTGGATCACTCCCGGTTGTGAAATCCCGACATGTGGCATCCTCTCGTCTCGAGCTCCATGATGCGAACCCGTCTTTCTTCGACGTTAGGATCAATCGGTGGCGGTGGTGGTGGAATTGGTCTACCTTGTGGGTCATAGGTAACCAAAGGCGATTCCTCACTGCGTTCATCTTTAAATCTACAATACATAATCCCGCCAAGGATTACGCCGGTCATGTAGATCTTTAAGATTCGTCTTTTCAATATAATTTTTGATGGATTTTCCTTTGATTAGAGCAATGAGTTTTTCCTCATCTGTCATCTTTCATATAACTTCCGGTTGGTTTCCTTTTTGGTGTAAATAGGTACCGTCCCAAAATCAATACGTTTCCTTCCTCCTCCGGATGAACTCGGCTGTCCTCCAGGTTCTTGACTCGTTTGAATATCATGAAGGAGTGATTTTCGAGGATCGCAAGTCGCAAGACCATGAGGAGTAAATGTAGATCATACAATAAAATTTATGGCATAGGTGGTAAAGTGCAACAACTTTGAAGTTTAGAGGGTAAATCAGAAACAACTTTCATATATCTAGGGTGAATCGTAATTTAAGGCAAAGTATAAAATTTGGCATATTTGGGAGGGTTAAGTGTAACGATTTAAAGTTCGTATGGATAAGTGTAAAACTTGAATAGTTTGGGGGTTGAATGTATTTATCCCGTAATTAATTTACACATGGCGTATATTTAGGATTTTGAAATATGAGATGAATCACGATTTGGAATAGAGGATCCTATCCGCATGACTACTATTGGTAATTCAAAATTGTCTAGTTATTACTCCCTCTCTCCCATAAAGATAGACAAGTAGAACAATTCACACAGATTAAGAAAACATAATAAATGTAATTGGGATTCTAATTTTTTCTATATTCTTCATATTTGCCCTTGCATTAAATGGTGGCATATTATTCAAAGTTAATTAAATAGGGGTAATTTAGTATATTGTTGTATAATTAATACTCTCAATAAGGAAACAAACCTATAAATTGGGATGGACAGATAATGAAAGATGGTCTATCTTTTTGGGACGGATGAAGTACTTGACATGATTAAATAATAAATGCAACATGTAAGAAAAAATTGTCTTTTTTTTTTCAGGGCTCTTCGGTCCAAACAAGGATTACATCATGAAATCATTGGGATGTATAATTAACTCTAACCATGAAGACTTTCATGAGTAACTCCCAAGTCTAGTGGCCTTGAGGTTGCAATTGCATCTCAAGGTCTTGGGTTCAAACCTTGACTATCATGGAGTGAGGGGTTGGGATTTGCCCCTCCCCCACAGATTAGGACCATTCCCGGAAGGACGGAAATCCCATACTTGAAGGAAGTGTGAGGTTTGTGCCCGACCAAGTGTGGGGATACTGGGATCGTCAAAAAAGAAAAAAATGAAGACTTTCATGAGTGTGTAGCAAAATATCTCTTTAGCAATTTTTATCATCCAAATCTCTACTGCTCTTTAGCAAAAATAAATTTTGGGGAATATTAAATTTACTGGCCCTTTACCAAAAATAATTACAAATCCATATTCCAGCTAGGTCATATTCTGTGAAATTCCTTTTAAATTTATCCAAGGATTTGGGAGAAAATAATTCTAATTCTTTGTCATATACCAGAAATTATTCTTGTTGATGTCTACATTCTACACTTAAATTAATTGCTAGCACTATAAAATTTAGGCAGTTAAACTTCATGTCACAATATTTTTAAAAATGTGATTTTTGTAATGAAGTCTTAAATTAAGAATATCAAGAAAATCCAATTTGTTTTTCGTTTCTTTTTTCCAATTGCAAAGCTTATGTCCTATTCATACATAAAAATTGAAGCTTTTACATTTATTAATTAAAAAAGCATATCATAATCATATAATTTATATTAAAAATATTCGTTTACACCTGAATTTTTTTATTTAACCCTTTTCTTTCCTCTTTAAATATTTAATATTTTAGGTGAAATATTTCTATATACATATTATAATTACCTCGTATAATACTTAACGAACAATATTCCATTTTAATAAATATTAATAATATTTGAATGTATCTAAAGTTAGTAGGCTTAATAAAAAATGATTGACTATAGTATTTTTAATGTTTTACAAATATTCTACTTATTTATTAAATAGTTATGTTATAATCATAAATTAATTAATATAAGATATATCTAAAATGATTCCATATTTAAGCATAAGTACAAATCACAATTCGTATAAAACTAAGGGTTATTGATTTTTTGCAACCCGTCTATAGGGTTATTGCGGTTTTAGTTACGTACTATTTTTTTGTGAAAATAGTACCTAAACTAAACGAATTTGTTGAAATGCAACCTAATACACACCGCGATGGAATATTCCACCTAATTCCATCACGTGACACGCACGCCCCTTTTTTAAAGGGTATTTTCGTCGATTTAGGTTGTCATTATTTATAAATGGACAAATATACCCTGTCACACACCAACTAGGATTTATGGTCGGGAAAAATGAAATTCTAGCACCGAAAATAAGCCAAAGAATCTACCACCGCCGCCAAATGACAACGACAAATGAGAAAATTTTCCAAACTCAAGAAAGCAAAATTTTTTGAACCAATTGCAGAGAAATAATAACTGAAAATTTACACACAATTTATTAGAAATACGACCCAATGGCTCCAATCAAGCAAATATTCGGGATTGTGGCAACTGGGACTATCTACCATCGAAAATTATTGTGACTACATTCGAGAAAAATATAAAACTTTCCTCGAGAAACGACATCCCAACAACACTCTCACCACCATTTTCGAAGAAATCTCTCCCAATTCACAACAGACGAAGTATCCCGCCGCTACCTCCACCTCCGCCTCCTCCGCGACTCATGAAATCGCTGAAATCTTTTGCTTGCTTACTTTTTTCACTATCTCTGTTTAGAAAATGGAGACCTCATTTCAAAATCTCTCCCAATTTAAATCCGTCTTTATATTGTGGAAGAGAATTTTGATTGCTATTTTTTAGTAATGAGAATGGATTTACGAATGAGAAGGGTAATTTGAGATATTCGAATTAGGGTTTATATTGTGGAAGAGAATTTTGATTGCAATTTTTTTCACAAAGTTAGAGATTTTTCTGAGGTTAATGATTTGTTTAGTTTAGGGTTCACAACTTGCAATTTGGGAACGCTAACCCCTATTTGGGTGGGAGATTAATGACAACCTAAACTCGACGAAAATACCCTTTAAAAAATGGGCGTGCGTGTCACGTGATGGAATCCCGGTGGAATATTCCATCGTCGGTGTGTATTAGGTTGCATTTCAATAAATTCGTTTTGTTTAGGTACTATTTTCACAAAACAAATAGTACAGACTAAAACCGCAATAACCCTATAAAGACAAAGGTTGCAAAAATCAATAACCCTAAAACTAATATGAAAATAAAAAATATTCTTACTCCCAATCAACTTTTTTGATACATTTATTTATAGGGTTGTAAACAAACCGAACCGAATGAACGAGGATTGTTCGTGTTCGCTTGTTTATTGTAAAAGGTTGTTTGTGTTCGTTTGTTTAATAATCGAACATGTTCACGAACGGTTTACGAACATGCTCATGAATTAATCATGAACAACTATATGAACATGTGTATAAAAAAAATTAAATACACCTTGTTCATGAACATTCAACTCAAAATAAATGAATATTATGATGATTGCAAATGTAAATAAGTTGTAATATTAAACTAAAATAAGCTTATTTTTCATAATAAAATAATGAACATTAAGGAGTAAACATATAACTAATAATTAAAAAATGAATAATAAACAAACATCAAACGGACAATAAATGAACATGTTCGTGAACAGTTCATGAACATAAACGAACAAATTTTCTTGTTCGTTTATGATCATTAAACTTAATAAACGAACATAAACAAACTCGCTCACGCATTTATTTGTCGAAAAGCCTGTTCGTTTACAACCCCATTTATTTATAAGTCTACAAATTTGTATGATATTCCATTTCGTTATTCTTATCCAATTGGTTCGCCATAACGTTTTACAAAAACTCCTAACACACTGGAAGACATCAAATGCTGATTTTTTTTTATCACGTATGTACCTAACTAGGATTTTCACCGCATATTTCTGTACTTTATTAACATTAATTAATAGTATACGCTGGATCTTAAAATTATTTAGTAAAAGATAAACTAACAGATTAACACTTAAAGTACATAAATTGGTCGATTTTTAGGGAGAATTTTTTTCGATGAATTATGGCTAAATATGTCAATTGAGTATCTAACACGCTTCTTGCTTTAAACACATTAAATGATAGGTGAAAGTTTTCATGGGATGGGACCATGAAAATCCAACTGAAAAATCAATTTCCATTTAATGAAGGAACGGCAATGTCAGGCAGATTTCGTCCATGTAGGTCACTTCCCGGCCCGCTTCATGCCCTCACTCAGGTTTTAAAATTTGTAATTTTGGGTCTTCATTTCTGATTGGGGTAAAATTGACATTTACTTATTGTTTTTAGAAGTTTAATTATTTATTTAATCAAATATTTAAAATTGTTATTCATGGACTAGTTCTTAATTGTTATTAAATGGGGAAATTGCAAAATTGGTCCTATAACTATAATCAGTTTGCAATTTCGGTGCTGTAACTATTGAGTTTGCAAAATTAGTCCTGTAAGTTTGAAGGTTTTTGCAAAATTTGTTCTATATGTTTTATACTGCAATTTTGGTCCCGAGTTTCAAGTTGTTGCAAAATTGGTCCCAGGGTTATTTCATATTTTCAAAATACCAAGAATACCCTTATGCACATAATTGACTTATTTGACTAAGTGTTTTGCCTAAAATGATATCAGAGCCCTGGTTTATTAAGAACTTTAAGTTATATTTATTATTTGATATAATTAACAATTGGTGAGGAGAATTTTCTCCGAGAAAATGGATCTGGATGAGTGTTCAAGATATATACCCTATAGGAGATATCGTCAAATTTTGACGATATATGCACAAGAACACCAGGACAAGATAACATATTGGAATAATCAATATGTTGAAAATTAAAAGAACTCGCAGGAGCCGATAGAGAACCTTGAGACAATGCGAAAAACAAGCAGCATATTGTCTGGGTATCACTTCCGCCCCGCGAGTACCCCCCACCCCGCCTAAAATTTTTAGTTGTAAAATATATTTTAATATATATCTTGCATATATAATATATATTATAATATAATTTTTATGTATTCTTATATTATTTATAAATTGATAATAAAAAATTTTGTAAATAATATTTTATAAATATATATTTTTTCATTTTTTTAATTTAATTTAATTTAAAATGGGGCAGAACGGGTCGATCCGCCTCGCCCCGTTCTAGACACGGGGTGGGTTTGGGTCCTGGCCAACCCGCTCCATTGCCATCACTATAAAATTGCTAAACATAGAAAGATAAAGGACCAAAAATGCTATTTAGTCAGAAGGGCAAAATTGTCTAGGACCAAAACTGCAACTTTTAAAGATAAAGGACCAAAACTGCAACTTTTAAAGATAAAAGACTAAAATTGCAACTACCCCAAAGTTACAGGACTAAAATTGCAATTTACCCGTTATTAAATAGATAGCTCGTGAGGCCCAGTCTACTAAGCAAAGCCCGTAAGACTCAAATGGTCTACGAGGCCAGTCTACTAAACAGGGCCCATGAGGTCCAACACTCGTGTCATGCCCCAAAAGTGGAGTCGCGACACAAACAGTTAACTTAAGCCAGTTCACCATACTAGTAATATAATCCACCAAGAATTCAAGCAACATTAATTCCTAAATAGTCATTATTCAACATAGCATCCCGGAATCAAAATTTAACGTCGCAGCGGAAATACCAATTACAAGCCAATTATCCATTTGAAGAGCCATACGTCCTTCTAATACATCAAACATGATAAATTGTTCGTAATATAACATGAACAAATATTAAGTCTAAATTGGCGGACTAAGTCTTGAAATTACTCTGTTGCTTGGTTTTCTTCATTGACGTCCTCATCATATGGTAGATAGACAACTGGCCGTTGAAAAAGGTAGGGGTGAGACAAAAATTCTCAGTGGATGAGTGTTCGTGTGTAAATGTGGTTTATATAGATGCAGGAAAACAGATATATGAAGAATGCATGGTTTATGATGCGTGTGTCACACATGATGCACAAGCACCGTGATATTCGAATATCTTGTTTTATATAATTTGACGAAAAATTTCGTGAACACTCGGATACTAAAACAACGATGTTAATAGGAAATAACACCAAACAGTATCATCGATTGATTGTAGATTTATCGGGAAATCCAATTACAAAATAGTATCAGATGTCTAAGGACAATTTCGTATTCTCCATACATGATCGTCGGGTTGATAGAATAAATGCTTTTCGCTTCAAATTACTTTCTCATAATTTCGGTAAATTGTTGATATTCAACAACTTTGGGGAGCCAAATGTATGTTTTGCGAAAACTGGTCGATTACTATTAGAATATGTTGCCTTAATTGTTAGCATCTTTAACAAGTTCACATAATTCTCATGTTATTACTTATATTATAACATAACAGCAATTCAAATATAAAATTATATCACACAACAAAAGAAATCCCTAATTTCCGAGGTGCTTGGACCGTCAGAACCATATTGCTGCCTCTTTTCCTCAATTTTACATGCTTCTGCTTTCATTTTTAAGTACAAATTTTGGGAGGAGAATGGTGATTGGAATCGAACCAAGAACTCTGGTCTCGGCTTGATAGCTAATTTCATTGCTCTTGTGAAAATCTTTGTGTGAAAGAAGTGATGACGCCCGAGCCGAGCTGGAAGAAATTAATCCACGCAATTAGCCCAGCACACATCCGAGTGGGGGGGCCTACAGGTGACGTCAGTAACGGTGCCCGGTGACACGTCATGAATTAGGCTCGCCCGCTACCGAGCCCAACCACAGCATGGCTGCCGAGCCCCGACCCCCGAGCCCAAATTTCGGCGGGAAACGCATGCGCGACAGATTCATAAAAATAACCATTTGCCCATGCTTGCCCATGCTTAGTGCTTTATTGGTATCAGAAACCGCCACGTGTCAGAAAGTTATTAAGAGGAGTCACCAAGTGGCAAGACTTGGCTGACATGCACGATTAGAAGGGGACATGTGTCCTTTTCAAATTATTTTACTGATTAGTGACTGATTAGTGCAAAGATGACTGTTGAAAAATCACTTACGAAAGGGGTATAAAAGGCCTCAATTAAGGAAAAAGAAAGGAGGAGGAAAACATAGAAAAAGCACCAGAAAACGTGTTATTATAAGCAAGACCGACCCCGATAGTCCGGCTCGGCATTGTATCACAAAAGGCAGAATTAGCCATAAATAAACACACGTTACGCACGCTTGTATTTCCACGTGTTAAATTTATTACATATTTTGCTTGTTGACCAAAACGCACGTCAACAAATTGGCGCTAGAAGGAGGGCACCGTATTGGTCCAGTCAGAGTTCCAGGCAAAAGCAAGTTAAGTGAAAACCAGGTAAAGTTCAACGTTTATCCTTTTCGTAATCGACAAAATGAGTCAGCAATCGAGAAATGCTCGTTTGACTGAAGAACAACACCCTAACAACCAAACTGGCCAGACCACTAATGGTCAATATATGCCCCAGACAGAAGCAGGGAGCACCACTTTATTTCCTTTCGCTCAGCTAATTGCTAACCCAACTTTCGTACAGCAAATGAACCAACTCATATCACAAACTCTCGCTACCACCAACTCTCAAGCACCTCCTCCACTTCTTGTAAATACTAACCCACTCAATCCACAACTAAATGTTAATATCAATCCTCAAGTCCCTGGGCTTCCTCATAATGAAGCCCAAGAGGCTAGTTCAGGTAATGAACAGCGTGTCCATCGTGATAGAAGGCGGCCGCGAGAAGATGAGGAAGGGCAAAGTCGTGTAGCGGAGTCACTACCGGAGCCAACACGACATCGCCATGCCCACTCGGTGTTCGCCGGGGCGACTAGGAGTTGATCCTTTACGCCCGACTGATCGACAAGTTCCCGACTCGGTGTTCGCGGGACGACTAGGAGTTGAGCCTATGGCAGAACGGATGTAGAAATTCAACTCCTTCGCCGTCGTTTGAATGAATTGGAGGGCGATCCGAAAAGAAGCGAAACGATCTCGGAGGCCGCCCAAGCAATGAACCAACCAACAAGTTGTTATGTCGCCATTTTCCCTGGTATCCTGGCGACCCGTTACCACCAAAGTTGAAAATCCCCAAGTCGGTCTATACAATGGGGAAACCGACCACCACTCACATCCATAAGTACTTAGCATGGATGGAATGTACAAACCCTAGTGATGCCATTCTCTCGGGCTTTCCCATTGACATTGGGCGGCCGAGCCCACCGTTGGTTTAGGACCCTACCACAAGGGTCCATTCGGGCATGGGGAGATCTTGTCTCCGCTTACGACGCATTTCGACTTCCAAGGTCCGAGCCACACCAAAGGACTCCTTGTGAACATCGACAAGGGAATGATGAGCCCCGAAAAGCTATATTTCGATTCAATAAGCAAGTTCAAGAGATGGAGCCGGTGTCGAATGACGCCATTTTAATTGCGCCATGGCTGGCCTTGCCCAGACTTGGTTCAACTATTCTATCCACGAATCGGGGCGACCTCGTACCAAGAATTCCCGGTCCGCGCGAACACCATATTTGCGCGCAAGAAGCCATGGCAAGTCACCGCCCCAGCAATCGCCAGGCGGCGCGAAAAAGACGGAAGGAAGGAATTAACAATTGGGTCGGGGTCGGGATTGACCATTCTCGGAAAACCCAACCACGGGTTTAAGGCTCGCCAGAGCGCGAGCCGAAGTTGCCGCGTTGAGGAGTACTTTGACCCATACTCCATCGGCCCATATGGAATGAAGTCATGGTCTAAATTTGTTACCTCCGCTCGGCCTTTGAAGGTTGAGCCGGCCAAATTAGATTCACGCCGATCTTGCCTATCATAAATAAATAGGTCACGATACCGATGAGTGCCGAGATCTAATCGAGAGAAATTATGCGTATTGTTCGACAAGGCGGTCTCAAAATATACGTTCATGAACTACCGCCCCACCCCAAGATCGACTCAAGGTGTCAACTTGGAGCGCATAACCAATCCAGCTCTCCGTCGCCACCACCGGCCGAGAATCGGGGTAGGAGATCCTCATGATGTCGAGTGTGAATCGAATCAACACTAACACACCAAGATAGCCACTCCAACAGAAAAGAAAGGTGATGTCGAGACAGCGCCCACGCCGAAAGCGAAGTTCGGGTGGCGGAAATCAGAAGGCCAACCCACCTACGCTTTGTGCTCTCGGACGTGGATGCCGACCAGGTGGTCCACCCTCATTCCCCCCTGGTCATTACTTGCACCGATTTTGGGTATTCCAGTTCATAGAATTTTGATCGACTCGAAGCTACTCATTAGTCATTTACGCCCGAGCCTTTCGAAGATTGAACGTGGACGATAGCTATATTTGTCCATGCAACGACAAAGATTCGATGCAGGGTTTGGAGGAGGAAAACATAGAAAAAGCACCGCGTGTTATTATAAGCAAGACCGACCGATAGTCCGCTCGGCATTGTATCACAAAAGGCGAAATTAACCATAAATAAACACACGTTACGCACGCTTGTATTTCCACGTGTTATGCTCCCCCTAAGGTGGGGCTGTATCTTCGATCCCGGAGGACTCTGTTGAGGCTCTCTTCTAGCCCTCCTCCTCCCGCTCGCCGCCTCGTCCCGAGCCCCCTCGGCCTCGAGGCGGCGGGCGGAGCGAGCCTGCCGGCTGGCTAAGTTGGCCTCAGTGGCCAACCTCTCAACCTGCTATCCCTAATGCCCCGGCCTGGATATTCTCAAGCCTTCGGATAAAGGTGGCCGAAGAGGCCCTTTTGATGCTCGGTTCTCTATAAAGGTAAAAAGACGAAAAAAGAAGCAAAGTCAGTCACATAAAAGGAAACAATAACAACAAAAGCAGAGAAAGGAGAAAAGATAGACTTACTGTAACCAAAAACGAAATTTGAAGGAGGATGAAGGACAGTTTCCCTTGCTCCATCCTCCACGCGAGCTTGCCACTCGCCGCTCACCCAGAGCCACTTGCCTTTCCATTCCTTCAAAGATGAAGGGAGACCTTCCACTAGGCCGTCCGGGATACCCAGTCCGGTCATGTTAATACCACCGGACGGCTGACCCCGGGATGAAGGAGTCGCTCGCCAGACAAAGAGCTCGTTCATCTCTTTGAACTTGGGGCGAGGGTATTTTTCTAAGTGGAACATCACCAAGAGGCCGATGATCCTACCCCAAGAAATAGGGTGCACTTGGGTCAGATGCATACCCCACTTGCAAAACCACCGCGTGAGGAAAACCGGCAGTGGAAATCGCAGCCCATATAGGAGGTCGACATGTATGGCCACGCAACCCGTGGTGGGTACCGAGGAACCTTCGTGCCATCCGGTACCCAAAAATTGATGCCACTCGGAATACGGTACCTCGTTTAGAGCTCTCCCATCTCCCTGATCATCGGATGCTAGGGATGTCGTTTATCACACGGCATCCACCGAGGCTCTACACGGGCGAGGGCCTTCTCCTCGCCGCCATCGCCATTACGATGGCCCATGGGCACTTGAGGCCTCTCCGCCTCGAATCTCCGGAGGGTTCGTCTACCCGCTCCGCGTTATCACGCTCCGGCTCGATGGATTCATATCCTCTTCTTCCTGACGATCTCTTTGAAGATCGGCACTCGAGGGATCCTTCGTTAGAATTCTCTCGTGCCCGGTCCGGCCGATACACCGTGCCTTCTCGAAAAAGCCATCAAGCGCCGGATTAAAAATAGTGTGCGTCCGCTCTAAAGATGTTCCGCCTCGAGGAGAAGAATGCGGAGAAGAGATCGAATGATGCTCGGACTATAAAGGCGGAGATGGTCGTCTTTGGGGAGAAATAAATGAAAGGTTCGAGGGGGATCCTCGATTTCAACCTCTATGCTTTATAGCTACGGCTTCTACTATCCTCGAAAGAAGACATTTTATAGGTAAAAGGAGAGTATTTCAAAAATACCTAAATTTGAAGTCTATGAACTTTAGAGTACAATGCCATTATTGGAAGGCCATTGCTTTATCATATAAAAGCGGTCGTTTCAATATATCATTTTTGTATAAAATTCCCAACATCCGATGGCGAGGCCATACATAAGGGAATCGGGAGGAGTCACGAGAATGCTCTCTCAAACTCCGATCGGTGGAGATTAATGTGATGGAACGAGGAGAAACCACCGGGACCACGCAAGGCGATCCCCGGACAAAAGAGGAGTCCAGCGGAGAGGTGGTGATTGTTCGGAGGATAATCCAGGTCGTCGACACGGGAAAGAACCGATGATGGAAGAACAAGGAAGGAGGATAGAGCCGAGAGAGATGTACCGCAACGAAACGAAGTAGCGGCAAACAAGAATGAGCCGGCCATTGAAGATGAATTGCCCCTGCAGAGAAAAAGGAAGAAGCGAGTAAGAAAAAAAACGGGCGGAACCGGTGGAGCAGACGGGGCGTCGATCGACATCGGCGGAGCGAGGGGCGCCAATTACGTATTGGCCATGACCTCCCGAACCATATGGAACCGAATTGATTGAGTTTTGGGAAATAATCTCGGCGTCTTTGCGTGGACTCATGCGTACATGTCCGGATTGACCCCAAGCATGCATGCCACCGCCTTAATATTGATCTAACGTTCGCCCAGCTTATTATCTAGAAAAGGCACAAACTCGCCCCGACAAATGTTGCACTCGAGGCCGACGTTAACAAGTTGCTAGATAATCAATTTATCCGGGAAGCCCTCTATCCCCGATGGGTTGCCAATCTTGTTCTCGTCAAGAAAAGCAATGGCCAATGGCGCCTATGCGTGGATTTCACCGACCTAAATAAGGCATGCCCTAAGACGATTACCACTACCCGACATTGATTATATGGTAGATGCCACTGCGGGACACGAGTTGATGAGCTTCATGGATGCGTACTTTCGGGTTACAACCAAATACGAATGCACCTGATGACGAAGAAAATACATCCTTCTTTTTCGCTCGTGGAATTTCTTGTTATAAGATGATGCCCTTCGGGTTGAAGAAGCTGTGCGACTTATCAAAGGTTAGTAAATAAGATGTTTGAGAAAATGATATGTTGTACTATAGAAGTTTATGTAGATGACATGTTGGTGAAATCATTGTATGTATCTCGATCATCTCAATGATCTTAATAAAATGTTTGTTATGTTGAGAGAGTACAAGATGATGTTAAACCCGAGAAAATATACGTTTGGGGTCGGCTCGGGTAAATTCTTGGGGTACATGGTCAGCCGAGAGGGATCGAAGCTAACCTGACAAAATAAAGGCCATCATCGATCTTGAACCCCGAACTCGGTAAAAAGGGTACAAAGCCTGACGGGCGATTGGTCGCCCTTAACCGATTTGTTTCACGGTCCACGAGACAAATTTAAACCTTTCTTTGAAATCATAAAAAAGAACAAGAATTTTGAGTGGACCGAGCAAGCACAGTCGCTGAATCCCAAACAACACCTCTCTTCAATTCCTATATTGCAAAAACCTACCCAGGGGAGAACTTGTATTTATACCTGGCGGTATCCGAATACGCCATCGGCTCGGTCTTATCGGTAGATGGTTCTATTCAACATCCATCTATTACACCAATCGACGCTACATGATGCCGAACATCCACTATTTATAGTGGAAGAAATTAATCCACGCAATTAGCCCAAAGACACATCCGAGTGGGGGGGCCTACAGTGACGCCGATGACGGTGCCGGTGACACATCATGAATTAGGCTCGCCCGCCACGAGCCCAACCACGCATGGCCGCCGAGCCCCACCCCGAGCCCAAATTTCGGTGGGAAACGCATGCACGACAGATTCATAAAAATAACCATTTGCCCATGCTTGCCCATGCTTAGTGCTTTATTGGTATCGAAAAACCGCCACGTGTCGAAAGTTATTAAGAGGAGTCACCAAGTGGCAAGACTTAGCCGACATGCACGATTAGAAGGGGACATGTGTCCTTTTCAAATTATTTTTCTTGATTAGTGATGATTAGTGCAAAGATTATTGTTGAAAAATCACTTACGAAAGGGGTATAAAGGCCCGATTAAGGAAAAAGAAAGGAGGAGGAAAACATAGAAAAAACACCGAAAAACGTGTTATTATAAGCAAGACCGACCCGATAGTCCGACTCGGCATTGTATCACAAAAGGCGAATTAGCCATAAATAAACACACGTTACACACGCTTGTATTTCCACATGTTAAATTTATTACATATTTTGCTTGTTGACCAAAACGCACGTCAACAAGAAGAAAATAGTGGTGGAACAATTTAAAGTTTTCATAGAGTTTCTAAAGTTAAGATATTATATATATATATATATATATATATAGTTGTTAAGTTTTACACTTTTATCCTCAAAAACTAAAAGTACCTATCGCCTTGGATAGAATCATTTTGAATTTTTTTTTTTTTTTTTTTTTTTGCAAAATAACACCCCTGGGGTGGGGATTGAGGCGTGATCCCCACCGTATATCAAATAATCAAAATGTCATACAATGTCATGCCCGTCAAGCGGGAGAAAATCAAAGAACAAATAACCTATCACTACGATATCTAGAAAGACTATCATAATGAGATATCTCAAAATAAAAGGAGAACCAATGATCTATAAAAATCGAAGCTTGGATATCCCAAATGGTCCATCCGAATGAGCGCTAGGAGGTGGTGAGAAGCCGTGCCCTCATCAACAATGTGATCGCCAAGGGCGCCGCTCCCAACTCGCAAGGTGATCTGTGGGTCGATTCCTTCTCTGTGTATGTGGGAAATCGAATCAAGGTCCTCAAAGATGTTCCGAATGCGAATCGGGGTGTCTTGAACTCCCAAGAGCCAGGCCACCGGAAATGATCGTGGTGACCACTCGCTTTGCATCCAACTCGATCCAAATCAAGAGAAAAAGACGGGCATGCCGCAATCCCATCTCCAGCTAGAAGCTCGGCATGAAAGCTAGACACCGCCCGGAGAGAGCAATGAAAAGCCAACATAAGTCTGCCCGAATGATCTCGAATCAATCCCCTCCAAGAATCAAAGTGTCCCTATCAAACGAACCATCCGTGTTCGGCTTGATCCGAGGAGACCGAGGGCTCGCTCAAATCACAATCCTCGACTTGCGTGGAACTGTGGTGGAGCACTCCCCTGCAAAAAACCAACCGTAGGGAAGCATCCGACCAATCTGATGGGTTGACGCCGACCTGAAACAAGAATCCAGAGATACCGCTCCACCTGCCAAATAATGTGAGATGCCAGGAAAGGAAGGTGTCGATGCTTGACACAATTCCTTTCCGTCCAGACAAACCATAAAATCAAGCAGGGAACCAAGAAACTCAAGTGCCTCGTGTGTGATCCAGGTGTGCGATTCCTCCAAAATGAAAGGAACAATATCATATTAGTGGTGTGTGGAAGTGTAGTGTCAAACCAAGGAAGAAAGTGATTCCACACGGACTGAACAGTATCATTCATCAAAAAGAGGTGAGGGATAGATTCGACCTGAGGAGAAGAATGTGGATTATTCAAGCAACAACAACAACGTGAGGCAAGGGAAGTGCCACGTGCTTGAAGCTTGATATCCACAGGAAGACGATTACGAAGGAGGCGCCAAAGGAATATAGAGATAGTAGGAATAAGAGCATCGTTCCAAATGGCACCATACTGATGGTTACGAGCATTTCTACCCCTGGAGAGAATCCCAAGCGAAGACATAGAGAACCCACCATGAGAGGTAAACATCCACCGCATGATATCCTCGGACCAAAAGACCTAACCCTGGATATATCCTCAATGAGACTCTCGAAGCCCACATCCGGGGAGACCAAGACTGATACAATCTATCTCTATCCCACATACCATCGCGAATGAACCACTCAACCATCATGTGACCCAACGGCCGATCCAAACAATGATCCGCAAGCGCGGCGATGCCCAAACCAAGTATCATCCCAAAAACTAACACGGCTACCCACTTTGCTAATAGACCGAAAAATCCGCTCCCGGGCTCGAATACCGATCCGCCTCAAGCGCCTCCACCGATGACTATGATTATGTGTTACTGAGAGGCTCTACAGGAGACCGGCCCGTTGTAACAAGATTTGCGATCAAAAATTGAGCCCACAACGAATGGCCCTCGCGCGTAACCTCCACCACAACTTGAATGGCGAAGGCGTCGAATATCCCGAAAGTCGGCGCAACCCCACCCCACCCTCGAGAAATAGGATGACGGATAATATCCCAATCGATCCAATGAATCTTCTTCTCTCATCCCGCATAGGACCCCCGGAAGAATCTAGCCATGATCTGCTCCAATCGCTAAGAATCGTCTTTGGCGGTATTTACTTGAAGAATATGCAACGGGGTGGCCATTAGCGTGCTCGAATAAGAGCGAGCCTACCACCAAAGGAGAGATGTCGATCGACCACCCAAAGAACTCTATCCAACATCCTCTCGAATCACTAGGAGAAAGAGCTCTTTCGTCATTCGCCCGCGAACAAAGGGACACCCAAATAAGTCATTGGCAAGTCATCGCGAACAAAGCCTGTCATCTCATGAACCATGTGCTCCCATCCGTCAATGTAACGTGGGGCGAGAAAAGAATCTACTCTTTTGGACACCGACCACCGCCGAAGTAGCGAGAATAGTGCTCGAGAAAAGTGCCTCAACGTGGCGAGGCCATCGTCCGACGCCCTAGTGAAGATAACAACATCATCGGATAGCCAAATGAGTCACCGAAAACCCCGTCGCGTCCGATAAATCATATCCTTGTCGTCTAATAATGGAATCCAATCCCGGGATAAATACTCCGCCCGAACAAACAAGGCGGAGATAGAGATCCCCCTGCCGATCCCCGAGTCGAAGGAAAATATCCGTGGAAGGATACCATTAAGTAGAACACGAGAAGCCGATGCTCAATACAACCAACCATATCAATCCACCGAACGGGAAGCCCATGTGAATCATAGTTGTATACAAGAAATCCCATCGCACTTATCATAAGCTTTAGCCATATCCACTTCATCACCACATTAGGAATCTCGTGGCTGGCCGATATCATGGATAAGCTCTGCGCGAGTAATATGTTATCCGAGATGACACGGCCAGGGTGTGAAACCACTCGATTTGGCGACACAATCAAAGCGCGAATCGAGACTAACCGCACATTCATAATCTTAGAGATAATCTTATTCGTCACATTGCACAAAGCAATCGGCAAAACTCACCACTTCGAGGGTGAGGAACCTTCTAATGAGAATTATAGATGTAGCGTGAATGTGGACGGCATGAGATTACCCGAAAAAAAGTCAACCACCGCATCCTCAACATCCGATCCGACGAGATCCCAACAATCTTGAAAGAACAAAGATGAGAATCCATCAGGCCCAAACGCTAGACGGATCAATCCCAAATACCGCATCGCGAACCTCTGGCCGTCGGCATAGCACAAAGTCCATCAAGATCAACGGAATCGAGCGGGGAAAGAACTCATCTCTACAGGGGAGTCGATCTCCAAGTCGAAGTCATAAGATCGAAAGAATCGAATCCGACTTCAATCTCGGAATCTGTGTGATCGTCACCCCATCAACGCAATCGAGTGGATCTGCGCGACACCGCTTCGCTTAACAAATCCGTGGAAAAACTTAGTGTTGCGCTCCTCCTCGATCCCACTTAATCTGCAGCTTTCGGCGCCAAAAATCCTCCTCCATTTTCAAACGTAGCTCGTACTCGGCCACACAACGATGTAGTTTAGCCCGATGCATCGGAGATGGATCACTATCATATACTGACTGAGCCAGCAAACCGCCTCATCGGCCCGTCTAACCCGATCAAAAACATTACCAAACGTCCGGTGATTCCAAATCTTGAGTCTGCGCTTGACCCTATTCAACTTGTCTTGCCGCAAGCTTCTCATTCCAAAACAACCAAAGAGGATGCCCCCATGCTTCCTTGACCACCTGCAAAAAAGTATGGTGACGTATCCACATATGCTGAAATCGGAAAGAAGAACGAGGCACATGCGGTAAAAACTGACAAGATATGAGTAAAGGAGCATGATCGGAGCGAACACGAGACATGCGTAACAATAGAAGAAGTAAACACATCACCAGTGTTCATTATACAAAGCCCTATCAAGTCTCTCCTGAAGCCCACTTCTAGCCCACGTAAAGATAGGCCCCTCACACCCGCATCAAATAATTCACAATCCGCAATCATATAGGCAAAATCAAGCATCTCATCCGACCTATCGGTGATACTACCAATCCTCTCGTGATCATGCAAAAAAATGTTAAAGTCACCGCTAACAAGCCAGGGTAACCCTCCATACTAATCGCAATCTCACGCAAGGTATCCCACAAAACATACCTAGCTACTCTATCACATTTAGCATACACAAAAGTCAAATAAATAGGAGGCAACAAAGCGGATGTCAACCTACAATGTAAAAAAGTTGTGCATGATCAACAAGAATGTCAAAATGTAAATGAGCGTGAGACATAATCCGGATATGATTAGAAGCAATTAGATAAGCCATTATCAAAGCCAAATCTACGACAATAGAAACTAAACTCGAGTAAAGTCATAGGTTCTAAAAGCGCAACAAAAGGCAATTTATGACGAAAATTAACGATGCAAATGACGTTGGCTACCCTGATTAGCGATACCCCTCACATTCCACGTTAAGAATTTAATCGACATAATTAACAATTAGAATGAGAAGAGGATTTAGAAACACCTGATCGATTCTTGGCTTGTTGCCCTCCTCCTTTGTAGAGAAAGTTATGAACCACTTTGCCCGACTTTGAGCCCTTTTTCGACGATTTCAGAACCTTGTCAATCCCGGATTTTTTGACTTTTTCCGCCTGGACAACAACAATATCATTTTTTTTCGTATGCAATTTTGTGGCAGTTTTCCCATTTTTCAAAACAGTGGCTAATGGGGCAGGGTCCATGCCTGGGTCCGCAGCAACGTCCAAGTTGGACGGTAATGGAGATTCAGCGAGATTGGTCTTGGGTATGAGAATTAAATGGGCTAGACAGATGGTTTTGGTTTGTGGGTAGAGTGTAGGAGTTGGACACGGATCCAAAAGCATCAGAGGACACTTGGGCTGGAGTACTAAAGAAGACTTGGGCCTCATTTATGGGACATGTTTGGCCCGAGTTCGCTGGTAGCGGCTCTAGAGGCTTGTAAGTGGAGGGCCCCGATGGGGGGTGGTTTATTGGGTCCAAAAAATTGTAGTGGGCTGACTTAATTGATTGAGAAGAAAAAATCGCAGGGCCCATGTTGTAGTTGATCGAGGCACATGGAGTTGAAGAGTTGTTTGGCCCTTTAGTGATGATGTCGTCCAAGTCACAAAGCAGCATGGAATCATTGACCTTTTTAGCAAAGCAAGGCATGGGTGTGGGCCCATGTGTCTTCCCAATAGAGGAACATTGTTGGTCCAAGATGGTATGCAACGCCTCTAAGGGGCCTCTTGGACGGACCGCTTTGTGGGGGTGGTTTGGTGGGACCAAGTTGCGGGGGATGGGTTGAATGATGCAAAGGGGACAAAGAAATGGGGCCCACAAAGGTGGAGACCGCGCTGCGCACGCGGATGAGATGGAAAGATAGTTGTGCGAATCGAAAACCGCTGAGGAGGGCACGTATGGTGGGTCCACTCGAGAGGAGTGGGTTGTCAAAGGACTCAAAAAATTCCTTGGGCCCACCAAGCTATCGACACTAGCGCATGGGGAGGCGGGGGTGTTTGGACCATTGTCGCATCCAAAGTGTGTTTGCCATCCTCAACCTTTTTAGCATTGAAAGATGTGGTTGTGGGACCCTTCAAAATTCCATTTTTACCAAGTTGGGCAATTACACCCTCCAAAGGTATAGTAGAGTCTGCGAAATTTCAGGGAATTATTATCAAATAAAGCACCACAATTATCATCCTTCATCACGCCACCAAATCCGACATAAAATTTGGGGTCCGTTAATAATATTATCACCCACTATTTCAATCATATTCAAATTCGGGAAGAGGAACAATTTTGACCAAGGTGATCTATATTATTAGATGATTTTTGGGCCCCACAAAGAATGATTTCCAAATAAGAAACAGGAATCTTATTATCATTTAGAAAAGAAGATCCCATGTGACCATTTGTAGTGGACATTAAAGTCCCAACAAAAGCCCTATGCGGATTTTTATTCTCCTCAAAAGAAGACAAAGTAGGAGTAGAATGTGAGATACCCAAAGGAGAACCATTAATCTGAGATGGAATCCTCGACTCCATTTTCACGACCAATCAATTCATTCTCAGGCGCATGCGTTTTGCCAGGTTGTCTATTTTTATCCCAAAATCAATGTTCTTTTTATTGGAAATCCCATTTTCGAGACCTGCTTGCAAGCACGAATTGTCTCCCATAATATTAGGATTTCTAATGGTAGTCGTACGGTCGATTCTAGCAGCTACCACGTCGCCAACCAGATTTTCTTCCACAATTATGGAATCAATCCGCGTCGTCGGATGAAATCCATTAACCTCGATCCGCCCATTGATTAATTGAGACGGATATCCAATAGTTGAGAATCACCATTTACCGGACTCGAGAATCGATTAGTGCCAGAACCTTCAGCATATGAGTGATTATCTGCAAAATAGGTATGTTTCGAGTTTTTGGCTAATTTCAGACACTCCTTAGAAATCAAACCCGTTTCTCTAGGTCCTTTCCTTTTGACCTTTATCCAATCATGATCCTGGAGCAATAACTTTATTAGTACCTCGAGTAAGATTAGGGTTTCGATCCTAGAACTCCTAGAAATACCCGTTGCACCCCCGACTTATCCAAAAACCACTTAACCCCTTGAGGTCGTGACCTACAGAACCTGCTATGGAAGAAGGTCGCCTAACAGTCTTTGGTGGGCGACTTGCATTCCCGTTCATGTAGCATCCCACAACAGAGTGTCCAATATGCTTGCAATGAGTACAATAATCCTAACCCTTTCATATATAATCTTTTGAACACCGTGAAGTCTCATCAAACTCAAGTAAAATTTCTTCAGTTCTCTCCTTCAATAAGTCCAGTTCAATACAAACCCGAGCCATAGATAATCGAGACCGAGAAGCTGTCAGGGAGTCCACTTGAAGAGGCGTACCTATAATATTGCTGATAGCAAAAAGGGCATTATGATCAAAAAAAAAAATGAATGGCGATCCTGGTAGAGCGAATCCATACCGGCGCGAGAGGGCTTCCGTTCTCGGATTAAATGAAGGTGTCCACTTGAACACACGCATCGGGCAGTCCCCCAACGACCAAAGAGTGCCCATCCATAACTTATTAAAGTCCTCCTCAAGTTGTAATTTGATGATAATATGTGAAGAATTTGCAAAGCTCCAAGAGAAAGACCCCTTCAAATTCAATGCAGCAAACCCAGAATCAATTCCTTTGGGGTGAGGGATCGCGAAGGAAAATTTTCCAATCAAGGTGAGCTTCCAAGATGCTGCAAGACGATCATTCTCTGAGGAAGAAAAACCAAGAACCTTCTTGCCATCTCTAATCTGGTGGGTGCCAACTGGAACGACTCTCTTGGGGTCAAAAGAAAGGTTAGAACGAATAGAACTTGAAGCAGTCACATTTGCATATGACTCATACTTAGGAGGTTGATTTTCCGGCGGACAGGGGTCGGAGTCCGCCATGAAGGAGGGTGTAAAACCTGGACAGAGCAGAAAAGGTAAGAGAAGGAACATTTGAGAAACACGAAAAAGGCAACAAAAACGAAAAACCAAAATAAAAAACACAAAAGATAAACAGGAGGCGTAAAATCCGAAACAAAAACACAAAAAACTCCCTTAGAATGATGAAATCCTTGAAGAATCCGTGTGAAATCGGCCCGAACGTGGAGAACAGAGTAGGTGTGTGTGAAAAAAGTGTGTGCGGTGTGTGAGAGAGAGCGAGCATATTTGCCCCCTAGCTTTTCAAGCTCCCAAAGTGTTTTGTATAGAATCATTTTGAATTTGATTAGTTGATGCTAACCAAATTGGGATCATTCGCTTTCTTGAAATGTTTGATTTTGATGGCGAAAGATTGAGGATTCCAAATGCAAGAAGGGAGTGAAAGGGCTTGTGGGGCAATGATTAGTATTCTAAAAATGAATATGGATTAAACCAAGGGCATAAAATGAAAAAGTTTGACATTTCAAGTATACTAAAAGAAGTGGGATCAATCTTGTGCGTTAGTGGTAGAAACTTGTACTTTCGAGCAATTAATCCAAGTCTTATTTCATATGAGCACCATTTTAAATCTTTGAACCGCACTTGATCGATTGAACCTAGGTTATACTATATACCGGTGGTTGGGCCAGACCGTGCAGTAAGGCCCTAAATACCATTTTGAGGTTATACGAGTTGTTGAAACCGCCAAAATCGTTCAAAACCTTAAACCGGATTTAGCCTTTTTTATTTTTTATTTTACTTTTTTAACCTTCTTTTATATAAAAATTGAAATTATAAATTTATTATTTAACATATTTATACCATAATTCAAATAAAACAAGAGTTCAAATCAATTATTCAATATTTATGTTAAGTTTCAAATTAATTATTTATATTTTAACTAATTGGATAAGAATTCTAATCAATCAATATATTCTACATTTAGACAAACCTCTATAATATAGGCATAGAGAATCAATCAAATAATTACATAATAAAAAATAAAAATAAATAATATATATAACTTCTCTTTTTATATCAATATGTTACATTAATATTTTATATAATATAATTAAAAATAATTAGTTTTATTAAAATTGGTAAAGTCGGCGATTGATCCGTCCGGCCGATTGAAATGCTTACCAATGGCTTGCCGGTTTGATCACTTGCGATATTTAAAGATCGCTGCGTATGAGTGCGTGTGACTCTTCTCCTAACATATCCCGGAAAAAGATAATAAAAGAAGTTGGGCTTGAAGATTTATAAACCTCAGACACTTCCCTAGTCCTACCATCTGATTATAATCGACCCATTTGAAATTTGTTATTGGGTAGTTATCACATGGGTCAAACTTCTACGAAAGAATAAATGGACTAGGCTTCACAAAATAGTAAATCGGGCCTAAAATTGCAGACAAAGTGAGCACTTCATCACATGGATAGTTAATGGGTAGAGTCAAACATGATATTTTATTTAAACTTGTTTGAATTGCTATTGAACTTCAAAAATTATGTTTAAATTTGCTTTGATTGTTGCGAGCATTAGAGCCAAAAGACGAATCAAACTCGAGTTCAAGTAGTTTGATATTTTCAAATATATTTAATTATTTTCTTCCATAGTAGTCAATATCACATATCTTGGTTTATTTTGTTCCATAGTAGTCAATATCAATATTTCCAGTATGAAATTCAGGAAAAAAGCAAATACGAAGCATGTTATCATAAGTCATAACAAGTCAAAACAATTAGCAATTTCTTCCAACTTATCAGCCTTTAACTGTTGCTAAATGCCTTGCAGAAAGATTAAATTATTTGCTTCAATAACTTATGGAGGAAAAACCACAAGGCAAACATGAAAGAAATGACTTCCCAATCAAAGTGGACCATTACCATCGTTTTGGGAAAAAAAAAAAAAATCAAAGTGCAGCCTTCCTCCGATGCATTTGGGGTGTGCAATCTGCCTATTTTTTGTTGTTTTGAGGGGAGAAACTTCCATATTTTACAATTTATGGGTGCAATGTGCCAAACACACGTATTTTAAAGGTGCAAATGAAATTAGGGAGAATTTCATAATAGGACCCAAATTTAAAAAAATCTATCATTTCAAGACCCACAATTTCAACCTTCTCAAATCAAGACCTAATTTTTATTTTTATTTTCTCAAATTGGGCTCTCCTCAAATTTTGGGTTCTCACTTCAAGACCCAAAATTTCAACCTTCTCAAATCAATACCCAATTTTTATTTTTTTTTCTCGGCCCTCCCCCAAATTTTGGGCTCTCAATTCAGATTTTAAAATTTAACAAAAAGAGAAATATTAATGTAATCTATCACACTGACCACAAAAATTAGTTTTATTTCTCTTTTTATTTTTTTGTGCATTCCTTTTTTCCTAATCGATACTTGTTTTAAACTGTAAAATTCAATCATAATTTGGATATCTTATTTTTTTTAGTACTAAAAAATATTTTACTACTTCATTTCCATTCATAATTTGGTATATTTTATTTTTTTAGTAACCGATAAATATTTTACGTTTTTTCATCTTGTTAGCTACATACATTTATATTTATAGATCTTGGTTTCTACACGTTAAACAAAATTAATAATAAAAATCAAGACTAAAAGATTAAAAGATTAAATTATGACTTGCTCACCTAAAACTCGTATTGTAACAGTTAGAGCAATTCTTAGACCTACGTAAGCCACAGTGAAGATTCTAGTTGTTGCTAAATACTTTTGGTAATAAAAAGATTGTCGTGTATTGTGTACGATGTATCGCTCAAACAACATAGTTCATAAAATGCAACTTTGGAGTAAAATTACCAGGCGCTTTAACACGATGGATCATTGATCTTCAATCTCTTTGAAAGCACGTGCACCAAATTCAAGCGTTCGGTCCATCCAAAACCACATTGATTTCGATCGTTAGTAGCTTCAATCAGCATGTTCACGGAAACGCACGATTTTGCTAATGAATGGCTTCTCCTTTTGATAGCTGATCATAAAATTATCAGAATTGTTAAAACTACAACATTGAAAATTTTAGGTCTCAAATATTTTCCTTGAAGAAAAATGCGTAAAATAACACTCACATTATAAAAGCCGCTACACTGAAACATGCCAAACCAAACGAGAAGTGGATGGTAAAGGTGGCCCAGAAGTCATCTCGGTTCAGATATATTCTTTCAAGGATGAAGGTGGCTACACCTGAAACTAGTAGAAATTCACAGCCAGCGGGCAAGCAATCTCTAAAGGAAAAGGAGGATACCTGAGAGGACGACATTCAATGCATCAAATGCCCAACTTAGAAAGACGCTCAATATCATTCATTACATGCTAGTTTCCACAAAGGTCAAGGTGAAGTATTATAGAAAGAAAAGCACACAAAGTTACGTAAATAGAGGTGTACCTTGAAATATTTTCTGATGAAAATTGCTGAATATATTATCCTGAAGATCATGTCTTTACTATAGTTAAGGAAGCAAAGACTTCTTCAAACTATCAATCGATTATTAACATTGTTGGTCATACATTTTCATCAAGGCAGCAAACATGACATACGAGAATAACCATGGCACGAATTAATCACAAAGTAAAAGAAATAATAATCAAGGATACTCAAAGAATTAGCTACTATTAATCCAATTGCACCTGCTGATCTTATAAGCAAGACATTTAAGATTAGGTAAATCAATGAGAAGACAAGTAACGAGTCATTCGACTGTTTAAGTTGATTCTCTGTTGCAACAGCATGCAAAAATGCTTCTGATGTCCCTGATAGAAATGAAAAGAAAAGAAAATAACTTTAATTCCATATAACAAACTCCTCGATATGGTGCAATATCTTAATTCCGTCAAACGGACTTTCAGTGTATATAGTTAAAAACTCCATTATTGTTATTATTTCAGTGAACTGCTAAACCAATTTTAGTTGGTTAAAAATATATAACTTAAAGAGCTGTTTTAAAGTCAGGAAAACAAAAAGAATAGTAAAATAAGTAAAGTGCTGCTTAGTGATAAAGACAACAAAAACAATGGACAGAGTGATATGTATAACCATTTACCATTCATGGCCAACACTATCACATAAAGGCAATAACATTGGAGTGCTGTGGAAGCTTCTCCATCACTCCATTTCCTACCATACAACAATCTGATGAGGGAATAAGAATAGCTTGGACCAAATGCGATGACCACAAGACCTAACCAAATAAAAGAACAATAAGATATAGAAAGAATGAAAGATACATTACTAGAAAATCGCACCATTATGTAAACACACACAAGGTTACAATGCACATTATAACACCTAGCAAATGCATTATTTTCTCCCAGCAGGAAGATCTAGAAAAAGTGTCATGTAAGATTTCATATGAATAATTTTGTCATGTAAAACTCAATATTATCTCCAAACATGGACCAATCTAACAAAAGAAGACATTAACAGTCTCTATCATTGTTAATTATCATTTTTTTCATTGAACAATACATTAACCGATTTCTACAATACACTACTCTGCCTAGTAAGTATATAAAGCAGAAAAATGCATCTCATTTTATGGAGGTTGATGATGTAGGCATCATGCTATATGACAACTGCACCTTAATATCAACTATGTTGGGGTCCATAGCGTGAATTCATAGTGCCAATTAATTGTCTAAAATTAGTTAACACTATAAATTCATGCAAAAAGCAACGTAGCAAAGGGCCAAAGCATCAAAGTTTCATGCCGGATGCTTTTCTTGTCGCAACCTTCATAAGAAGGAAAAATGAGATGAAATTACAGAATCGCCATCATCATAGATTTTTCCACTTGCATGGAAAATATGAGACGGCAATAAGTTGAGATAGTTGCTCTAGTCATGCTATATCATGCAATTTTCTGAAACCAAAAGAGTTTTCTGGGAGGAGAAGAAACAAAGGGTAAATTAGCAGATTTTCCTTCCTACATTTGGTTCTCATTCAAGAATAAACAGAAGATAAACAGAAAGTTTTGTTTTACCCTATGCCCCATAGATTAAAATTTACCAAGGTTCAAGGGGGAATAAACAAGCATTGGAAGACCCATCCATGTCAATATTTCTGAAATTTGGATATATTTCTCCTCAAAAGAAGGCCTCTTAACTTTTTAGGCCTATACCAACATTGATGCTTATGGGTCAGGGATACAAAACCAGATGATTGTGGAAAATACCCAAAACCCAGTGCTAATTGGTCATTCGGAAAAGAGTAGGGCAATTATTTTTTTTCCAAGACCTCATATGTTAAAGCTAGAGCTTTTGACAGTGTGTAAAAGCTGAGCAGATAAAACTTCTAAACAGACAAGACAAGACTTCATTTTCTTTCACACATTGTCATCTCAGATGACATGACAGATATACCAGTCACCATAAAACTAAATTGCTTAACATGCTACAAGTAGATGCCCTTTCATTATCAGTTAAATAATAAAGAAGTTCTATTAAGGACTGAGGAAAAAAGAAAGAATTTGTTCAGACAAACTGAGGCAAAGTAGATATATACCTATTAGCAAAACAAGCTTCAGTGCATCTGTCAGACTCCTTGCCAGCTTTTTCTTTTTCTCGTTGTAATTTCCTGCATGCAAATAACATTAACAAGCCTAAATCACTTGTGAGAAATGAATTCAATATCAACCTAGGATGAAGCTAACTACCGGAACTCGTCAAATAGACCGTTACTGGGCTCTTTCCAATCAATCTGGAAACTTATTTATCGCTCACTTGATCACATTATCATTTCCTTAAGCTTTATGGTTTATGATAATCACGTTAAGTTACATTCTAATAGAATGCAAGCTAATAAATAAATTATAATTCATGGTTTCTTTATAATATGCACCCAAGCAACTGGCAAAACTTTGAGGCCTATTTTAGATTAATTGCTTAAATGACCACAAAATCACTGGTAATTGGCCACAACCCAATCCAGGCCAAATTGATCATTCCACAAGTTGAATGACCTAACCTTGAGTCCTTCGCCGCCACCCCCCACGCAACCCATGTTAGACAGTAGAAATTTGTTATCAAGGTCCTAGATGACTCCATACAAGTAGATTAACACAGTTATACTAGCAGCATGCAATTATGTCATTTGAAAAGGAGCAGAAGGTTGGAATTTTGTGGGAGCTACTTGAACCAATCACCATCAGCATTTCTGATTATGCAATTCTTAAATTTCTTATGAAAGTTACATTCTGATATTAGCTTCATAAATAGACAAGTGCATACTTGATTGTGATCAGTAACAGATGATGGCTATAGTTTGGGATGTTAAAGCCACTTCTGTTCTTTAGACGCACACAGAAATTCAAAACTCAAGTAGATCTTTCTACAATGGATAGAGCCCTATACAATGAAATTTTTTACTCAGAAAATGACTTAAAATATATAGAATGTCTCAACAATGTTCGCAAGAGGTAATTGATATGATAATACTGCATTTCTAGGATATGAAAACACACATTTCAAGGATATGAAAGGAAAAAAATACTCAAAAGGAGAGATATAAACCTGATGCAGACCTTGCAAAAGTGGCATACGAACTTTCTTCAAATGGAAGAAAAACCAGCCTCACCACTAAGCTCCTGAGAGATTAAGCTGTTATCTTTTAGAATACTGCCTAAATAGTGGAAGGTATGCCCTATAAGAGCTCAAACTTGCATGCTTAATCCATTTCAAGCAATCCATCTCAAAAAAACTTCCTCTTTTGATAAAATTGAATGCTAGGCAAAAGAATCATGGTTGACTTACCTAATTTGTCTACAAGTCCATATACTGCTTGGTTATATGGTGTATCCAACCATACAAGAACCATCTTCTCTCCTTCCTGAAGAATCAACTTGCGGAAGGACTGAAGAGTAAAAATCATACACATGTTTGCAAGCGGTCGGTCATAACCAATTGTATTTCCTACCCTACAACAGCATTATCAGTTTAAAGTGAAAACTGAAAGCAATTACCATTTTTCTTTAAAAACCTTTTTGACTCAAATTGGAAAACAAATATGTTACTCCATCATAAGAAAAGAATAAGAGAAGCATCTGTTACACTGAACTAATCACACATTTTAGATACTATCAGTGGAAATTATGATACAAATTATTGCACTGATTAAAAACTTCATCTTCCAATTCCTGCTTAACTCCTAATACATATACCAGCAAGGACAAATAGTGGCACAGCGATCATCACTTAAATTGAAACCAACAGTATTATATGATTGACATTTTTTTGGGATCTTACAACAGATGCTGGGAACAAAAAAATAAAATCTTGCAAATGAATAATACATATAAAGAAAAAAAGAAAAAAAAAATCTCGAAAACTTCCTTTGACATGTTTAATTATCCCACTATGGAGACCGAAAATATTTGGATGGATCACAAGGGGTGAAAGGGAACATACTGACAAGAAATATTATATTTGGATGGATCATAAGGGATAAAGGGGGAAAATACTGACAAGAAATATTAAAGATTTGCCAGGCATTAGAACAAATAAAAAAAACATTTTCTGTAAATAACTTTGACAAGCAATTCCCTAAGTCGTCTCATTTTTTCCCCCATATATTTGCTGAAAAACATATTTGCAGCTAAACATAATAATGGAGCTAAAGAAGAAAATAGTACCTTAATGGAAACAGAACAGAAGTTCTATATACTCGAAATAGAAGGAAGTAGCCCCAATAACCTAAGAAAATAGATCCTCCATATGCAACCTGAGACAGGGAAAATACAATTGCTTTCTCCTGCAATTGAAATAATAGTTGATTCAGTCAGCAGTTGCAGTTTAACTGACTAGGAGACAAAAATAGATAAAAGATTAGCATGAGAACAGTGAAGCAAGCAAAAGCATCTACATGAGAACAGTAAAGCAGGCAACAATTTATATTTTATTAAACATAGGGACTAGGGAGTCTGTCAGAATACATGAAGTGTACTAATAAGACATTTGTATAATCAAGAAAAGAACCTTTATGAAACACTTAAAAATTGTTGGATCAAAAAATACATTAGGTACTGGGCTACAAAGAATCTGAAAACTGTGAAGAGTGGCTAAGACGCCAACATAAGATTCAGATTAACAAATAAGTACGGAAGACATTGTTTGGGTATGTCAGGCTTTCAAAGAACGAATTAGAAAACAAATTAAACAAACACAGGAAGACAATATGCTGAGAAAATCAGCCTCCGGGCAATGAAGATTCACTTGAAGCTTCAAAGGATTGATAATTCAGATGACTTCAACTTGGATTTTTACACTCTGTTCATTTAGCATCCCACTATCCCAACCAAAAACTATTAAACACAAACACATTACACACATATACATGGACATACACAAACCCAATCCATAAGTGTTATCCAGATCAAAACATGACAGTCTCCTTTATTATAGTCTAAATCAACATTAACACGCTTGAAATGAAATGATACAAATTTGCTTGCTCAACTCTGAAGTATAATAATAAAGCACAGTAAAAAGACTCCTTTACATGAAATGTCACAGCTTTGCAATTTGCTTGCTCAACTCTGAAGTATTGTTAATGGACTTTAAAGACTCTTTAAAATTTGATGCATACTAAGCATACGAAGTACCAGGCCTGGTTGCTTCAGGATGAGGATATATGTTACTATACAACGTGAAAAAGTGGCTGCAGCTTCAACAACCAGCCGCAATCTGAGAAGAACTAAGTTTTGGGACAAAATGTATAACGTTCTGCCAGTAGCTCAAGAATGCACGCAAAACCTGCATATGCATAAACAGGTGAAATCAAATTCTTAACCCAATAGAGAAGCATTTATGGAAGAGAACTTAAATTTTATGCCACTTCATCATTTGTTTCCGGAAAAATAATTGATCAGAAGTCACAGGAGAGCTGCACAAAACTTTAGCATCCATGCAATGCTTCACTGGTTTCAAAAAGAGAAACTAAATCAAGAACTGAAGTCATACATGCCAAACCTAAAGTCACCTACCCACTCCCCACAGTTAACGAATAAACAAATCAATACCTTATGCTTACAATAACAACAATAATAACAATAATAAAAATACCAACAGATGACACAGGTGACGACGAAACAACCAAGACAACAACCAGATTTATTTTAAAATTAAAAAAATGACCAAATTATTTGATGTCACATTTTTGTGCCGTTGGATAGTTAAGCTAGCACTCCTGCATTTATATACATTCGATGTAATACCTTTCATTTGAGAACTACCTAATTCTTATTTTTATCCAACCCCACCCATCCACATCCTAGAGCCCTACTGTTTTCATTGTAACACTTAGATAATTAAATTTGCGAAGAATGTGGTCACTGTCATTAACTTACCATTAATCAAGATAGCTTGTGCGTATGGACTAGAATAACTTAGGCCTTGACACCAAAACACGAATAAACATGCGGCAAGTGTAACTAGTATTCCTAGAGGGAAAGTCATCCAGGCCACTTTCAAAAGCTTAGCTGCATTTGCTCCTGTTGCGAAGCATCATCACTGCAAGATACTAACTCAATTTTCAGATTATCTTCAGATTTCAGAAAACCAAACAAAACTAACAATTCACGCTTATGTTTGCATTTCCCATACTTCCATCAGAAACCCATCATTGCAAGAACTAGCACACCTAACAGACATAGGCATTTACACAATTGGTGGAAGAAACACACAAACATGAGATGGACCTTAACTGGCATATGATAAGATCAGTTCACGTCCAATTTTACTACAGCAGGACACCACCCTGAACTAGATTTTTATCAAGAAATCAAATTAAGTAAACTTCTTAGCACTCTCTGAGAACAAAATGAAAGTATGCTTTAGATATCTGCTCTATGTCATCATATGACAGATTTGTTATATGTGACGTAACGACATAAATTTCATGACACTGTGACAGAGTTTCACCATATCAATTCATTTGAAGTTATTAACTACTAGAAGGAAGCAAGTAATTCCAGAGTGAAGGCAATCAAGCACTTAAGTTTTAACACAGGTATAAGAGGATGAACCAAATATACATAATGAAGACAATAATAGCATAAATGAAGCACTCAAAGGTACCACCTGAAATCTGCTCTCATGCATGCTCGCTGAACCCCTCTCTACTAAGAAACAATACACAGGTAACGAACAGATGGAACTGCACAGCATACAGCTGCATTGTGTCAAGAAATACAGAGCATTAGATAGCATAAGGAAATAAGTAACACTTAACAGGACTAGATAAAAATGTCGAAGTCAATTAGACACATGTAATTAATGATACCAAAATTATCTTTTGAGCAATCATGTATAATCATATTGAGTTTTGTCTGAACCTCTGAGGCATGGTTGTTTTACATAGTTTGAGAAGGGTTATACATGGGTCTGGGCACTTTAAGACGAGCATTCAAAAGACATCCGAAACATTGTACTTGACATATTCAAATTTTTTTGCTTCTGAGCTCATAAATTTTAAGATGAAGATTTCATTTTATTCTTATTATTTTCATCAGCTGATCATGAATTCACAACAAACCTAAACATCAGATTTTTGAAAATTCTGATTTATCTCTTCATAACAATTCTAAGACCCCAATCATGTTGGATTCAAAGATTATTTTTTGAATAAAAATTTAATCTTCTTGTGGGACCCAAGATTGAGTCTTTGCAACTGGAATCCACCAAAAAGCAGTGCAAATTCAAAAATCATTTCTAAATTTTCATTTGTATACAATTGAAGTTTTCCTCAAGTCGCATTGTCTCCCCAACAAGAGAAGAAAAAAATATATAATTACCGCATAATCTTCTTCAGAGAGGTGTCTGACGATCCAGGAATTGAATATGAATGGGATTCCCTTGACAGAAACTGCGTAGCTATTACATACACATCATTATACGTATATATTGTATCACAAAGTGAAAATATTCGACTTCAATAGAGATTGATTGACGGATTTAAATTAACAAACCTAATAAATACTTAAAAGTGCGCGGCAGATTCGCAGCTGCGCTTCCATCGGCAGGCTTCGAGTTTGACATCTCTGAAACCATTTTATTATTCTTCGTCTATTTTTCTTTTCTCTCTGTCTTAACAAGATGATCTACTACTGTAGTGTTTAGAGGTAAGCACAAAGTACAAACGGGGTGGGGTTGGGTTGTGGGTTAAAGAGTAATTGGACTGAGAGTCTAAGGGGTGTTTGTTCGGCCAAACCGAACCGATAATTCGGTTAACCGGTAATTCGATTGGCAAAAACCTTAACCAAAACCCAACCGAAATTATTATTTCGGTTCGGTTAAAACCGAACTTAATTTTCGATTTTTCGGTCGGTCTAAGGTGAACCGGATATTTTAATAAAAATGGATAAACAAAACCTGCTTTGCATATATTTATACCTGCTGGCGCTGAATCTGAAAAATGAAAATGCAACAAATCTTTGTTTTCTGCAGCAATCATACATAATAATATTCAGACTACATGTACAGGTTTCTTTAAGTGAAAAAGAAGCAAAAAATGCAAGCATGAAGTGTGCAACAAATTGAAAATAAAATCTCAAGCGTACATGACTGGGACGCTGCCGTGCGTGAGGGAGAGAACAGACGAGAGTGACGGAGTGAGAGCCTAAGGTGAGATTTGAGAAGTGAGAGATTGGTTTCTGAATTTCTGATCGAGTTCTGACTTGAGTGAAAAGGGCTTAAATTGCAAAATATTATAACTTATAAGTTGCTATTACAAATAGCAACTTAGGATATAATCTAAAAAACAAAAAAAAAAACACTAGTTCGGTTATTCGGTTTGGTTGGTCAACCGAACTTCAAAAGTATAACCGAACCGAATAACCAAAATGCTAAAAAATAAAAACCAAAACCGAACCGAAATTTTCGATTTGGTTTTGGGTTAATGGAATGAATCGCACACCCCTACTTAAGACGGGGTTGGATAGCAAATTAACATAGAGTTTATATATGGTTGGCGAGGGAGCATCAAGCGTTTCGTGTTTCGTGTTCGCTTCGTGTTAAACACGGTATTGCGGTTGACATGAACACGACCCGCTTATTTATTCGTTTATTTATTCGTAGCCAAGAATCTGACACATTTATGACATGGGTATTAGGGCGAATCTTTGCATTTGGTGGATTTTCATATAATAAAACCTATGAACCAATTATTGGGATAATTCTCTCTAAGGTTCCATAAAGTAGAAATGATAATTTATGATTTTATAAGAATGATACCCGAATGTTTTGGGCGGATATGATTTGAAAGTATATAAGTGCATATCATATTGATAATATTGGATTAGACAAGGGATAAGTATCTAGAGCTCATCATGTATATTGAATTTTGAGGACGGAATTTTTGTAAGAAGGGGAGAATGTTGTATCTCTGGTCTCAAATTACTCGTTTGACTAAAATATTTTAAACACGATGTGTAATTAAAATGAGATTATCGATTCATTTTATTAATTACTAGAATAATATAACATTGGAAGTGGGTTTGATTGTAATAATGGTAGATTATATAAAAAATAGAATAATCGTAAATTGAAAATAATACTAGGAATAATGTTTTTATAAGGAAATGATATTAATATTGATTTGGGTGTGAGCAAATTAGATGTACTTCGGTCGGGTCGGGTCGTCTCGAGTCAGATACTTTCGGTTTGGATCTTGTAAGATAAATAAACGTTAAATTTGCAATGAGGGTTCCCAGTAAGACCCTCCGATCTTAAGTCGAAGACAGTGTTAAGTCGCTAGTAAATGTAAGCGAGGTGAATAGCAATAAATGTGATACCTGTAGTAATGGAACAGGTGGGTATTTATAGACGTTGAATCCCTCAATCCGTACGACCTAGCTCCACGCGTCGACCTCGCATTGGTCCACCTGTACGGGTCTAGCTTGTTGATCGGGTCGGGTCATTCATGCGACCCGAACCGCTATCTTGGGTCGGGTTGTGACCCGAACCTCAAAAATTGTAGTGCGGATCGGGTCCTTCCCGGACCAAGCCCGGTGCCTCGGGTCGAGGAGCGACCTCATCCCAAGTCTTGTAAATTGGGTCGGGCCGTGTGTGCGACCCGAGTACTCGGGTCGTCTTTGCGACCCGAGCCTTAGACCATGCGCAGGCCTTGGCTTCCTCTACCTATTTTGTCTCATATGTGAGAGTACTATAGTAATTTCCTTTATGTGCATATCATTACTCCCGCAATTACTTTAGTAATAATTACTAAGGTAACTTTAAATCTGGACCGTAGAATTTGAAAAGCCCTTCATTTCGGGCGATTGATCTTCCCGCCTTTCATATATATATAAAAGGAGGCCTTTGTTTGTCATTTTCACTTATACAAAGTGCGATAAATTTATTTAGCGGCTCGGCTGCGAGCTCGAGGTTCGTCTTGATTGAAAGTTTGTCTTTTTAGTCGGATCTCCCACTTTGAGGTAGCCGTAGCTTAAGCTTCGCGTACTACTTTAATTTTATTTAATTTTCTTTCTTCATCTCGCTATGCCTTCCGACTAAACCCCAGGTTCCCACGACCCGAGCTTCGAGCGTTTCGAGTTCGAGTTCGGTTCCACCTCGGAATCTGGCTCGGATCCCTCTCTTTCGGGCTCGCATTTTAGATGTCGGCTAATTAGGGTCGTACCTCACTTAGAAAACCCTAATCTCGATTCGACCTATCGATGGATCCGAGGAAGATATGTCCCGTAGATCCTAACCTGAGTTTACTACCCGGGCTTTACTCCGTTCTATTGTACATAGATCCCAAATTACGGAGATTAGAGAGTGATTTCTTATTACTAGCAATTATCAAATAATAATCCGGGTAGAAATGACCGCATAGATAAACCCCTCCTTGTTGTATGTAGTTTCATATCCCTACAACTTGAAGCGGGATTGCGCTTTCCTTTAGCTCGCCCGTTATGAATATTCTAAGAGGATTAGGTGTGTGCCTGCTCAACTTATCTCAAATGCGTGCACCGTCACATTTTAGGGTTCGTAATTTTAATGAAATATTTCGAGGTGTCCGCCGTTCTCCCACTTTTGGGCCTCGTATTCAATAAAATCCTCGTCAACTACTAGCGAGAAAGCTTCTTTTATCTTTCACCTCGACCTAATCGCAAACTCCTCCACCACCTTCCTTCATCCTCCACCACCATGACTATGTTTTATAACTCAATACCATATTTGGCTGCCTTTATTCATCCATTTTGGGTTGTTTCTTTTTTACCGCGATCTTATCCAGATCGCATTATAGCTTTTGCTTGGAGCTGACCCCTTAGGTCGCTTTTATTTAGAGCTGACCTCGTGGGTCGCTTTTATTTAGAGCTGATCTCGTGGGTTGCTTTTATTTGGAGCTGACCTCATGGGTCACTCTTATTTGGAGCTGACCTCGTGTGTCGCTTTTAATTGGAGCTGACCTCGTGGGTCGCTCTTAATTGGAGCTGACCTCGTGGGTCGCTTTTATTTGAAGCTGACCTCGTGGATCGCTCTTACTTGGAGCTGACCTCGTGGGTCGCTTTTATTTGAAGCTGACCTCATGGATCACTCTTACTTGGAGCTGACCTAGTGGGTCGCTTTTCTTTGAAGCTGACCTCGTGGGTCGCTCTTAATTGAGCTGACCTCGTATGTCGCTTTTAATTGAGCCGACCTCGTGGGTCGCTCTTAATGGAGCCGACCTCGTGGGTCGCTTTTATTTGAAGTGACCTCATGGATCGCTCCTACTTGAGCCGACCTGGGTGTCGCTTTTATTTGGAGTGACCTCGTGGGTCGCTCTTATTTGGAGCTTGATAATTATTTCTCAAAATAAGGGGGTATTTTCCTCCCAATAATTTCATATATATTCAATCAAAACAAGCCAATAATTACAAGTAGTTCACCTAAGTATAAAACTTGCGTAAATTGTGGATGTTCCATGGTCCGGGAAGCTCTTTTCCATCCATGCTTTCCAAACGATATGTTCCTCTCTTAAGGATCTTAATCACCTTGAAAGGACCCTCCCACGATTAAGCTTCTAACTTTCCCCCGCATGCTTAGACACTTCAACTTTTTTCAGAACTAAGTCCCCTACTTGAAAGTTTCTTTCATTCACTCTTGTCATAAGCTGATCGCATCCTTCCTTGGCGGCTGAATTTGAACCAACGCCCTCTCTCTTTTCCTCGATCGTATCCAAATCTACCCTTCGAGTCTCTTCATTCAGGCCGCATCGTAGTGAGCTACCCTATGGGATGTCTCCCCAATTTCCACTGGGATTACTGCTTCCGACCCGTACATCAAACCAAATGGGGTCTCTCCCGTGGAAGTTCTTGGGGTTGTTCTATAAGCCCAAAGGACCCCTGGGAGCTCCTCCACCCAATAGGTTTTTACTGCGCCTAGCCTCGCTTTTAAGTGTTGCAGGATTATCCTATTGGCCACCTCGGTTTGACCATTAGCCTCTAAGATTCCCCACCTGCCGTGAAATTTTGTTGAATTTTCACTTCCTTGCACCATGCTCGTATTTTCCTTCCTTGAAACGTGTTCTCGTATCCAAATCAAGATCCTAGGAAACCCAAATCGACTACAAATATTTTTCCAAATAAAGTCCATCACTTCCTGCTCACCTATTTTAGCTAGTGCTTCGGCCTCGACCCACTTTGTGAAATATTCCATTGCTACTATCACGAATTTTTTTTGTGCCTTTGCCATGGGGAAAGGACCCAAGATGTCAATCCCCCATTGATCGAACGGGCATGCAATATGAATTGTTTCCAAGGGTACCATGGGTGATGGGTTAAGTTAGCATGAAACGACACTTATCACACTACTTAGCGAACTCAACTCGCATCCTTCATCACGGTGGGCGGAGAAGTGTCCTTGCGCTTTAGGATTTTCTCGAGCTAGCGAACAACCTCTGAATGATTTCCATAGTTCCCTTCATGAATCTCTCTCATCACATACTGCGCATTCTCAGGTAACAAACATTTGAATAGGAGCCCCCCGAATGACCTCTTATACACGTCATCTCCTATTATTTGGAACCTGGATGCCCTAGTTTGAACTCTTCTTGCCTCGCTTTAAATCTGTTGGTAAGGTCCCCTGTTTTAAGAAACTCTTTAATCCCCTCGATCTAATTTACTCGAATCCCTATATGAAGAATTAAGGTCTCTTATTAGAATTGGTCAAGAGGTTCGCCTTTTGAGCTCACTTGAGTGCTTCGCTACTAACATTATTACCTTCCTCGAGATTAACCTTGAGACGGCACTAGCAAAACGTGCTAATGCATCCGCTCTCTCATTTTCTTCCTCGGAATCATTGCAACTGGATATCCTCAAAATTTTCTACTAACTTTTAGCCCCCGCTCAAGTAGTTGGACATAGATTTATCTTTGGCTTGAAAGAGCCCTCCATCCGCATCGCCACTAATTGAGAGCTCGGTATATGCCACGAGCCTCGTCACATTACATTTGTGTGCTAACTTCATCCTAGCAATTAGGGCTTCATACTCTGCCTCATTATTCGTAACCTCGAACTCTAGCTTTAAAGCTACTTCAACTTCAAAAGAATCGGTCCTTGTAATAAAATTCGACTCGCCTCCAATTGCCAGCGACGAACCATCCACATATAAAAGCCACGTGACCTCGCCCGGGTCGCGGCTCCTCCACAATCGCCTCGCTAATGAAGTCAACTAGAACCTGGACTTTATTTGCCGATTTACATTGATACTTGATATCAAATTCTCCCAATTCTCTTCCCATTTCACTAAGCGACACGATAACTCCGGTCTTCCTAAAATTTGCCTCAAAGGTTGATTTGTTAAGACGATGATTTGGTGAGATCGAAAATAAGGTTGTAGCTTCCTTTGCTACTACCAAGGCTAATGCCAAATTTTCGGTTTCTAAGTACCTCTCTTCCGCTCCTTGCAACATCTTACTCGCATAATAAACCTGGATTATGCGGGCCATCCTCCTCCTTAACCAAACCGAGCTTATGGCTCGCTTGAAATAACCAAGTACAAGAAAAGTGGTTTGCCTTTTTCAGGCTTTGACAATAAGGGTGGCGAGCTTAAATATGCTTTTAATTCATCAAAAGCTTTTTCACATTCTTGATCCATTCAAATTTTTCATATTTTTCAAAGTAGCAAAGAAAGGTAGGCTTGATCGGTGACCTCGAAATGAACCTGTTCGTGAGGCTAGCTTCCCCATGAGCTGATGCACCTCATTCACGGTCCTTGGGAAGGTCATCTCCAGTATAGCTTTAATTTTCTCTGGATTCGCTTCGATCCCCCTCTCATTGACCATGAACCCGAGAAATTTTCCACCTCGCACCCCAAAAGTGCATTTCATCGGATTCAGCTTCATCCCATAATTTCGCATGATATTGAAAGCTCGCTTCAAATGTTCCAAGTGGTCTCCCTGCTTTTCGCTCTTAACCAACATAACATCAACGTAAACCTCTATGGTTCGCCCGATCTCGTTTTTGAACATGAGGTTGACTAGGCGCTAGTACGTTGCTCTTGCATTCTTAAGGCCGAACGGCATCACCACGTAGCAATATACTCCTTTATCAGTAACAAATGAGGTATTGACCTGATCCTCTTCTACCATGAAAATTTGATGATAACCCTGATACGCATCCATCATACTCAATAGAGCACACCCCGCAGTAGAGTCCACTAGGAGGTCGATGCGAGGCAAGGGGTATGGATCTTTCGGACATGCTTTATTTAAATCAGTAAAGTCCGTACACATCCTCCACTTCTCACTTGTTTTTGGAACGATCACCACATTAGATAGCCATTCAGTGAATTGGATCTCGACGATGTGCCCCATCTCGAGTAGCTTATTCACCTCGCTCTCAATGATCTTGTTCCTTTCTCCTCCAAAACTTCGCTTCTTCTGCTTAATAAGTTTCACTTCGGGTCGACATTTAAGCGATGCACTACAACCTCTGGGCTAATGCCTTTGAAATCCGGGCTTCATGCAAAAATATCCGCATTTCCTTCAAAAATTGGATAGTCGGGAGCTCGAGCATAGGATCCATTTGGGAGCCAATGCAGTCGACTTACTTGGGTCACTTGGATCCACCCTACTACCTTGTCTTGCTCAAGGCTCAATTCTATACTCCATCACCCGAGCCTTCTTATGCTTCTCCTTGTCCTTCTTGCTCATTCCTGCCTCCTCCTCCCTCTCAATCTGCTTAATAGTTCTAATCTCCCGCTATCCTTTCTTTTTCTTTAATGACAAGTTATAACATTCTCTTGCACTTTTCTGATCTCCACACACTTCACCAATCCCACTCGAAGTTGGGAATTTCATCTTCAAATGGTATGTGGATACAACAGCTTGGAACTGGTTTAACCCTGGCCTACCTAGAATGACGTTGTATGCGAATGGAGCATCGACCACCAAATATTTAATCATAACCGTCTTTCGGCATGGGGAGGTTCCTAGAGAGGTTGGGAGGTCAATGGTACCAAGTGGGATCACCTCGCTTCCTCCGAACCCAGTCAAAGGTGTGTCCACTGGTTGTAGCGTTGTTACCTCCAACTCCATCTTCCTTAGGACTTGCATAAAAATTACATCCACCGAACTCCCATTATCTATCAGCGTATTCTGTACTGCAAAATTCGCAATATCCATTGTTATCACCATGGGATCATTTTGACCTGTTTCTATTCCCACAAGGTCACGATTATCAAAAGTAATTGGGGTTGCTGGTTGAATGTTCAAAATATCTATGGCCTTTTTAGGAGTATGAGCCAAAAATTGCATATTTTTTTGCCTCGCACTTTGTGAATCACCCCCACTCAGACTCTACAATCATATGTATCACCCCCTCCTCAAAGAAATTTTCATCTTGCCGGTCTCGCCTCGCTTTGGATCGCTCGCGATGCTGATTTACTCTTTCCTTTATAGGGAAACGAGCTTCAGATCTTCCTCTAGACTTATGCCTCGGGGGCGAACCTGGCCTCGCTCCTCATCCTCTGTTCCTTTTACTCTTACAAAATTTTTCAAGTACCCCGAGAGACCATCCACCAACTCGGTCATTGGAGATGTAAGAGAAGGTGTCAAAACAAGATCCAGAACTCAACAAGAAGCAATGTTCACCGATTCATCTCACAAATAGAGCCTAAAGATGTGTCACAAGCACTGGATGACACACATTGGATTCAAGCAATACAAGAAGAATCAATTTGAAAGAAATAAAGTGTGGGAATCTGGTTCAAAGACCTACCCATCAAAATGTTATTGGCACTAAATGGGTATTCGAAACAAGATGAATGAGGAAGGTTACTGTGGTAAGAAACAAAGCAAGATTGGTAGCCAAAGTATATTGCCAAGAAGAAGGAATAGATTTTTATGAAACTTTTGCTCCTGTGGCAAGATTGGAAGCCATAAGGATGTTTCTTGCCTATGCACTCACAAGAACTTTATTGTATATCAAATGGATGTAAAGAGTGCATTCCTTAATGGTTTATTGGAAGAAGAAGTATATGTTGAACAACCTCCGGGGATTTGAGCGAAAGATTCTTGGAGATAAGGTATACAAACTCAAGAAAGTTCTATATGGATTGAAACAGGCACCCAGAGCATGGTATGACACATTATCACAATTCCCGACTTAGAGTCGCTTTTGACACCTTCTCTTACATCTCCAATGATCCGAACCATACCTAAACCATTTTCGTAAATGTTTTCTCTCACACTTTACCAAAACCTGTTCATCTCTCTCTCGAAAGCAAAAGCAAAATTTTTCTCTCAAAACCATTTCAATCCTCGGATCATTTTCTAAAGTTTCGTTCGGTAAAATATTGAGAAATGGCATCCACTCATGATTTAGTCAAACTAGGAAAGTAAATCCACACCGTCTCTTGTGGATTTCGATGGTATGGTGAAACAGGGGTCCAACGACACCCTAGTGAAGAAGATTCTTTGAGAAATTGGAAACGTCTCCTTTGAAACCATTTACGGCGTTGGAGTTTCCGATGACCTATGTGGAAGAGGTCGCACGCAGTTCTACATGAACATTGAGGTTCACGATGAGGGCATCAAGTCCTCTGTTCATGGAAAGGAGATCATCATTACTTGCCAAGGATTTGGTAGAACAACGCTTGTTATTCTGAAGCGGAAGGAATGTTGGAAATCAATGAAGGCGATGTTGACGACTCTCTTGCTTGGAAGAAAGTAGCCAAGTCCGACTATCTTTGAGAAAATAGTCTACACACTAATAAGAGGCTCTTTTGAAGGAGGACTACCACAAATTCTTGGACATCGTTGCCAAATGCATAGATATCAAATTTGGCGACTTTGACCCAAAGCAAAAGTTGATCGTAATGGCTGCGATCATTGAAGAACGAGAAAGTGAATCTGGGCTGAGTTTGTCTACAGCCAGACTCTGCCAGAACATTGGGAACAAATCATTCAAGGAGGATGGAACGTTCGGAGGTTCCCTAGGATACGGCGATGATTGGCCGGCTAATGGAGGTCAAAGGAGTCCCTCTTCGACATGGAAAGGTGTTCCATGTAAACAAGAGGATGTTCGAGATCAAACCTCTCGGCACACGAAGAGAGCCTACGCTAAAAGAGCTAACACGAGTGAGGGGAATCAGTGACCCTAAAGATACAAACTGTTTTCTCTCCTCCAAAGAAAAAGGCCGCTCTGCAGTGCTAAGAAGATTGTTGCTCTGCAGCAAAAGAAAAAAAAGAAATCTGCTTCTGCCTGCGCCAAGTCACTGCCCCGCAGCCGTGTCTCCCGCCCCTGCAGCCTGCATGGAGAAGAACCATTAATCCCTTCTCCGGTGATCAAGAAGAAGAGGATCAACACAACAAGGAAGACAGCTACCTCTAAGACATCTGCAAGGCATTCACCTTCAATGAACCAGGAAGTGGAGCGGATATCCCTTTGGTAAAAACAAAGAGAAGAATAAGACTTTCCAAGCTCTCCGAGCTTGAGAAGACGATTGAGTCTGTCACTCACCGAAAGGATACTGAGACTCTTTGGAGAAGTAGAGTCTCCGAGTGATTGATGAAACGGCCAAGTCTGCTGAGGCCGATCAAGAGAGGCAACTCGAAGACCCACCAGTGTGAAGCAGCAGTGAGGAATAAGGAATGGCCGAGACAACCGAATCACCTGTGTATCCGCTAAATTGTGCGGGTCATTGTCGATCTGATCTCGACCTCGCTCATGGTCTTTTCGAGACTTAAAACGAGGTCTTTTTCTAGGATCCTTTCTTGCACGCACCTCCCGACCCTCTATTGACCATTCATGATCCTTTAACTCATTCATCTCTTCTTCCTAGATATACTGCTGGGTCATCCCCATCAATTCTTCCTTATCCATTGGAGGATTACGAGCTAGGGCCGAAGCTAGTGCCCCCTTTTACAAACCATGCACCAGTATATTCGTCATCATATCTATCCTTATATCCTGCACCTCAAGCGCCTCGTCATTAAATCTATTAATAAAGTCCTGGCTCGCCCGCTGTTTGATGGTGAAAAGGTGGGTTCTTGACCTTCGAGCTCGCTTCGACTAGCGAACTAATATAAGAACTTTCTTGCTAACTTCTCATATGATACTACGGTTCCATGGGCAATCCAATGAACCATTCCTGCGCTTTTCCCTTCAGTGTAGTGATAAAGATTCTGGCATTCATGGCATCCGACTGTCCGTAAAGCTGCATCACGTGATCAAAAGCCGTTAAATGTTCCTGGGGATCCTTATTTCCATCATATTTGGGAAGATCTGGGAGCTTGAAACTCGTAGTGATGACTTCTCCCAAAATTTATGGGGAGAATGGGGACCCTCTTTTTGCAAAGCAGAAGTGACTGCCCCTCTTCTCTTCAAATGGTCCAGCTTTCGAGTAGCTTGCTCAATTTGCTCACTGAGCTCATTTATATCTGCCACCCTAGGGAGCTCGCCTAACCTCGCCTCGGGTTGCCTCGCTCGTGGCGCTTGGTGACTAGCCACCTACTCCATATCTCCTGGCTCTTTATCCGCCTTGAATGTTGGTTCCTTGTCCTTAGGCACCTCCCTCGTGGGAGAAGCCATAGGAGCTTTGCCCTTCTTCTTTCCTATCGTTTAGCATTCTTTCCAACATTTTCTCGAAGTCACTTTGGTTCGCATGTTGATAATGGGATCCTCGGCCTCCTTTTGAAGTGGCTCTTGAATTAGCAATGAAGGGGATCCTATTCGAGGCATTGTTTCCTTCATTCTTATTGGTGTCTCTTCCATATTCATCCACAAGGTGGTATTCCTTTTGCTTTCACCGGGGTATCGTCCATATTCACTTTTGACCTAAGTAGTTCCCACAGACGGCGCCAACCGTTTGGGTGTGAGCAAATCGGATGTACTTTGGTCGAGTTGGTTTGTCTCGAGCCTAGGTACTTTAAGTTCGGGTCTGTAAGATAAATAAACGTTAGGCTAGCCGGGAGGGTTCCCACCTAAGACCCTCCGATGCTTAAGTCGATCTTAGGTGTTAGGTCGCTTAGTAAATGTAAGCGAGGTGAATAACAATAAATGTGATACACTGTAGCAATGGAACAGTGGGTATTCAAACAACATGGAGGCATTCCAATGAGGCAGAGACACCTATGCCATTTCGGATGCCGGAATCGAGCCAAGATCTGTTGATGAATTTAAGATGCTCGCATCTCAAGGTTACTTCGCAAACATGTCCACGGCTCAAGCACGGGATTTGTACTTGGGAAAAAGGTCTCACATTATGTGAAGAAGGCGACAGCTGACAAACCATCGATCACTACTCTGCTAGTCACTCGGTGAAGAGGAAGGCCCCAAGATAATACACGCCCGAGGCGGAGGAAGAAGCGTGGTGGAGGAAGAGGTTTGGACCTAGAACTCGCCCAAAAACATTGAGTACATAGATCCGAGGCAAGAAAGGAGGGATCTAATTGGTGATTTGGGTTGTGAAGTAGCCAATCTGCAAGTGGCTAAGAACAATCTTTGAGTATGTGAAGAGAATTGAAGAAGAAAATAAAAGACAAACTCGGCTATGGGAGGAAAGACAAGAAAGACTAAGAAGAGATGAAGTTGCCGGAAGGCGTATGATAAAAAGAAGGCAACAAGATGAGAAGAAAAGGAAAAGGTCGAGATGATGTGAGTGAAGAAGATAAAAGAAGGAGCGTGAAGGAGATGAAGTGTTGTTGTCCACCCCTTCATTTATTTTACTATGTAAATACACTTTATGTAAGTCTTCTGTACATTGAATAATATTATGCAATTTCTGTACGTGAGTAGATATAGAACATCATGGTTAGTCTAAGTCCCGTTTAAGCTCGATACATTTTTTTGGACTTAAGCTCGATACACTCAGAAATGACTATGTAAAGAACAAGGATGTTATGATCAATAAAAGATCGATTCTAAACATACATTATGTGGTTCTACATTTGTCTGTATGTATCTTTCTTTGTTAAATAATTGTATGGATGTTTTAAGTTTTGGCATCATCAAAAAGGAAATTGTTGGGAAATTATTTTGTAGATTTTGATGAATGCCATGTAAAACGTAGAATAGGATGTTGGCACCCCATTTTTCTTGTAAACCGCATTGTAATAGATAGGGCTCGAAGTTGAGTTAAGTCGGCTATGCCTAAGCATGCAAGAAGACAACTGGAGACTGGAAGGAAAACTCATTGCAAAGCGGTGAGTATGGCAAAGAAGAGAAGACGGAACTCGATCAAGATGCGGTGAGATGCAAAGTAAAGTATCGATCAAGTCAACTCAAGATAGCCAAGTCTCAAGTTGAAGTGATAGAAGAGTCATCCAATGATTGGAAGGCGACTCAAAGTCACCTGGGAAAGGCAAAGAAATGCAATCAAGTCGAGATAATCAAAGAGATTTGTTGCACGAAATCAAGAGAATTACTTAAACAAGTAATACCTCCATACCACCTTTCTTGAAGTGCTCGGTTCGCCTAAGCGTGCAAAAGGAATAAACCAATGGGAAGCTCTGCACCATGTCAGAACTCTGAAAAGCTGAAGAATCGTTCATAGGAGGAAACGTAAATTCCAAGGACTGCAACAAGACAAGCCAACGACTACAAGTGTCTTTTGAAAATGAGCCTATCTCTTCAACGGGCAAATTTTCAAAAGAACACTATAAAAGGCTGAGGAGGTTATTTGAGAAGAGGTGACCTTGACAACCTAAACCACGAACATTCAAGCAAATATTTGAACTGTAACCTAAAACATTCTCAAGTCATTCAAGATCAATCCTCAAGCCTACATTACGAAGGAAATCAATCCAACACTCACCTGTGAAGGAAAGATAACTTCAATCAGTTGAAGAGAAAGCTTTTGAAGAATCAAGGGTCTACATTCTACGGAGGATTGTAGAAAGGTTCAAGGTCGAACCGTCTCAAGTTATTGGAGGGCTTCGTGATCAAATCCAAGAAGCTTGAGCAAGTGGGTCAGTAATAGTAGCAAGCGCAAACGCCATGTGAAGAATCGAGTCGTGCGAGAAGTCACCGAGTGGCCAAGGCATCTCCGGACCGAGTCTGAAGGATCAAGTCACCGTGTGATCAAGACTTGTATCGGACCGTTAACCACTCTGTATATTGATCAATACTTAGTGGATTCCTCCGGGAGTTGGAGAAGAGAGGAGTAGAAGAATTACCCCATCTTGAACCTCTATAAAATCCTATTGTGTCATTTACAATTCAGCACTTTAAATTCTGCATCTTACTGTTATATCTGCTGATAAATCTGCTATCCAATTGATAATCAACTATGTGCTAAAACCAAGTATTAAAACAAACTTAATCAAATTCAAGGGTGTTAAGTCTTCCGGAAAACTAATCACAGTCAAGTTAAGTCTTTAGTCAAAACAATGAGTTATTCTATCAACGGCTCGATCAGTCTGTTGAGTGACTAACTCTGGCGATTAACTAACTTAGTTTGTCCATCAAGGACTCACCGTAAAGTATTAACTCAACATTTAAAAGGACTAAGTTGAAAAGTTGGTAAGGTTTATTCACCCCCTTTAAACCTTACACTCACACCCTTTGGGACCTACAAGTGGTATCAAAGCGGTTGGTTCATTGAGCCTTCCGCACCAGTTCTTGAACTAGATCTCCAAATTTTTCAAAGTCTTTTTAGTACCTAAGTTTTCAAAACTTTTTACCATCAAAAGTTATTATCATGGAAGCAAATTTGACACGCATCCCTATGTTCACAATTGAAGAATTTGATGATTGGAAAATTCGTATGCGAGGCTCATCTATCAAAGATTACATGATGATATGTGGATAATGATAAAGGATGGGCCATCGCAAATTTTAAAAGTGAACATAGGCATGGAGAGCTGCGCAGGGTGAAGAGGATGTCGCTCCCGGACTACCATGGTTGAAAAACCAAGAGTGAATGGACAAATGATGACAAAAAGATACAACTTAGACAATGTGGCCAAGGACATTCTTTACAAAACCCTGGACAAAGCTATGTTCAACAAAGTCAAATCATGCAAAACGGCTAAAGAAATCGGTGACAAGCTAACATTGATTTGTGAAGGCTCGGAGCAAATCAAGGAAAATAAACTATCGGTTGTTGTACGTAAATTTGAGAATTTCAAAATGATCGCAGAGAGACCTTGGATCAACTGGATGCTCGGTTCACGAAATTACCAATGAGCTATCTCGCACTTGGAAAAGAATATACACAGAAGAAAATGTGTATGAAGATTCTAAAAAGTCTCCCGATTGAATGGGACATGAAGGTCATGGCACTAAGATATTCCATGGACCTATCCAAGACATCCAACCATGATCTATTCTCGGATCTCAAAGCCTACGAATTTGAGTGAGAAGAAAAGACCAAGAGGAGACACCAGTGCCCAAACCGCTGCTAATTGTTAAGGATGGCAAGAGAGCCGAGGTCAAAGAAGTCATTGACCAAGAGGAAATAGCCCCGATGGTTAAAAGGTTTAACAAGTTCTTCAATAAGAACTACAAGAGAGGCAAGGGCGAATCCTCCGGAAGACACTCGCTCCCCAAGTCAAGGGAAGATAGGCCAACCAAGAGAACATAGCATCAAAAAGTCAATATCAAAGGGTGACAATCCAAGAATGGAAAAAGCTGATCAAAAGGTTGAAAATCTATCTGAACTGCAGGCAACCAGGTCACTATGCCATTGATTGCCCATATCCTGTAGTCAACAAATACGAGAATGAAGAAGAAAGAAAGGTCTTCGAGAGAAAGAAGACAATAAAAAAAAAAAAGGCAATATTGGCCGCAGAGATCGCGAGACAAAAGTCAAGAGACACAAATGATTGAGAGTAGTGAAGTGACTATTCAAGTGACTCGAAGAAGAAGCCTTGATCCGTTTGACGACCAAGGAACAAGACCAACCCGACCAAGAAGATGAGGTACACTCTAACTCATCACACTCGGTTCTAGTGATAGTGACTATGACACACACACTTCATCACCCACTGATCTTTATGATTCATTAGGCAAAATGATGAAAGATTTTGAACACATTAAATCCTCACACACACTACTAAATGAGGAAAACAACCTACTCAAATGCCAAAACTCACAAATGACTAAGGAGCCGAGTACCCTAAGTCAAATAGTGATGAGAATGAAAGTCTAAAAATTTGAAAATGCTAAGCTAATAGCGAGAAATAGTTGTTATAGAAAAGAGGAAAATGACCTCAAAATGTAATTGCCTCATTCACTAAGGCATCTAAATCATTGGATGATCTTATTATGAGTCAAAGAGAATGTGGAGACAAGACAGGCTTAGGATTTAATTCATCTCGTGCTATGTCAAGCTCCAAAAGTGATTTTGGAAAAAGGATCTTCAAGCAATGAAGTATCTCAAAAAATCCAAAACTCCAAATGGTGCACACACATTTATTCCAAAGCACAATTACAAGCAAAATGGCCTTGGTTATAAAGGAAAAGGAAAACAAATTGATTGAGTGTCTTTGAGATGACAAATGAGAAGAAATCCAAAGTTCCTCAAAGAAACTCCAAACAAGAAATACTCAGAAAGAAGAAACAGAGCTACCAAAAACCCCAGAAGTTCTATAAAAGAAACACATATGATGGGAATGGTAGAAAATACCCAAGCTAAGCTTTCGATTGGAATAATGTGAACTATCGGAAAGACCTATGGAATATAAGCCCAAATGGCAAAGGCCTAGAACTCGGAAAGGCCATTCCAAAGGTATAAGAGCTTTCATCGGACACGTATGCACCTAGGCACTACACTCGGAGACATCACAACTACCCAAAGAAGGCAATTGCTAAAACACATACACAGGCATACAGACAAAAGAGACAAATTTGTATGAACCTGAACCCCCAAGCAATTTGCCAAAATTAATTATGATTATGGGACTAATAGATGGCAACCCCTTAAAGTCAAATCATTTGGCTATAGGTTGGTTGGATCATCTTACAACACTAACTCCTCGGACCCGGACAAGTATGGGTACCTAAAACTTAATTTCCTTGATTGCGGTTCAAGAACAATGAGTGCCAAGGAACCTGGTACATGGATAGTGGTATTCCCGGACACATGACAGAAACAAGAAAAATCATGTAAATTCAAGGAAGTCGGAGGTGCAAAAGTCATATTTGGAGGAAATGAAGCTCCATGAGAAATAAGAGGCATTGGATCCATCAAGAAAAATGGATTAGATATCACGATGTTGCATATCTTTGAAGGACTCAACTTCAACTTGCTAAGCATCGCCAACTCGTGACAAGGGTTATAATGTTGGATTTAACATGGCTATATGCCAAATCAAGGATCTTGAATCAAATGAAGTTGTGTTGCAAGGATGCGGACAAAAAGAACATGTATGTCGTGGATTGGTTAATCGCAAATACCAAGCACTGTCTATTAGCAAAAAGAGCACAAATTGAATCAAGTTGGTTGTGGCACAAGAAGGTGAGTCACCTGAATTTCAAAACGATTAACAAGCTTGCGAGGAAGCAATCTTGTGGAAGGACTTCCGGACTCGGTATACAAGAAGGAGAGTATATGTGACGCATGTCGAAGGAAAACAAATCAAATCATCATTCAAAGAAAAAGACATGTCCATCTTCAACAAGGATATTGCATCTGCTACATATGGATCTATTTGGTCCAGTTGAACCAGCTAGCATAAGTGGAAAGAAATACACCTTGGTGGTAGTAGATGACTATTCAAGATATACATGGACAATATTCATGTGTAAGAAGAAGAAAAAACTCTCTGAGAAACTACCACAAATGGTGATGAAGAGGATTCAAAATGAGAAAAGTCAAACCATTATCAAAATAAGATCTCGAGAGGAACCGAGTTTGTCAATGGTATAATAACTCGATATTGTATAGAAAATGGTATTGGTCATGAATTGTCTGCGGCAAGGACTCCACAAAGAGAAATGGAGTTGCGAAAAAGAAGGAATAGAACTCTCAAAGAAGCGTGAAGGACCATGTTAGGCTGAAGCAGGGCTACCTAAAAGATTTTGGGCTGAAGCAATAAACACAAAGATGTTATACTCAAAATAGATGCATGATAAATGACGGTGACAAAGATCCCCTATGAGACTCCTGGGACGGGAGAAAGCCAAATGTTGCATATTTTAGAATATTTGGATGCAAATGCTTCATCCATAACAATGGTAAAGATAATCTAAAGGCTTTTGATGCTAAAGTGATGAAGGTATTTTCTTGGGATACTCAAATGAAAGCAAAGCCTCAGAGTACTCAACAAGAGGACTATGGTTACGTGAAGAATCCATTCATGTGGTGTTTGATGAGTCAAATGTAAATGGAGAAGACATTGAAGAGTCACCGATAAGTTTGAATCAATCAACCATGCGAAGAGTCCCTATCTTTGAAGCCGTGGAATTATAAACCCGATGAAGATGAGATAGGCGAGTCTCAAAAACAATGGAAAATCTGCAGCTAAGTGATGACGAGAGAGAGCCGATCAAAGCAATATAACTGCAAGACGATCAATCCGGCTAACTTACTCCAACCCGATGTAAGATGGCCGAGAGACCATCCACCGGAACTGGTCATTGGAGATGTAAGAGAAGGTGTCAAAACAAGATCGAGAACTCAACAAGAAGCAATGTTCACCGCTTCATCTCACAAATAGAGCCTAAAGATGTGTCACAAGCAATGGATGACACACATTGGATTCAAGCAATGCAAGAAGAGTGAATCAATTTGAAAGAAATAAAGTGTGGGAATCTGGTTCAAAGACCTACCCATCAAAATGTTATTGGCACTAAATGGGTATTCAAACAAGATGAATGAGGAAGGTTACGTGGTAAGAAACAAAGCAAGATTGGTAGCCAAAGTATATTGCGAAGAAGAAGGAATAGATTTTTATGAAACTTTTGCTCTGTGGCAAGATTGGAAGCCATAAGGATGTTTCTTGCCTATGCAGCTCACAAGAACTTTATTGTATATCAAATGGATGTAAAGTGCATTCCTTAATGGTTTATTGGAAGAAGAAGTATATGTTGAACAACCTCCGTGGATTTGAGCGAGAAGATTCTTGGAGATAAGGTATACAAACTCAAGAAAGTTCTATATGGAGAAACAGGCACCCAAAGCATGGTATGACACATTATCACAATTCCCCGATCGAGAATGGATTCACAAAAGGAAAAGTGGATAGAACACTCTTGAGAATTCAAGACAGAATAGCATACTACTTGTTCAAATATATGTGGATGATATCATTTTTGGATCCACAAACAAAGAACTATGTGATAAATTTTCAAACCTCATGCAAAGCAAATTCAAATGAGCATGATGGGAGAGCTAACATTCTTCCTTGGACTCCAAGTGAAAACAAATGAAGGATGGAACCTTCATAAGTCGGACAAAATACACCGAGATTTAATGAAGAAATTTGGTATGGAAGAGAAGTCTTCGTGAAAATACCAATGAATACATCGTCAAATGGATATGGATGCGGATGGCAAGCTGTAGATCAAACAAGATACGAGAGCACTTATTGGATCATTGCTCTATCTCACAAAGAAGCGGGCGGACATCACCTTTGATGTAGGTGTATGTGCAAGATTTCAATCTGCTCCAAAAGAAAGCCACATGATCGACCAAGAGAATCTTGAGATATTTGAAAGGAAGCCAAGAAGTTGGCTTATGGTATCCAAAGGAAGGTGGATTCAAGCTAATTGGTTACTCGGACTCGACTATCTTTGGATGTAGAGTTGACAGGGAAGAGTACCTCGAGGCACGTGTCAAATGCTTGGAAATAGGCTAATTTCTGGTTTAGCAAGAAGCAAAATTCAATAGCTATCTCCACACCGGTGAAACGCGAATACATAGTTGCGCGGCAATTTGTTGTGCCCAAGTCTTATGGATGAGACAAAGAACAGAGAGACTATGAAGTTGAAGAAAATGAAATTCCAATCATGTGTGATAACACAAGTGCAATTGCAATCACTCAAAATCCCGTGTTGCACTCAAGAACAAAGCATATCGATGTCGGATATCACTTCATAAGAGATCATGTTGAAAAGAAGGACATCACCTTGGAATATATTTCAACCGATAAACAGTTGGGCTATCGACATATTCACAAAACCATTATGTGAGTCAAGATTTGAAGAACTCAAGCATGAGTTAGGGTTAATTGAGTGAGTTGACACTCGAAGACTCAAAGAAAAGAAATGAAACATGAAAATAGGAAAAATAGTTGAACTCTTAAATCGGCTAAGTGAATCACCGTATGGAAAGGTTGTCTTGAGTTAGGCGAAAGTGAGTATTTACATGCGAGGAAAGAAGAGTTAAATCGGCTAAGGGGCAAGGCGAGTCATTTATGAGCAAAATGACAAAAACGCATCGTTTTTACTAAGCGGGAATGTTTTTAAGAATGACGTCAACATAATTATGACGTGTCGGTACGGGGCAAAAGCCGCACACCAAGCTTATGATTGGATATAAATGCTGCCACATTAAATATGAGACATTAAATGCAAATCGGCGTGCAAGATCTAAGCCGTTGATTTTGATCACATTTCAAAACCACCCGCACGCCCTTTCATGAACCATACTTAAACCATTTTCGTCCGTTTCTCTCACACTTTACCAAAAACCTTCATCTCTCTCTCGAAAGCAAAAGCAAAATTTTTCTCTCAAAACCATTTCAATCCTCGGATCATTTTCTAAAGTTTCGTTCGATAAAATATTGAGAAATGGCATCCACTCATGATTTTGTCAAACTAGGAAAGCAAATCCACACCGGGTCTCACGTGGATTTCGATGGTATGGTGAAACAGGGGTCCAACGACACCCTAGTGAAGAAGATTCTTTGAGAAATTGGAAACGCCTGGGTGAAACCGTTTACGCGTTGGAGTTTCCGATGACCTATGTGGAAGAGGTCGCACAATTCTACATGAACGTTGAGGTTCACGATGAGGCATCAAGTCCTCTGTTCATGGAAAGGAGTTCATCATTACTGCCAAGGATTTGGCGAACAATGCTTGTTACCGAAGCGGAAGGAATGTTGGAAATCAATGGCGATGTTGACCGACTCGCTTGGAAGGAAGTAGCCAAGTCCGACTATCTTTGAGAAAATAGTCTACACACTAATAAGAGGCTCTTGAAGGAGGACTACCACAAATTCTTTGGACATCGTTGCCAAATGCATAGATATCAAATTTGGCGGCTTTGACCCGGTATCCAAAGCAAAGTTGATCGTAATGGCATGCGATCATTGAAGAAACGCAGTGAATCGGTTGAGTTTGTCTACGCAGGACTGCGCGGAACATTGGGAACAAATCATTCAAGGAGGATGGAACGTTCGGAGGTTCCCTAGGATACGGCCTGGTGATTGGCGGCTAATGGAGGTCAAAGGAGTCCCTCTTCGACATGGAAAGGTGTTCCATGTAAACAAGAGGATGTTCGATCAAACCTCTCCGCACACGTAAGAGAGCCTACGCTAAAAGAGTCGACACGAGTGAGGGGAATCACCACCAAGATACAATCTGTTTCCTCTCCTCCAAAGAAAAAGGCCGCTCTTGCACTGCTTAAGAAGATTGTTGCTCCTAAAGAAAGAAAAAGAAATCTGCTTACGCCCCTGCAGTAAGTCACCCGCCCCAGCTTAGTGTCTCTTGCCCTGCAAAGCCCTTGGAGAAGGAACCATTAATCCCTTCTCCGGTGATCAAGAAGAAGAGGAGGCCACAACAAGGAAGACAACTACCTCTAAGACATCTGCGAAGGCATTCACCTTCAATGAACCGGAGGAAGTGGAGCGGATATCCCTTTGGTAAAAACAAAGAGAAGAATAAGACTTTCCAAGCTCTCCGGAGCTTGAGAAAGACAGTCTGTCACTCACCGTGAAAAGGATACTGAGACTATTGGAGAAGTAGAGTCTCCGAGTGATTGATGAAACGCCAAGTCTTCCGAGGCCGATCGGCAGAGGCAACTCGAAGACCCAGTTTGTAGAAGCAGAATAGTGAGGAACAAGGAATGGCCGAGACAACCGAATCACCCGGTATCTGCTAAATTGTGCGGGTCATTGCCGATCCGATCTCGACCTCGCTCATGGTCTTTTTCAGGACTTAAAACGAGGTCTCTTTCTAGGATCCTTTCTTGCACGCACCTCGACCCTCTATTGACCATTCATGATCCTTTAACTCATTCATCTCTTCTTCCTAGATATCTTCGGGGGTCATCCCCATCAATTCTTCCTTATCCATTGGAGGATTACGAGCTAGGGCGAAAGCTAGTGCCCCCTTTACAAACCATGCACCAAGATATTCGTCATCATATATATCCTTATATCCCGCACCTCAAGCGCCTCGTCATTAAATCTATTAATGAAGTCCCGAAGTCGCTCATACTTTTGATGGTGAAAATGTGGGTTCTTGACCTTCGAGCTCGCTTGACTAGCGAACTAATATAAGAACTTTATTTCTAACTTCTCATAGGATACTACAGTTCCCATGGGCAATCCAATGAACCATTCCTGCGCTTTTCCCTTCAAAGATGTAGTGATAAAGATTCTCGCATTCATGGCATCCGACTGTCCGTAAAGCTGCATCACGTGATCAAAAGCCGTTAAATGTTCCTGGGGATCCTTATTTCCATCATATTTGGGAAGATCTGGGAGCTTGAAACTCGCAGTGATGACTTCTCCCAAAATTTCTGGGGAGAATGGGGACCCTCTTTTTGCAAAGCGGTAGTCGCCCCTCTTCTCTTCAAATGGTCCACTTTCGAGTAGCTTGCTCAATTTGCTCACCGAGCTCATTATATCTGCCACCCTGGGAGCTCGCCTTTAACCTCGCCTCGGGTTGCCTCGCTCGTGTCGCTAAACGGTGACTAGCCACCTATTCCATATCTCCTGGCTCTTTATCTGCCGCCAATGTTGGTTCATTGTCCTTAGGCACCTCCCTCGTGGGAGAAGCCATAGGAGCTTTGCCCTTCCTTTCCCTATCGTTTAGCATTCTTTCCAACATTTTCTCGAAGTCACTGGTTCGCATGTTGATCATGGGATCCTCAGTCTCCTTTTGAAGTGGCTCTTGAATTAGCAACGAAGGGGATCCTATTCGAGGCATTGTTTCCTTCGTTCTTATTGGTGTCTCTTCCATATTCAGTCCACAAGGTGGTATTCCTTTTGCTTTCACTGGGGTCTCGTCCATATTCACTTTTGACCTAAGTAGTTCCCACAGACGGCGCCAACTGATTTGGGTGTGAGCAAATCAGATGTACTTCGGGTTGGGTCGGTTTGTCTCGAGCCTAGGTACTTTCGGTTCGGGTCTGTAAGATAAATAAATGTTAGGCTAGCGGGAGGGTTCCCACCAAGACCCTCCGATGCTTAAGTCAAGATCGGTGTTAGGTCGCTAGTAAATGTAAGCGAGGTGAATAACAATAAATGTGATACCTGTAGCAACGGGCAGTGGGTATTCGAAACAACATGGAGGCATTCCAATAGACGAGAGACACCTATGCCATTTCGGATGCCTAATCGAGCCAAGATCTCGTTGATGAATTTAAGACGCCGCATCCAAAGGTTACTTCGCAAAACATGTCCACGGCTCAAGCCGGGATTTGTCTTGGGAAAAAGGTCTCACATTATGTGAAGAAGGATCGCGACAAAACCACCGCGCTCACTCGCTAGTCACTCAACTGGGAAAAGGAAGGCCCCAAGATAATACACGCCCGCAGGCGAGGAAGAAGCGATGTGGAGGAAGAGGTTTTAGACCTGAACTCGCCCAAAAACATTAAGTACATAGATCCGGCAAGAAAGGAGGGATCTATTGGGCGGATTTGACGAAGTAGCCAATGCAAGTGGGCTAAGAACAATGTTGAGTATGTGAAGAGAATTGAAGAAGAAAATAAAAGACAAACTCAGCTATGGGAGGAAATACAAGAAAGACTAAGAAGAGATGAAGTTGCCGGAAGCGTATGATAAAAAGAAGGCAACAAGATGAGAAGAAAAGGAAAAGGTCGAAAAATGACAGAGCTAAAGAAGATAAAAGAAGGAGGCAAGGAGATGAAGTGTTGTTGTCCACCCCTTCATGTATTTTACTATGTAAATACACTTTATGTAAGTCTTCTCGTACATTGAATAATATTATGCAATTTAAATACGTGAGTAGATATAGAACATCATGGTTAGTCTAAGTCCCGTTTAAGCTCGATACATTTTTTTTGGACTTAAGCTCGATACACTCAGAACATGTGACTATGTAAAGAACAAGTATGTTATGATCAATAAAAGATCGATTCTAAACATACATTCCGTGGTTCTACATTTGTCCGTATGTATCTTTGTTGTTAAATAATTGTATGGATGTTTTAAGTTTTGGCATCATCAAAAAGGGGGAAATTTTTGGGAAATTATTTTTTAGATTTTGATGAATGCCATGTAAAACGTAGAATAGGATGTTGGCACCCCATTTTTCTTGTAAACTCGCATTGTAATAGATAGGGTGGTCGAGTGAGTTAAGTCGGCTATGCCTAAGCATGCAAGAAGACAACCGGAGACCCAGTAGGGAAAACTCATTTGCAAAGGCAAGCGAGTATGGCAAAAGAAGAGAAGACGGAACTCGATCAAGATGCAAATTTGAGATGCGGTGAGTAAAGTATCGATCAAGTAAACTCAAGATAGCCAAGTCTCAAGTTGAAGTGACGGAAGAGTCATCCATGATTGGAAGTCGACTCAAGTCACCTGGGAAGGCAAGGATATGCGGTGTCGAGATAATCGAAAGAGATGCATTGCCGAAAATCAAGAGAATTACTTAAACAAGTAATACCTCCATACCACCTTTCTTGAAGTGCTCAGTTCGAGAAGCGTGCAAAAGGAATAAACCAATGGGAAGCTCGCACCATGTCGAACTCAAAAGTCAAGAATCGTTCATACGAGGAAACGTAAATTCAAGGATCGCAACAAGACAAGCCAACGACTACAAGTGTCTTTTGAAAATGAGTCTATCTCTTCAACGGGCAAATTTTCAAAAGAGCACTATAAAAGGCCGAGGAGGTTATTTGAGAAGAGGTGACCTTGACAACCTAAACCACGAACATTCAAGCAAATATTTGAATCAGTAACCTAAAAACATTCTCAAGTCATTCAAGATCAATCCTCAAGCCTACATTACGAAGGAAATCAATCCAACACTCACCTGTGAAGGAAAGATAACTTCAATTAGTTGAAGAGAAAGCTTTTGAAGAATCAAGGGGTCTACATTCTACGGAGGAACCGGTCTCAAGTTATTGGAGGGCTTCGTGATCAAATCCAAGAAGCTTGAGCAAGTGGGGTAGTAGTAGCAAGCGCCTTTCCATGTGAAGAAGGCAGTCGTCGAGTCGCATTTGTGAGTGACCAAGGCATCTCGGTGACCGAGTCCCGGATCAAGTCACCGTGTGTGATCAAGACTTATATCCGGATTGTTAACCACTCAGATATCGATCAATACTTAGTGGATTCCTCCAGGAGTTGGAGAAGAGAGGAGTAGAAGAATTACCCCATCTTCGAACCTCTATAAAATCCTATTGTGCCATTTACAATTCAAAGACTTTAAATTCTCGCATCTTATTGTTATATCTGGCGATAAATCTGCTATCCAATTGATAATCAATCGTGTGCTAAAACCAAGTATTAAAACAAACTTAATCAAATTCAAGGGTGTTAAGTCTTCCGCTGAAAACTAATCACAAGTTAAGTCTTTAGTCAAAACAAATGAGTTATTCTATCAACACTTTCGGTCAGTGCGGTTGAGTGACTAACTCGCCGATTAACTAACTTAGTCCGTCCATCAAGGACTCACCGTGAAGTATTAACTCGAACATTTAAAAGGACTAAGTTGAAAAGTTGGTAAGATTTATTCAACCCCCCTTCTAAACCTTACACTCACACCCACTCGGGACCTACAAGTGGTATCGGAGCGGTTGGTTCATTGAGCCTTCTCAGACCGTTCTTGAACTAGATCTCCAAATTTTTCAAAGTCCTGTTTTAGTACCTAAGTTTTCAAAACTCTTTACCATCAAAAGTTATTATCATGGAAGCAAATTTGACACGCATCCCTATGTTCACAATTGAAGAATTTTATGATTGGAAAATTCGTATGCGAGCTCATCTATCAAGATATTACATGATGAGATATGGATAGTGATAGAGGATGGGCCACCGCAAATTTTAAAAGTGAACACACAGGAGAGTCTGCGGTTTGAAGGTGAAGAGGATCTCGCTCCCAGGACCCGATCATGGTTGAAAACCAAGAGTTGAATGGACAAATGATGACAGAAAAGATACACCCCTTGGGACTACAAGGAGCGACCCTCATCCCGGGTCTTGTAAATTGGGTCGGGCTATGTGTGCGACCCAAACCGCACCCTCGGGCCATGTCGCGACCCGAGCCTCAGACCATGCAGGCCTTGGCTTTCTCTACCTATTTTGTCTCATATGTGAGGGTACTATAGTAATTTCCTTTATGTGCATATCAAATATATAGAGATGAGAAAACGGGAATTAGTACATATTTTTATATTAATAGGGATTAACAAACTATAATTATGAATCTCTGATAATTCTTAAATATAAAATGTAAATATACAACATTTAAAATCTACACACGTCATATATACAGGGTCGTGCCTATGTAGAAGCAATTGAGTCAATTGACTCAGGCCCAAAACAATAATACAATTTTAGGAGCCCAATTTCTTTTTTGATATTTTATATATACATATATAATAAATAAGAAATTAAAATATAAGATTCCAAATGTTTAAAAATCCAAATATTAAATTATTTTATGGGCCCAAAATTTTTATTATGATTTTACTAATTTAAATGACAATTTTTGTGAAAAGTATTTTGTAATGTTGTTTGATATTGAATGAGAATTTGAATCTCTAACCCATAGCATATTCTGATATTCATCTATGCATGTCTTTATTTTATACTTTTTGTTCTTATTGATAGATGAGATATGAATTCTTTGGTTAGTTTTTTAATTTCTATTTTTTATAACCATCATCATGCCTCCCAAATACATCTACGTACAAACACTAAAAGAGAAAAAAATAAAGTAAGGACATAATAATTAACCCAAAGTCAAGCAGTAATATCAATAAATATTTTGCTTCCAAAAAAGAGCGATCGTCGATAGTTTAAATACAAATAAGAATTTGATGGATAAAGAACATGACAATAATTGCCATATATTATTCTAACTAATTTTGTACATTATACAAAGTTCATTTTTTTAGTTTTATGTTGTTTTTGAACTCGTAGACAATGGCCCATTTCAAAGTTTGACTCAGGCCAAAAAATTGGTAGGCACGGCCCTACATAATATACCATTTGGCAGTTAGGGACAGATCTCATCCCTCCATCCTAAACAATCAATGGTTCAGATAAGCCCTAAAAAATACCATTTTATATTTATTTTTAATGCTAAAAGGGCAGTTCGGTAATCTACAAAAATTGAGTAAATAAATACCATAATTAATCACCTAGGATCAAGGGATATATTGATTGCAATCTTGCCATAACAGAAAAATGTTAATTTAGGTACAAAAAAAAACGTAATTTTTCATCTTCTTCATTCTCGCATTCACGGAAAAATCAAAGAACAAGAACGAGAAACTCCACCAAAAACACGAAAAACACCCTATTGCCAAAAATTAAACAGCCAAAAACTCGCGACATGGGCGATGAGTGCACTGAATCACAACAAGATGAAATGTTGGAGGACAATTCTGATGAAAGATGGGTTTCATGGGCCTTTTTTCCTGGTATGTGTGTTTATGTTTTGAAAAATCGTAGATTATCTTTATTCATCCTGTCCATGTTTTTATTAGAAAATATGGAATCGTAATTGAGGTTTATCTTAGTTTATAGAAATGTACAGAATTGTACACAGTATATATGAGGTTCGTGTACACATATCTATACTATTGTGCCCATATAAGCATGCAATATGTGGTGTGGGATGGCACGGGTGATGCTGAATCTTTTATGGGTAAATTTTGTGTGCACATATTGCAATATTGTTGCCTATAAAGCAAGTTTTCGTGTATAGATATGTATATTTTTGTGTTAATTTAACATGTGATATTGCGTGTTTGGATGTTTATTTGAGACTAGACATTAACACTTAGAGTGGTATACAAAAATCGACAAAATTGTATATCAGGAACATATTGTGGTGTATATATACGAATACTTTGGTGGTTTACAATCAGAACAAAAATGGTGTACAAATAATTCCATAACAGTATCATAAAATCTTATTTTGATATACATTGGCTTAAATATTTGGTGATAAGTATAAACATTCAGTAGTACATTGTTAGATTTTTTATTTAGAATATTGTAATTGGAACTGTTGTATATTTTGAAAATTATTTTGTGTATACGTTTCACTTATTTGGTGTACAAAAACTTTGCGAGATACTAGTGATGAAATAATCCAACGCACGTCAAAATACGAGCGTCTGGTAATATCACCCGCCCACCAAATATTGGATACCTGAAGTTGAACAAGATAAAATACCACGAGTAGGCATGCACTTTGGGAGTTTGGACAAGGGTGTGGAGTTTTATAGGGAATACGGTAAACTATGCGGCTTTGACATATATGAATAAGCACGTCAAGGAAATTTAAGAACAAAGAGATCCGTCTGCAATATATTGTTTGTAACAGGGAAGGCTACAAACAAACGTCGTATGTGGTCGGTGTCGAGGGGAGTAATTCACACACAAAACAACGAACAAGAGTGTCAAACCATTGTGGATGTAATGCCCACTGCATACTAGAATACACGATGAGTGGTGCATATGCTATAAAAAATTTCGAAGAGCGCCACACACATTCTTTCAATTCGGAATCTTATAGACATTTTCTTAAGGTGGGTCGGAATTTGAATTTTGGGCACAAACAATTCATCATCAATTATTCAATGGCCAACATCAGCAGTTCAAAGACACACCACCTATTCAGGCAAATGGTTGGTGGATTTTCTCAAGCGAGGGCATTACCAATTGATTTCAAGAATTTCAAGAGAGATTTGAAGGCATACATACGAGGTGCATACGCACAATTAATAATCGACAGATTCTTAAAAAAAAGGAGACGTGTCTAGGAATGGCCTTTAGTTATGACGTGGACGAACAAGACCAACTAACGAGACTTTTCTGGGCAGACCCTATTTCAGTGCGAAATTATGCAATGTTCGGGGTTGTTAATCATTTGATGCCACTTACAACACGAACATGTTAGTTTTGGGGTCTACATGTCGCATATATAGATGATCGCATGCGTAAAATATTAAAAATAAAATAGTACTATTGTGGTGTAAATATATAAATGTGTATGTGTATAAATAGAGTTATAATTGTGTATTGTATAATTCCATAACTTGCTGCTTAATCCTGTATTGATAGAATGTACTCTGAATTTAATGATTGTAGTAGACAAATATAATAGCTTTGGTGGTTATTTATAAAGTACATAATATATAATTATTGTAATATTGATATCCGCACAATATTTCGTATATCACAGTACAAAATGGTGTTTGCACCATTCACGGGCATTGACAACCATCGCTCGGTGTGTACGTTTGCTTGTGGATTGCTATTAAAGGAGGATGAGGAATCCTATGTATGGTTATTCGATAATTTTTGGATACCATGCGCAAGGAGCCGTACTACATTGTGACCGTCGGATCCGGCGATGAAAAATGTGTTTCAAGTAGTTTTCAAGACCGCAAGATACATGCTTATGCATTGGCACATAATGGAAAAAGTTAGCACAAAAGTAGGACACACATTGTTCAAGAATGAAGAATTCTTGCGCCGTCTTAACTCGGCCAGTTTGGGATGAAAAACATGAACCCGCCGAGTTTGAAAAATTATGGCATTCTCGTTATAACAAATTTTGAACTAGAAAATCATCCGTGTTTACTAAAATGTTTGAAATCGTAGAGAGCCGGATCCCCGCTATTTTCGAGATGTTCCCATGGGGTTTGATGCGGACTACGTCATAGTCCGAGAGCGCAAAAGATTGGTTTGGCGGTTTCTGAGATCCACAAGTAAATTTGGTCGAGTTCTTCATCCACTTTGACAAAGCAATGGAGTCACAACGACACGCCGTACACAAACTAAACAACGACAAAATGACACTTTTATTCCTCGGTCAAAACACTATTGGGGATTGAAAAACATGCTTCAACATTGTACACGCATGCTATTTTTAAAAAAATTAGCCTAGAGATTGTAAATGTGTGTTACAAATATTCAAGATGCACATGGTAACCCTGGCCTGGTGGTAGTAGTTGTTCCTACTCAATAAAGGACGAATTTGGTGATGTTTTCAACGTCACAAAGACTACAAGGAAAAAGACAGATTTGCGATGTGTAACGCAAAATGTTCGAAATGCACGGTATTTTGTGTCAACACATATTCGTTGTATTCAAGGACCTCAATGAGATTCCCAGGAAATACGTGCCTAGTCGATGGATGAGGTTATCGTCCATACATCCGTCAACAACAAGCAGGCAACTGTACGAATTCAACGGCGGTCAAGAAGCAACAACAACACTAAATGAATTGTGGTCCACCTTCCACAACTGCATACGACTTGCAAACGGTAAAGTAGAAAAATTGGCTGACTTAGCACGCTTATTGTCTGAACATAAGAACAAGTTAGCCCACGAACAAGATGAACAACATAATGGGGGCGTTGATGAACTCTTTGAGAATTACTGCGGCTCTACTTCTCAAATGGAGATCTCAAGATCGCCACCGAGAACAAGCTCGTAACAAGGGCAGCGGGACCCGGGTTAAAAGCAGACTACAAAGCCAAAGGGAAAAGGCAATCTGTGCAAGCACCAAACTAAAGAGAAAGTGTGGCACAAGTGGCAAAATTGCATCGCACAACAGCCGTACATGTCCCGAGCAACCTACAGAATGACAAAAACTTTTCCTGCATTTTCAAATTTTGTACACTCTGAAAACTGTTATCAAATTTTTGACTTATGTTATATGCATGTCATTTATATTATAATTGAATGCCATTTATATTCTAAATGTGCATCATTTTTGAGTCCCATATGACATAATTAATAAAAAAAAATAACCTATAGCATCAACGCTTTGATATTATAATTTCTATATGCGTGCGTGCTTATCTCGTTGATAATACACAATGTTATAATATAAATTGACTTTTAAATTTTCGAAGGATTACATTGACTTCCAATAGTAATAATAATTATAATACTTCAACACAATATCAAAAATATTGTATATTAGGAGCATATTGTGGTGTATATATATGAATACTTTGATGGTTTACAATCGGAAAAATATGGTGTACAAATAATTCCATTACAATATCATAAAATCTTATTTTGGTATACATTGGCTTGAACATTTGGTGATAAGTATAAACATTCAAGAGTACATTGCTACATTGACTTCCAAAAGTAATAATAATTATAGTACTCAATACAAAATGCTTATGAATTATACATACACGCGATTCGTTAACACCTTCAACTTAATAACCAAAAAGACTACATTATGAACATATATATACCAAAACAAGAATAAACATATACCGAAAATGTCTTTGTCAAAATGTGTATTGTTTATACACTAACCATATAGCATAAAAACTGATCGATCACAAAATAGAAAACATGTTTGCTTAAAATCGTTACAAATAGGTAACCCATAATGTTGATCAAATGCACGGGAAAATATATTCTAGTTTAATATAATAATTAAAGTGTACTTAGACGCTCTGTCTAACAAAACGAACTCCTCAATCGATAACCAACTACTTTCCACTAACATTTTTTTAGCCAAACCAAGCACACGCCTTTCTCTTGGTTCAAGTCGTGCATCGAATGCATGGCAATATAGAGTCCTCAATCGTGTGAACTCCGCATCGTCGGCCTTGTCAAATCCACATCACATTTCTTCAATGATCCCCCATGTAAGTCTTCATATGACGCATGGCATAGACCCCGCAGCGATCGGCTGTGTTTTGCTCCACCCTCCATGACATGACGAGTCTTGTTGGGTGACATTTTTCAACATTACGCATCGATTGGTAGCACCCACGTGCTTGGAGATATCGAGAGGGCAGATCCAACTACAAAAGAAAATGAAAACAAAAATGCCATCACAAAAAGAAAATGTTACCATCAAACTAGTCACCAAAAGGAGAATAAAGGCTCCAAAAAGTGCATTTGTATGTTATATAAAAACTATTTGTATACCAAACGAAACCTAAATGTATACCAATCCATAGCTATGTTTTCATCAAATTAACGTACACAATTAAAATACAAAATGAACTAACTATATACCAAGTATTTTCTACTTGTATACAAACTCACCGTTAATTTATCATCGCTTCATTCTCCACGTTTTAATAACACACAAAAATACACAAAAAGATGTGAGATATTTTACCGCTTTCTCCGATCCGTGCGTATTTGTTGTAACTTGTACCACCATCCGAAGAGCTGTCCAAAATGTGACAAGATTTCTTCTTTTATGTTGACACATATCACAAACAAGTGCCATCCATTTATAATAGGGAATAGAACCGAAAGCATTCAACAATTGTATACTCGTTAAAAATTACATGGCGAACAACAAAAAAATATATATATGCTACAAGGTTATACAATCTCAATGGCCTGAAAATTCGCGCAGATTGGGTCCACAATCTCCAAATCAAAAGCTTCCGAAAACAGCGTCAACCTCCTTTCATCCGACAAATCTTGTGCGGAGACACAACAGAGTATAAATCGCATATCGTAAAAAAACAATTATAGCAATTAGACGCTAAGACACGTACAACATCACTTTGCTAATATTACCCCATTCGCTAATTATCTCGTATACCAAAATGTAAGAAATTTACATCACATTTATGAAAACTCAATGCTCTCAATTATCACCACTAAATCACTAACAAATATACAATTACACATCTAATATTAGTACAAAGATATATGTAAATGTACACCACGATACAAGTAAATTTGCACCAATTATTCACTAACATTAAAAAAAACTACATTTTATGTTACGTGGTAGTATAAATAAATACGTGTCTTGGTGTTCAACACCCCAATTAAAAAGAGGGACATACCGTCACCATATTCGTCAAAAAAAAACCTCGGGGGGGGAATTAGCATCCCTTGATTCCTCCATTTCGTTCACCATTTTCGCCCACACGTCAATAACGTTTCCAGATATGTACTCCCCGGGCCTCATTGTCTCCAAATCTTCTCTCGTGAGCACATTGTCTCACATCCTAAATATAACATCGGTTCTACATACATTGAACAAAAAAAATAACTAAACAAAACTAATAATGAACGGAATTTATAAAGTAAGCTAATTGAAAACCACATATTAAAAAATGTGTAACCTTGTAGCCCCAACGTTATCAAAGACCCACTTCGTAACGGCATTGTGAATCTTATTCATCTTCTGGGCGAAGTTGACCCGTCTCGATCGGAATGGAGACAACATGATTGTTTTACGCTGCTTCCTAGTGCTCTTACGCGTTTGAACAGCTGCAGCGGTCTGCTCAGTCGCCTCTCCTTCAGTCGGCTCTTCAGACCCCACCACATCGTCACCTGTGCCAACACCGATCCCATCCTGCCCATCATCCCCTTGCCCCACGCCAACATTTCCTTGAAAAAACCCCGTGAAATTAAAAAAAAAGGCCATGTCTACAACACATATATAAACAAAAAAAAGGGGGGAGCATATGTGAAAAAAAAGTATTCTTACACCCTCGTCCTGCTCCTCCCAAACCGAGTGTTTCTCAGAGTATTTACGTGATGTCTCGAGCGTCGACCGATTTGCAACGCGTTTGGTTCCTCGCGTCAACCCAATCTTTGAAATTGGGGATATCATCGATCCTTTATGGAACTCCTCCCGCCGACGTGTAGCTTTGTTCAACCTTCTCCGAGGCGCCTACATTTTCTCGGGTTACTCGAACGCGTTGATCTACCGCGATTCACCGGCAATAGTATCCCTAATGACGGTGCCTTCCCCGTCTCCCGGAAAAACATATTAACTTCCTAGCAACCTCTTGATTTTCCCAAAATCGGGCTTGACCAACTCCCTAGGGGCATTATTCAACAAATAAGGATATCCATAGCGCGTCGTGGCTACTGATGCGCCACTTAGCGGAAGACCGCCAACAATACCCGCACCAAATTAATAAATAGTTGTCAAAATTTTCATACTCATTTAAATGAATCTTGGATATAATAACTATCAAATTGTATAAAACAATATAAAATGTGCACGATATATATTTGGGACTAATATTATACCAAATTGTAACTAATCAACATTTGTCTCATCACTATTGTTATAGCATTTTGTAACCTGACAACATGACATCTTTTGTTTAAATCGAATATAATGGACATGTACTTACAATCAAAAAAATGAGCGGGCCATTGAAACTCTTCTTCTTTGTTGACGTCCATTTCTCTTTGCTCTCTATCAAGGTCGAAAAGTGTGCTCGCACTAATTCATTTTTGGGATATCGTCAACGTTCTCCAAGCTTTTCATGACAAGAGCGTTAATGTATCCGCCCGCATATTCCCAATTATTTGCGCATCGACCAGCAATAAAGTTCTTCCCGAACCATATGCCCTCTTCCACGTCCCTCCAACATCTTTTCGGACACCTCCTACCGCCGTAATGGTATATGAACCATCCGGTTTTGCTCGAATCGGGGACTGCCAATCAAGTATGCTTGCATGTTTCGGACTTGGTTTTTTTTCGGACTTTTATTCCACCTCTAGAAACCCCAAAACTAGCTCCACATTCTTTTCGCCAACGCGAATGGACTCCGCCATCCGATAAAATCAACTCACATCCGAGAGAGTTGAAATTATCTACCAACCAATAAATTAATCTCCCTGTAATTCTTCAATGTCTATCCCCAACAAACTCCCGAAGCCCATTTCAATTATAGCTCTTGTCCTCAAAATTGTTGAGACGAACCAATGCGCCCGATAGAATATTAGGCACGGATCTTGTCCTCGCTTTGGGCAACGAAGCTTTCAGGCGCGGCTTTTGCGGTCTTTGACCTTGGATTAACGCCACTCGCACCCTCGCCGCCCCGGAGACGCGGGTCTCTTCTTGTTTCCTCTTGCCATTGAACCTGGTATTGAGAAACATTTAAGAAAACATCACACTTTGTACGTGAACGATATGAAAAAATTGCGGTGTCAAACACATCGTATCAAAATAAAAACCACATCTAAACTAATAGCGTATCGTATGTAGTCTAACTCTAGCTCTACGAAAATAAAATTATCCAAACACTATTTGTATGTCGCCTATATACAATTTATCATACAAATGCAAAACACCAAAACTCTATGTAATTATGTGCCAAAATTAACAAAATATATATCATTTTAATGATAACTGAATACTGATTATAACATGGGGTATTCACCAAAAAATAAACAAAATAAAAAGCTAATTTAACGCTAAAAATGAATTTAATATTATTTGTCATCATGGATTTCATGGAACATTACGTGTATATATCCCACATCCTTTTTTTCCATTTTTTCCCTATTTCCTCATTTGGGCAAAAATGCACAAAAATGATTTATCTATATACCAAAATAACTAAGAGATGTATCATGCTTATGTAAATTTACACCAATTTAGGAATGAAAGGTACAATTTCAATAACATAATCATTACACAATTCATTTATCTAAATGTACATCGTTTTTTCATAATTTTATGACAAAAAATTATAATAAATCTAACCCATTACCAAGGATTATAGTTCCACATAACCAACTAAAAAGGGATGTCCAGAAAAATCGAGTAGCAAAACCCTAGGAAATTCAAAATAATAAAAAAATGGCCTACACCTAGACAACAAACTGAAAAAACCCATAAATAATCATCTTGAATGGCGTATAAAATCGACTAAGAAATTTGGAGAAAAACCCTTTTCCACAGAATCTACAAACCAAGAATTAAAAAATTGAAACATGGGCTTACCTTCAACAAAGGTGTTCGATGCGTTCTTGGAGATTTGATGTCCGAGAGAGTTCGCCCGAACAAAATAGTGTCTTGGTGGCTCGATTTTTACAAAGAAAGAAAAAGTTGCGGACATGTGTGAGAGGGGAAGAGAAATAATGAAGACTTAGAGAAGAAGGGATCTTTTTAATTTTTGGTAAAAATAGACTAGCAAAAAAAGCGGGAGAAGGGATTAATTGAAATCCCAAAAAAGGGGGAATTGTGGGAGGTTACCAAAATCGGTCGTTACCTATTGTGTACAATTTGTCTATTTTGCCCTTAAATGGGCTGAGTTCAATTTAAAAAAAATCGAAAAAAATATCGCCTTTGGATTAAACATGGTAACGGCTTAGATTTGTCCACAATGCCACATGGTAAGGTTCTTGCCATATATGATCCTATACCTATATAAATATATGACTATATGAGCATACGATATAAGAAACCAAAAGACATACGGGTTGGCAAGAGAGAATTAGGAGACAACTCGGCACAAGAAAAAAAGATAAGATAAGAAAGAAAAGAAGAAACGAGAGAACAGAAATGGAGGAAATTAGAAGAATGAGAGAGGAAAAAAGGAAAATATGAGGGCTCCGACGTAGCGATATCATAAGGATTTTCAACGTTATCGGCATTTCTCATTTTCAAAATAACGCATAAAGGTGGGGTAACTCAATGCGTAGTGTGTCGCATCTTTGTTATAATCATTGTTGTTCCAAATAGACTCTCCTTCGGGAAGTCAAAGAATGAATGAATGGGATTCACCTTCGGGTAATCCAAATGAATCTTTCGGGATTAATGCTAGTTAATGGACCATCTCACAGAGTGGGTCCGTCAACAATGAATGAATGGTTCATTATGAACTGTATGCATGTGACAATTGGTTATAACTATTTGCGGTGTTCCCCATCGAGTTTTTATACTCATGCCATGTTTATTTTAGTTTTATTACGGGCAATGAATAGGAAGTCGGACTAACGACAACGAGCAACGTGTCTCCTCCCTTTTTATTAAAGTGTGGGTTTGTAATATTATATATGTTGGGTTGTTTCAAAGGCGATATTTTACCAAGCTATTAATGTTAAAAATATGTTTTCCACTACAACAAATTAGCATTTTACCGACGGAAATATCCGTCGGTAATATTAAAAATTTGTCACTAACTAAGGTACCGAAAAATATTACGCTTGTCAATTTCTCATCGGTAAAGCTTTGCCGACGGATATATTCATCCGTCGGTATTTTTACGATGCATTACCGGCGAATGTTGTTATTTAATTCCGTCAAGATAATGTCACAGAAACGAAGCGAATTCGACGAGTTTTAGTTGACGCATCGGCGAAAAATTTCCGTCGGTATATATATTAAATTAATTTTTAAAAGTTATAAAAACATTACGGATGGAAAATATTCACAAGAACGTTGGAAAATATTCGTCAAGATAACGTTAAATAAATTTTTAAAAAATCCAAAATCATACGTGACGACAGAATATATCCGTAATTTAAATATTTTTTCAAAAAATCCAATAGCCTTATTAATGATTTTAACATATACCGTCGGTATTATTTACAAAAATATTATATATCTTGACGGAATAATTTCCGTCGGTATTGTCAATTTTTTTTTAATTTTCTGATTCCAATTACCTGTGCAAATCATATACAAAGAATGCAAAATGAACGAGATCAATTATCAAAAATGCACCAACAAATATTTACCTAAAGAAAACAAAAATATCATAAATGTACCAGTTCATATCAAATTAAAATTCAAACTTCTGATATTACAGTAATATTCATTCTTAGTTGCATATTAGTTAATTAATACATTAGTATCTAGTGGGGAGGATCATCGGGTCTCGACGGTGGCTGAGTAGGATAAGGTAGTTGCAATCCTTGTCGCCGCAACTCGCCATTATCTCAATATCTGTTCTTCGCATCTGCTCAAATTGTGTTTGCATCTTTGTTGCGTCTATTGAAACTCCTATACTTGTTGTCTCAATTCTTTGGCTCTCGGCGCTGTGAAGACGAAGAGGCTTTGTCACCCTTTTGGGTGAAGAAATGCGACATATCTCCCATGCCATATATCTGTTGCTTCTTCGGTCCGCCCACGACATCTAGATAAATCTTATGCATATCTGGCTCCTCTCCAGCCTCTCGTACCTCATCTACAAGTTGCTCGATGTTATTCTGTTCGAAAAATGTAACAAGTTAAGTATATGGAAAAACAAGATACAAAAATATAAGTATTGATAACTAACATTATACTAATAGCTGTAATCCTGGACTTCGCATCAATATAAGAGCCATCTCGACTCATATGCGTATGTTTGAAGCACTCATACGGGTTAGGATCCTGACCCGTCTGGCTACGCTGAATTCAAAAAACATGCTCAATCATGTATAATAAATTAAAAGAATTGTAAAAAATATATTTAAAGTTCAATATAATTATAAAACTCTAAACTATATTCCCACCCCACCCACCTCACCATAAGAACTTTTTACTACTTCTACATTTCTTTACTCAAGTAAAAATTCTCAAGTAATATTCTGCCATATATCACAATTAGTCTCTCAAGAAAAGAGATAAAGAAAAGCAAATTCTTTTGTTATTCCACATTGATAATTTAAAATTACTACAATTTACTTATGATGGCATCAGCATGTCCGAACATCGAGCGAGATCCACCTGTGTGCTTAGACATGCTTGTACCGGGTCCCTCTGGCTCACTCTTCCTGTTTTTTCTGTTTGTTTTCGATTTCGCCTGGACCTCTGGAAGACTCCAATAAGCCTGCCACACTTGCCATGTTTCATCACTCAAACAATCTGGCTTCTTGTTTGGTCCTTTCAACTTCATGTCGCGACCATGTCATCATCATGTAACGTCAATCGGCATGTGACATGAACACATCGCGAATCCGTGCCTCGTTCATTGGGTCCCACGTGTAACATTTCGCAAACAAGAAATATAATTATGTAATAAAGTAAATCGACCGCACCACCATTATAGCACCACCATTATTTTTTTTTTTTTTTTTGCTTTCAAAAAAAAATATAATTCGAGGATTTTTTTGAAATTTAGGGGACTCTTTTGGCAAATGATGATTTCTGCACCACCATTATTGACAACCTCCTATAACTAAAATTGCAATTTAGCCTCAAGGTTTGTAAATCCATATCGCTTATCGACTAGTTGGGACAAAAAAGAATTTTTCATAGAGATCAGTGCGGCAAAGCCAAACTCGGTCAGTCACATCTGTTGGACAGTAGTAACATGATAAATATAGTTTTTTCATTATATGATTGTTTTGAGTTCAGCCAAAATTCAGTTTTGGCAAAATTTCTTAGCAAAAATAAATACTACCCTTGTTTGAAAATTGGTTTAATACTAGGTAAATTGCAAAAAAATTATCCTTCAGTTTTAATCTAATTATAAAAAAAAAATTAGCTCTCTCTTAAAATTACAAATATACATCATTACCGTTTGCTTCTATTTTACAAATTGATGCAATTCGTAAAACATTCTCAAATTTCAAGAGGTAGTTATAATATATTTAGCATGCGATTATCAAACAATCTAACCAATATAACTAGCATATAACAATAATCCAACATAACATAACATGTACACCAATATGGCCAACAATTCAACAATGACAATATATCCTATAATTCAACTTTCCAATATACTCACATTATATAACATGTCAAGTTAATCAATTTACCTTAAATTATGAGAAATAATGGTCCTTTAAACTATTTGGGACGCTCTTCCAAAGATATCCATTTTTATCAATATTCGCCTGGAAAAGATCTTAGTCATAGCACGTGAAGTACGTGTGCCATAATCTACAAAATGTATTTGCATTTATATATATATTGTTGAAATATGAAATAAAAAATAAAGAAATACTTGTTTAATTAAATGTACCTTTACCTCGTATGTAACACTCCTCAACCTCGTGCACGTGTTGTGGATCCGTCGCGAAGCATAGCACGATGGGGCGGTATCGGATGATGGCGTGGCCGAACTCCTCATCTGCGGGTAGAGACGAAGGGACCTCCTGGTGTGATGATGAAGACGAGGAGCCATCCCCTCGTCCTCGTCCTCGTATGCCTCGTGAACGACCTTTAGTCATCTTAAAGAATAAGATAATTAAATTATTAGTACATTTAAGTTCATATGAAACAGCCACATATATGCATGTAAATAGAAACAAAGCTATACAATATGAAGTTGTCTAACATGCACTATCATTTTTGCTATCTCCTACATTAGGCTCAACCTCACCCTTGTCTGTTTCTAGATCTGTCTCTATCTCATCCTCTGTATCAATCAAATCATCTCCAAGTTCTATTATATTATCAATTGTGTTGTGCAACTGTATGGGGACGTTGTCTGATTGTACATAATGGTTTATATCTATTATTTCCTCTTGAAACAAAGTTGAAGGTGTAGTCGATTCAATAAATTCTATATTAGATCTAGCTTTGATCTTATACGTTGCCCGCCAATCTATCTCGTCGCGTTTCAAACTTGGATATGTGTAGTAGTAAATGTGTGTAGCTTGAATAGCTAACACAAATAGCTTGAATAACTTGGATATGTGCAATAGTAAACTTGTGTAGCTTGAATAACTAACACAAACTTGGATATGTGCAATAGTAAACCTGTGCACCTGATACTTCCCAAAAACAAAGATTTAATAATACAAAGCATGATAAATGAGCTTGTGATTTGCTATTCTAGACCACTCTTACCAACACTAAATGCATTATACCTAAAAGAATCAACATTTAACCATTTCACGACCACACATATAGACATGAATTCGAGAGAATAAGTATAAATCGGGAAAGACAAACATATATGTGTCATTAAAAATGAAGAAGAAAAGTCTGAAACTACAATTGTTCCTTTTCTCGTTGAATCAGTTGATTATGTAATTATTTATTTATTTTTATTTTCATTGTTTTTGGTATACTGGTTAATCCTGTTGTTATATTATGTTGTTATATTATACTGTTGTGGATTCCGGACTCAAGGCTCTAAAATTTCTAGGATTCCTTGAATTAGGGCTAAAAGCTTCAATTCATAAAAATTTAGGGCTAAAGCTTCAATTCTCAAAAATTAGGGAAAATAAAAAGAAAGCATACCTATGGGCGGAGGAGACGCCGTCGCGGGCGTGGCAAATGAGCACAACGGAGGCGTGATGGCAAAGGACAACAGCATCGTGATGTATTGTTGTGAGAAGAAGAGACAAAAAACAATAAGAGGGAAAGAAAAAGGAAAAAGAGAAAGAATAAGGAAAAACAATAAGAAACGTGCTCACCAGTGCGGAGTGGGAGAGAGGAGGTGAGGCGTGGCTGTGCGGCGGAGATGCAAAGAAGAAAGGAAAAGAAAAAAGAAGGAAAGGAGAAGGGTTGTGCACCTGTGCCCCATATACATCTATCAATTTTACCGACGGATTTATTTTTTGTCGGTATTGTAATACTTTAAAAAAAATTAATACATATAATAAGAAAACGATGTCGTATGATCAAATATTACCGACGGACAACATTCTATCGGTACAAAAAATTATATTTAATTAAAAATAAAATTAAAATGTATAATAAAACAGTAAAAATCGTACCGACGGAATAATTTTCGTCAGTAATTACAACATATGATTTAATTAAAAGTAAAAATTAATACCTATAAAAATCAAATTAATACGTATTTAATGAAGTATTACCGACAACGTATTATCCGTCGGTAAATACAAAATATAATTTAATTAAAAATAAAATTTAATACCTATTATAGATGAAACGCCATCGTTTTAACAAATATTACCGACGGATAGGTATCCGTCGGTAAATGAGTTATGTTTTTTATATGTGCCGACAGATATTTTTCGTCGGTAAATTGAAACGTTGCTATTACGTCGGTAATCCGACGGAAGATTTACGCGCTAATATATTGGCGCAAACTTTACGACAATTTACCTACGACATGCCAATCCGTCGGTATACCGACGGGATCGGTATACCGATGGTATACCGCGTAAATTTGCTAACATATTTTTAAGAAACTTTCACAAAACTATATCGGTGATTCTGTTGGTACATGGTCGGAATTACCTACGGGTGGCATCCGTTGGTATTTCGCGAAATTGATGGCTCAAAAGCTACTCTAGAAAACCATAGGCAAGTGCACCTATCGTTTTGTAGTATAGGTTATTGAGTACCGAGTGTCATTCCCACGAGGATTATAAGTACTAATAATTACCGGGCCTTTTGTTATCTAATCTAGTAATTTTCGAGTTTTGTTTGTTAAAATGGAAAATGAAAAATAGAGAATTTAAGATAATTGCAACTTACAAAAAGAAATCAAATAAAAATAGATTGTAGAATGAGAAATCAAGAGATAAAAATGTGTTGAATGTAAATCCTCTAGAATGTTTTTGTGATTCAATCAAGATAAAAATACAACCATAAGCCCTTACAAAAACCAACCTCTTTTAATAAAATCTCATGTTATGTGGACCGTAGAAATTCCCGATTTAAGTTAAACCCTTTCTCAAGGCGAAAACTCCTAATCTCAAGTTGATTAACTCAAATCTCTTTCTAGTTAAAACCCCAAAATTGCATTATAACGATTTATGAATTCCCATATTAGGTTTGACCCTAATTCGGAAGATTTATGTCGTCCCATATCTAGGATTGCATGCAACTCTTTTCACTTATATAGGTTCTTTCTCACCATAAATCTCTCGATTACCCGATGAGGAATAAATATCAAATTAATATACCTAAATATCAACTTGAATGAAATAAACATGATATAAGTGAATCACACAAGACATGAGAATTTTATTAAAAACATACAAACCTTAATCACAAATCCATTCTAGAGTTCATTACATTCAAACACTAGTAGTTTAGCTACTCATGATTTTGACAAAAGAATAAATTACACAAGAAGATTTAAGTGTTGTAAACATGGTGTACTTATCTTTCTCAAAATCTCAATGACTTGTTCCTTTGATAGATGATGTTAATCCAAGCCTTCTTCTCCAATGTTGCTACAAGCTTACTCCTCCAAGACCTCTTGATCCCAATTCCACTCAAAATGTTAAACACTATGAATCTCTCTATGAATGTATATTACATAAATGATTTTCCAACTCAAACTCTTGGCTTTTATAAGCACCATCTTGTGAAATACCATATTAACAAATGCCCCACTTCCATGCTTGTTAGTTGAATCATTGTGTGCACATTCATGGTTGAGTTGGTTGAATCATTGTATACACATGATCATACTTCACTTCCATTGGTTGAGTTGGTTGAATCATTGTGTTCACATGCCAATTGAGGAGGAAATTGAGTTTTGGTGCAGCAAGATGAGGTGTGAAAGTTTGCCAAAGGTTGTCAAAAGCAAAAGTCTCCATTATTTCCGCCAAAAGAAGAAAAATTGTTGAGTGGAGGAAAACACGATCGTGCTTTAAAAACACGGCCGTGTTTATAAACACGCCAGGCCGTGTTTTCTTCGCAAAAATTGGATTTTCCGGCGGGTGTGCTTTTAAACACGGTTTGGGCGTGTTTTTTGATTTGCGTGTGAAACACGGCCGTGCTTTGTAAGCACGGCCGGGCGTGTTTTTCTGCTTTTCTTGTTTTTCTTCCTTTTGAAGCATGGCCATGTTTTCCAACACACTAGGGGTGTGTTCTCGCACGAGATCGAGTCTTCTTGCCTTCTCTTAGACTTTGTTTACATTGCTCGTATTTTCATACGAAATCATACGAATTTGCTTCAAGTCTTAACCTTCATCATTCAAAACAAGCCAATGTGATTTTTCTTGATTTTATTGGTTAATGAACTAAAAAGTTAGAAAAATTATCTAAAAAGGTTTAAGAAAATGTGAACAAAAATGCACTTATCAAACCGCCTCCAACTTGGAAATTTTGCTTGTCCTCAAGCAATTTTTAAAACAAAGAGTGGAGTTGAAAACAAAAATGAGGTATCTATTTTCACAATTTTGACATATTTGAAGTAAATCGCTAACCTTTTTATTCCCGATCGAGCCAATCGATTCGTTCTTCCAAGTCAACCAATTTGTTAAAAAGAGGGTGAATTCAGTAAATGGAATCGTTTAGTCATCACAGTTGTCATATCACAGGAATTGTTAATCATTCGCTTAGACCAAATCCAAGAATGTAATGATAAAAGGAGATGTTCAAAAACTCGGGTTTTTTTTTTTTTTTTTTTAAGTGTATATAATTATAAATTAGGACATTTTTTGAGGTAAACTTCCACTAGGTTTAAATTTTGAATGCTTTCCAAAAACTCCTAGGGTGGTTTCCCATACTCATATTTGTGCTGCTGTTTTACGTAAAAGACAAACATGGGGCTCATGAATGCTCCTAGTTACTAAGCAGCAACAAACAGAGGAGTATAACCTCGATTTGTCCCCTTTTTTTTTTGATTTTTTTTTTCTCGATTTTTTTTTTTACCCGAATAATGATTTCTCCAACGATCATGACATAAAGTATTTAAGTTTAAGCAAAATCCAAACTATTTTCATGACATTAAACTCTTTTGGCCAAATTCATCCTTTTACTAGAGTCACACGGTTTTTAAAACATTTTGGTGATTTGAGTTCAAAAAGATGACTTTTTCGGGAGAAAAATTGGTTAAAACAAATTCACAAACAACTTATCGAATTGTAAAAAGAAATATCTCATGTTTATTTGCAAGAGATTTAAAAGTGCATAAAAAAAATAAAACATCCACACAAATTAATTAAAAACGCAATCCCACACAAACTAAAAGAAAACAGTAAAAATTATCCAAATATGCTGATAAATCTCACCACCACCTCCAACTTCAAGGGTCACATTGTCCCCAATGTGAAGAAGGAGATGTGATACAGTCTAGATTAGAAAGCGAGAAGAAAAAAAAATGAAACAAGAAAAAATACGACCTTCATTGTGGTGGTGGGAAATGTCCTTGCGAAATATGCCATTGTTGGATACGATCCATCATGGCAAAATAGATCGTTGTTGGTCATATTGTTGTTGTTGTTGTTGTTGAAGATTCATGAAGAATTGTTGTTGTCGTTCTTCAATTCGAGCGTAATGTTGCGTCATCATTTCCTCTTGGCGATCCAATAAAGCTCGCTGCTCCATTTGCTCCAAGCGAATGGCGTGGAGAAGAGATCTAGTATCATCCATAGGGGTTGATGGTTGCCTTGGTGGTTGTGACGCCGAGGGAGCATCAATATCTGGTTCCTCACTTTGATAGGCATCTGTGTCTGAGGCCGGCGGTGCGGGTAGTCGGAATGCATCCGGGTTATCACCTTGTGGGTACATCATCTTCCAATTGTCCGGGTCCCGAACCGAAGTGCGAGAAGGATCCGGCAATGGATGGATGTGTAGTCGTATTTTTGAAAGACCTTAAAACATAACCCATCCCGCTCCGTTGAATCATTCCCATAGCAATACAAGATTCAAAGTCGATCCGGGTTGGTCCCCGGGCTTGTTCAAGTCCTGCGAGGTTATAACCATAATGGATGGCAATAGGAGTAATAAGGCCACCAATAACGATTTTACCTCGGTTTTTCTTGCTCACTTTGAGAAAATGCTTGGCGAGATAAGAACCCGTGTCAGCCAAAGAAGAATTCACCATTGACCATAGAAAATACAGCTCATCAAGTCGGACGACTCCTTCACTTTCGCCCCGGCCAAATAGTGTACTCGAGAGCACCCGATGGATATAACGAAAGCAAGGATTGACAATGCATGAGGATTTTGATGAAGAGGATTATATTCCACTCATGCGTAATTGCTTGCCAAAATTGTCGATCACGGAACCCCAATGGCTTTATACGCAACCCATTTGTGGGTAAATCATAGATAGAATTAAATTACGCGATGTGAGTTGGTGATCATTGTTGAAGAGCCGAAATGTGATTCGTCCTTCTTCAGCCGTGTCGGCCGAAGTAATCTCCGCGTCATAGGAACTCAGAAATTCTAACGTGAGACGGATGTAGGTGGGTGTGGCTAGATTCATGAAATAGCCCCACCCAAGTTGATTGAACATCCAATCCACATCTGTACGCAGCCCGAGCCCATCCAAGGTAGGATTATCCGAGAATCGTGTGTTAATGATGTGACGTTGGGCCAGACGATGGTATTGTGCTTCATGATCATCATCTCGAAAGCTATACCAAATGGATTGGTAGGTACCGGGTCAAGATCTGAGTGGCTCGGCGATCGCCGTGTGTGGGGGGGGCCGCGGAGGATGAAGCATCACCGACGTCCGTTTAGTCCTGGGATTCCTATGTCAATATAAACTTACGGTAACGTGAAAAACCATTTTAAGAGACATAGATAGTATCCCAAACATGAAAAGACATCAATTTACTCAAAATTCCATCATATCAACATCTTTATTCAACAAGAATCCATTTTCACAAGCTATACACCCCATTTGCAACAATGATTTAACAACATCCATTTTTCAACAACATTTCAATAATAGCAATTCAATCAACAACAATTTAGGAACATTAATCATATGACTCCAAGTCTACTCTTCAAATCAAGAACAAATGACCAATTCCTCAATTTACCAAGATAAAAACATCACAAGCATAATTTCTCATAATTACCACAAGAACTAAAAAATTACCACAAACAAACTCAATTAAACTCACAAAAATTCACAAGAAATATGTCATAAAAAAGAAATTCATGATTTTACCATTAATATCAACTATCCAAATTTTAATAACCCTACCATTCAATTTTTTAGGGCATGAAAAATTGGTAATACAAATTCATGAATTTGCTAACTACAACATAGGATAATTTTCACAACAACACACAAATATATCAATTCAAACAAATCAAAATTCGAAATTGAAAGGAAAAGAAAAGAAGAGAAGAACAACACATACCTTGAAGACATTGTGAGGAAGAAGAGATGAGAGCCTTGTGATGTGAAAGTGTGTGGTGTGGGTGAAGATTTTGGAAGAAAAGAGAAAGAATTTGGTGATTTTGGGGTAGGGTTTGAGAAAAGGGGGAGAAAGGGAGAAGAAGAATGATGTTTGGGGAAGAAAATAGGGCCAAAAATCGGCCCTCTGTTTTTGTAATTACCGAACACGGCCGTGCTTTGAAAGCACGGCCAGGCCGTGTTCGGTACGTGTTTCAGCTGCGTTTTCACTTTTTTTTTTTTTTTTTGAATTAAAACACGGGCGTGTTTTTAACACGCCCATGCCGTGTTCTGTACGAGTTTTCACCCAAAAAAAAATTTTTTTTTTTTTAATTAAAACACGGGCGTGTTATTTAACACGCCCTGGCCGTGTTCTGTACGAGTTTTCACCCAAAATAATTTTTTTTTTTTTTAAAACACGGGCGTGTTTCTAAACACGCCCTGGCCGTGTTTTCTGCGTGTTTTGCAAACATGGCCTAAGTTGAAGAACACGGCCAAGGTGTGTTCGTCAATTTATTGACGAACACGGCCGTGGTGGATAAACACGGCCAGGCCGTGTTTTTATTATTATTATTATTTTTTTTTTTTTTTTAAAAAAATCACACAAAATACCGGGTTGCCTCCCGGATAGCGCTTCGTTAACGTCGTATAGCTGGACCTGTTTTACCTCTACTCGTGTGGTGTATTTTGAGGGTCGTCAAGACGGATGGAATCTCGATAACTATCATCGATGGTGCCCCCAAAATAAAGCTTTAGACGATGTCCGTTCACCTTGAATGTTCCCATTTCCTTGTGTGTGATTTCAATAGTCCCGTAAGGGAACACTTGAGTAACAGTGAATGGGCCGGACCACCGGGATTTTAATTTACCTGGGAATAGTCGGAGTCGGGAATTGAAGAGTAACACTTGATCACCAGGTTGAAATTCTCTTGTTTGCTTAATGCGTTTGTCATGCCATTGCTTTGTTCGTTCTTTGTAAATTCTCGAGTTCTCGTATGCCGAATTTCGCCATTCTTCGAGTTCGTTAATCTGCAATAAACGGTTATCTCCTGCACTTGACAAATCATAATTAAGCATTTTAATAGCCCAAAAGGCCTTGTGTTCAAGCTCAACCGGTAAATGACACCCCTTACCATAAACGAGTCGGTATGGAGTAGTCCCTATTGGCGTTTTGAAAGCCGTTCTATAAGCCCAAAGGGCATCGTCGAGTTTGAGGGACCAATCCTTGCGAGAGTGTCCAACCGTTTTTCCAAAATTCTTTTTAATTCGCGGTTGGACACTTCAACTTGACCACTAGTTTGAGGGTGATAGGCGGTGGCGACTCGGTGTGTGACACCATATCGTTTTAACACTTTGTCAAATTGACTATTACAAAAGTGAGTGCCTCTATCACTAATGATGGCTCGTGGAGTACCAAATCGGGTGAAAAGTTTTTGAGAAAATGTACCACCACTCGAGCATCATTTTTAGGCAAGGCTTGAGCCTCTACCCATTTAGACACGTAGTCAACGGCTACCAAAATGTATCTATTGCCAAAAGACGCAGAAATGGTCCCATAAAATCAATACCCCAAACATCAAAAATTTCGCAAACAAGAATACCATTTTGGGGCATTTCATTTTTTCGAGAAATATTTCCTACTCGTTGACAATTATCACAAGTTTCAACATACCGTTTTGCGTCTTGAAAAAGTGTAGGCCAATAAAAGCCCGACTCAAGGACCTTTCGTGCCGTGGTATTCGCTGATAGTGCCCACCGGTGGGTCCTTTGTGACAATGATTCAAAATGGAGATCGTTTCAGAAGTGCGACACATCTTCGTATGATTTGATCCGCACAAATTCGGAAGAGGTGGGGATCGTCCCAAATATAGTGTTTGAGGTCCGAAAAGAATTTCTTCTTTTGTTGATGGGTCGACCACTTTCGGTAGAACTTTTCCTGCAAGATAATTAGCAAAATCAGAAACCAAACCGGATTATCAATTGAAATTGAGTTCAAGGAAAAGAGTTGCTCATCCTAGGAAAGAATCTTTGATATGTCCTTCGTGTTGCTTGTCGGTGTCGGAGTGCTCAAGCCTTGACAGTGATCGGCGGCAAGATTTTCGGCGCCCCGTTTATCTTTGATTTCCACATCAAATTCTTGGAGTAAGAGTACCCATCGAATTAGTCGTGGTTTTGCATCATTTTTGTCAAGCAAATAACGTAACGCAGAGTGGTCCGTATAGACAATGACTTTGGATAGGATCAAATATGAGCGAAATTTGTCAAATGCGAAAACCACTGCAAGTAACTCTTTTTCTGTAGTCGTATAATTGGATTGAGCTGGATTCGAGTTTTGCTTGCGTAGTAAATTGGTCGGAAATGCTTATCTTTTCGTTGCCCAAGCACCGCACCTACCGCATAATCGCTGGCATCACACATGAGCTCGAATGGTTGAGACCAATCCGGAGCTACCATGATGGGAGAAGTGGTGAGCTTTTCTTTCAAAGTATTGAATGCTTGAAGGCATTCATCATTGATATGAAAGACCGCATCCTTCTCCAAGAGGCGAGTGAGTGGTAGGGCAATTTTTGAAAAATCTTTGATGAATCGCCTATAAAACCCTAAGCATGCCCTAAAAAGCTTTGGATAGCCTTCACCGAAGTGGGTGGAGGCAATTTGGAAATTGTCTCAACCTTCGCCTTGTCAACTTCAATGCCCCTGCAAGAAATTTTATGTCCCAAAACAATACCTTCTTGTACCATGAAATGACATTTTTCCCAGTTAAGAACCAGGTTAGTTTCTTCACAACGAATGAGGACTTTTTTAAGATTTGCAAGACAAAGATCAAATGAGTCCCCAAAACCGAGAAGTCATCCATGAAGACTTCCATGATATCTTCTACAAGTTCGTCGAAGATAGCAAGCATGCACCTTTGAAAAGTTGTCGGTGCATTGCACAATCCGAAAGGCATGCGGCGATAGGCAAAAGTACCGTAGGGGCAAGTGAAAGTGGTCTTTTCTTGGTCCTCCTGCTATCGAGATCTGAAAATAACCTGACATGCCATCAAGAAAGCAATAATACAAGTGACCGGATAATCTTTCAAGCATTTGATCAATAAAAGGTAAAGGAAAATGGTCCTTGCGAGTAGCATCATTAAGTCGTCGTGTCGATGCAAACTCGCCAACCTTTATTCCGTCCGCATTGGAATAAGTTCATTCTTTTCATTTGGTACCACCGTCATCCCACCTTTCTTTGGAACCACTTGAATCGACTTACCCACCATTGTCAAATTGGATAGATGAGCCCAAAGATCAAGTAATTTGATTACCTCCGCCTTGACTACCTCTTTCATGTTTGGATTTAAACGACGCCGGGGTAGAACAACCGGCTTGAAATTTTCCTCCATCGAATTTTGTGAGTGCAAAAGGAAGGATTTATCCCTTGAATATCGGAGATTTTCCAAGCGATGGCCTTTTTATGTTCCCCTAATATATTGCCAACAATCTATCCTTTTGATGAGAAGATAAATTGGAGGAAATAATTACGGGAAGTTTGGCGTTCTCGGCTAGAAATGCATATTCCAAGTGTTCTGGTAACTCCTTCAACTCCAACAATGGTGGATCCTCAATGGATGGTTTGATATGCCCCACACCGTGAGTTTTCAATTTTTTCGAACTCTTTCGTGCTTACGTTGGTTCGTTTTCCTCCAATGCGAGTCAGATTCCCTAAGAAAGGGGTCTTCATCCGATATACCCGCACTTTGAACAATACAAGTCTCCAAGAATTCGTTAGAAATCATGCTTGGTAGAGAATTTGTTATCTCCATATCGATAAGATCAATAGCAAAACAGAGTCATCTTTATCTATCGTATTTTTCATTGATGTAGTGATTTTAAAAATGACTTGTTCATCTTCGACTCTTAAAATTAGTTTGCCATCATGCACGCGTCAATGATTGCCTTAGCAATAGCTAAAAATGGACGCCCTAAGATCAAGGAACTTCGACATCTGTATGCATATCAAGAATTACAAAATCGACAGGAAATATAAACTTATCGACTTTGACCAAAACATCTTCAACAATGCCTCTAGGATACTTAATAGATCTGTCAGCTAATTGCAGGCTCATCCTAGTTGGTTTTGGCTCCCCTAGACCCATTTGTTTGAATAAATCATAAGGCATCAAATTAATGCTAGCCCCTAGATCGGCCAATGCCCGATCAACAGTCAAATTACCGACATGACAAGGAATAGTGAAACTCCCTGGATCTTTGATTTTCTGAGGTAACTTGTTTTGCAAAATTGCCGAGCATTCCTCATTTAATTGCACCATAGATATTTCTTCAAGCTTCTTCTTATTTGAAAGAAGATCTTTTAGGAACTTGGCATATTTTGGCATCTGTGAAAGGGCTTCAACAAAAGGAATATTGATGTGCAATTGTTTAAATAAATCCAAGAACTTACCAAATTGGTCGTCATGTTTGTCCTTTCGCAATCGACTTGGATACGGAATAGGTGGTTGGAATTCCGGTACCATTTTCTTTGTTTCCTTGGATACCTGTTCGTCCTTTTGTTGTATGGGTGTGGGTTCGTCCTCCGGCATCCGTATTTCGTCTAGCTTTGTTCCACTCCTTAGAGTAATTGCTTTTACCTTCTCTTGGATTTGGCTCGGTGTTGCTAGGTAAGCTCCCTTGTGGCCTTTCGAGATCATTTTGGCAATTTGACCAATTTGATTTTCCAAGTTGCGAATAGATGCTTCTTGGTTCCTTAAGGATGTTTCGGTGGCCGTGAAACGGGTTTCCGTTGTTTGGACGAATTTTGACAGTAAGTCCTCCAAACTTGGTTTTCGCGGTTGGAAACCGGGAGGTGCAGACGAATTGGGGAGTGCGTTTGGATTAGGTTTCTGTTGACCTTGATTTCCCCAACTAAAGTTCGGGTGTTGGCGCCAACCTGGATTATAAGTGTTACTGAAAGGATTATTTTGAAAGGGTCGAGATTGATTACCTAGATAATCCACTTGTTCATGCGGCGGTATCGCGTGAGGGCAATCTTGGTGGTTGTGTGATCCTCCACAAGTCTCGCATGAGAAGGCTTGTTGTGGTGGTGGTTTTGGAGCTGCCAACCCGTCGATTTTCTCGAGTCGAGCTTCGACCAGGCGGCTAGTGTAACCACCGCGTCCGCATTATATACTCCCACCGACTGTTGGTTTTTCCTCGTGCGGATTGCCATTGATAGCCATTCATGGCCATTCCTTCTATGAGATCTTGGGCAGCTTCGGTGTTTTATTGTTCAATGTCCCCCGCCTCGCAAAGATCGATCATTTGTCTTGTTGATGAGAGCAACCCATTATAAAATGTTTGGACTTGCATCCAAATGGGAAGACCATGATGTGGGCATTTTCGCAAAGAATTCTTTGAATCTCTCCCAAGTGTCGTACAAGGTTTCATCGTCTTCTTGAGTGAATGAAGAGATCTCATTCCTCAATCGTGCGGTTTTAGCGGGTGGAAAATACTTTAGCAGAATTTTTCCGCCATAATGCTCCATGTTGTGATTGTTCCCTTCGGTAAAGTGTTTAGCCATTGTTTAGCCCGTCCCGAAGAGTAAATGGGAACAAGCGTAACGCGGATGGCATCGTCGGAGACTCCATTTATTTTGAAAGTATCGCAAATTTCGAGGAAATTCGCGATATGATTATTTGGATCTTCGTCCGGTGGGTCAGTCGAATTGAACAAACCGTTGCACCATTTGAATGACATTCGGTTTGATTTGAAATTATTGGCCGCAACAAAATGGCCTTACGATACTAGACGACGTACCATCCATAGATGGCTTGGCGTAGTCGTACATGGTTCTTTGTTGTTCATCCGCCATATCGGGATCCTTGCTTTCGTTAGTATCCTCCTCGTGATCTGTACTAATACTTTCCTCTCGTGTTGCTACTGCGCGGTCTCGCGCTTCCAAATTTGGCGGCGAGTAGGCATGCACTGTGGTAAACAAGGAGGATAAGTATAATCCAAGACTTACAAAGATAGATACCTAGAAAGACAATTAATGAAAAATAATAAAAAAAAATGATTAAATTAACAAAAATAAGGTGTTCTTAATATTACAATCCCCGGCAACGGCGCCAAAAACTTGATGGCTCAAAAGCTACTCTAGAAAACCATAGGCAAGTGCACCTATCGTTTTGTAGTATAGGTTATTGAGTCACCGGTGTCATTCCTACGAGGATTATAAGTACTAATAATTACCGTCCTTTTGTTATCTAATCTAGTAATTTTCAGAGTTTTGTTTGTTAAAATGGAAAATGAAAAATAGAGAATTTAAGATAATTGCAACTTACAAAAAGAAATCAAATAAAAATAGATTGTAGAATGAGAAATCAAGAGATAAAAATGTGTTGAATGTAAATCCCTCTAGAATGTTTTTGTGATTCAATCAAGATAAAAATACAACCATAAGCCCTTAAGCAAAAACCAACCTCTTTTAATAAAATCTCATGTTATGTGGACCGTAGAAATTCCCGATTTAAGTTAAACCCTTTCTCAAGGCGAAAAACTCCTAATCTCAAGTTGATTAACTGAAATCTCTTTCTAGTTAAAACCCCCAAAATTGCATTATAACGATTTATGAATTCCCATATTAGGTTTGACCCTAATTCGGAAGATTTATGTCGTCTATATCTAGGATTGCATGCAACTCTTTTCACTTATATAGGTTCTTTCTCACCATAAATCTCTCGATTACCCGATGAGGAATAAATATCAAATTAATATACCTAAAATATCAACTTGAATGAAATAAACATGATATAAGTGAATCACACAAGACATGAGAATTTTATTAAAAACATACAAACCTTAATCACAAATCCATTCTAGAGTTCATTACATTCAAACACTAGTAGTTTAGCTACTCATGATTTTGACAAAAGAATAAATTACACAAGAAGATTTAAGTGTTGTAAACATGGTGTACTTATCTTTCTCAAAATCTCAATGACTTGTTCCTTTGATAGATGATGTTGATCCAAGCCTTCTTCTCCAATGTTGCTACAAGCTTACTCCTCCAAGACCTCTTGATCCCAATTCCACTCAAAATGTTAAACACTATGAATCTCTCTATGAATGTATATTACATGAATGATTTTCCAACTCAAACTCTTGGCTTTTATAAGCACCATCTTGTGAAATACCATATTAACAAATGCCCCACTTCCATGCTTGTTAGTTGAATCATTGTGTGCACATTCATGGTTGAGTTGGTTGAATCATTGTATACACATGATCATACTTCACTTCCATTGGTTGAGTTGGTTGAATCATTGTGTTCACATGCCAATTGAGGAGGAAATTGAGTTTTGGTGCGCAAGATGAGGTGTGAAAGGTTGCTCAAAGGTTGTCAAAAAGCAAAAGTCTCCATTATTTCCGCCAAAAGAAGAAAAATTGTTGAGTGGAGGAAAACACGGCCGTGCTTTAAAAGCATGCGGCCCGTAAAATGTTCGTCAAATTTGACGAACACGGCCAGTGTTTATAAACACGGCCAGTAGTGTTTTCTTCGCAAAAATTGGATTTTCCGGCGGGGTGTGCTTTTAAACACGGTTTGGGCGTGTTTCTTGATTGCGTGTGAAACACGGCCGTGCTTTGTAAACACGGCCCGGGCGTGTTTTTCTCGTTTTTCTTGTTTTTCTTCCTTTTTGAAGCATGGCCATGTTTTCCAACACACTAGGGGTGTGTTCTCGCACGAGATTGAGTCTTCTTGCCTTCTCTTAGACTTTGTTTCTTCGTATTTTCATACGAAATCATACGAATTTGCTTCAAGTCTTAACCTTCATCATTCAAAACAAGCCAATGTGATTTTTCTTGATTTTATTGGTTAATGAACTAAAAAGTTAGAAAAATTATCTAAAAAGGTTTAAGAAAATGTGAACAAAAATGCACTTATCGAAAATTCTTGTAGCGTTCCATCTAGAGCTTCCGCTATTATAAATTATTTTAATTATAGATAAGTAAGTTCTAGTGACGTTCTGAACCTAGCGGGTTCGGTCGTCACAATTCTTGTGCATATATCATCAAAATTTGACACGATTGTTAATTACATAAATATAATAAATATAACTTAAAGTTCTTAATAAACCTAGACATTACGATACCATTTCGTGGATTGGAAGACCATAAGGAGTAGATGTAGAAAATATAATAAGATTTATAGCTTAGGTGGTAAAGTGCAACAACTTTAAAGTTTAGAGGGCAAACCGAAAACCAACTTTAATGATAATAGGGGTAAATCGAATTTAAGGCAAAGTGTAAAATTTTGCGAGTTGGGGGTAAAATGTAACGTTTCAAAGTTCGTGTAGCTAAGTGTAAAATTTGAATAGTTTGGGGTTAAATGTTTTTATCCCTTAATTAAAATTGATGTTTCCATTCATCCATCATAATCTAATTATCATATGATAATAAATTAGGAAAAGGACACAAATACCCGATTTTGGATGCCCAATACCAAAAATGCCCACCCGGCCCTGATGTTTCACAAAAATGCCCGATTTGGCCAAATTGTTCCCAAATATACCCAACTCAAACAGATTCCGGACAAAACTACCCAATCTTCAAATCTTCGGTGAATTGCGGCGTTTCCCCTCCAAAAATCACGGTCCGATCACAAAGAAGATCTCCGATTAAAAATACAATCCCAAAATATTAACAAAAAACGAGGAAAACGCCATGCATTCGAGGAAACACGGATCGAAGGGAAAAAAAGCTGGATCGAGTAGAGATCACAATTCAAGATCAATATCGAGGAAGAAGAAGACCAAAACAATTAAAAAACGCGATCTGTTTATATTGTTCGAGAATACCTTATTTAGATATATTTCATGATTTTACTGATTGAAATTTAGGATTCAATGTGTATGACCGAGATTGACATTGAATTGAACCAGTAATTTTGCATGCATATCCAAAACCTGGAAGTTGTAAGCTTCAAAATACTTATTTAGTTCGAATTATGATCCAAAATCCTACAAACATTGCTTCTCGTGATTATCTAAGAATAAAACGTGTCAATCTGGAAAAAAGCAATGCGGTATATTACGTGATTGTTTCACATATGTTTCTTTCTTGTTTCACATATGTTTCTTTTATGTTTCACAATTGTTTCGTTCGCCTTCGCTTAACGTACATGAACATTGATTCATTCATGTTTCATTTATGTTTCTTTTATGTTTCACTTAGCCAACTATTCATTGAAATCCACAAATGAATGGAGCAAATCCCATCTGTAATATACCACAATGGACAATGGGGAGAAAACGGAGAGTATAGGAACTTTGAGATAACAGAATACTCATTCCAATGGACATCACATTCAAAGACACTAAGGGGAATCTTAGAACAACAAATTCAATTCAGAAAATTTGAGCTTACTTGTCCATCATCGGCTACAAGAAATGGACACGACTCAAATGTCATTACAAAAATACTTTGTATTGACTTCCAACATCGTAGAATTATTGAATGCATCAACTGTAGCGGGAAAGACTTACTAGTAACAACTTTGCTAGAGTACGTGAGATCTTTAGTTCAAGATTAGAAATGCGGACATCGAAATGAAGCAAAGATCGGCAATTACAAGGATGACAAAAAAAAAGTTGAAGAGTATATGAGGAAAAACTACACTATATTTCTCTAAATTTAAAAGCAAATTACTACAAACTTTTATCACATGACTACATGTTTCACAATTGTTTCTTACATGTTTCATTTATGTTTCTTACATGTTTCAACCGATTACATATCATTAAGATTTACATAACAATAATTCTCTAAAATCATAAGGAAGTGGAGGTAGAATCTCAATGTCGTTGTCATCGTCATCACCATTTTGCAGCTTCAACTTAACATGATTGTGAAGCGAGATGACCGACCGCTTGTTCATTCTTCTGCTGTCTCCAACGCTTCGACGTCCATACTTTCCCAACAATAAGGTGCTTGGCATAACAAGCAACAAAAAAAATCTCACATTCACTACAAAAGAAATAAAAAAATATACAAATCAGATAGATAACACAACAAATCAAAAACAATAAAAAAAAACAAAATAAATGGAAAATACATAAATTAGAACAAAAGAAACATAAAAGAAACAACTTTGAAACAACAAAATAATAAAAGAACACGGAAAAATCATGCATCAAAGAACACAAAAAAATCAACAAATCATTCAAATTTGTATTCAACACACACAAAAAAAAAAAAAGAAAACCAGGAGTCAAAATCGTTGAAGGAGATTTTCGTCCTCACTTCGGAATCCTAAAAGCCAAGAAAACTAGTCTCAAATCTCAATTATTCAATTTTTCTGTTTCCCCATTATTTCCTCCCTCGATTTCAATTAGGTTAGGGTTTTCGAAATTCATTGAATCAAAAACTCATCGATATCATCTGCAGCAAAGATGATCGTTCTGAGGAGCTCCAACGGCGAGACGTTTGAGGTGGAGGACGATTTGAAGGCAATCGATGCGAGTTCCAGCATGAAGTTCACATCCATGTTATTAAACGCAAATTCTCATCGGAGAAGGAGGTGATGAAACGAAAGGAGGGGTAAAACTGGATAGCGACTTAAATCGGGTATTTTTGGAAAAAAAAAAATGGATCGGGTATATTTGGAATAGGGTGACATTTTTGTCTTTTTTTTAAAAATGAGGGCATTTTGTGTAATTTCCTCAATAAATTAAGAATACATACGTCAAAGCGCAAGCCCACCGCATAATCTGCAGTCCTACCCAATGGTCCCAAGCCATCACATTGTATCGAAATAGAAATACATTTTTTTTTTTTTGAGAAAAAAATAGAAATACATTAAACATATCAAATAAGTGCATTGTATCAAAATAGAAATACATTAAAACTTAGGCCTTGTTTGTTTATGTTTCCAAAGGCCACATTTCCAATTTCCAACTATTCATGAAATGGAATCATGTTTGTTTCTAAAATTTCCAATGGAAATCATTATTTCCACTTTCCACTTTTCACATAAAACATCATCTCAAACCTACAATTTCAATTCTCAACCCTATACACTACCCTACATCACTTATCAATCACTATTCTTATTTTTTAACCCAATTATATATGTGGGACCCTCCATTACCAACTTTATCTACTTAAAATACTATTATATATATCTAATGGGACCCACTAGCCTACAATCTTACAAATATAATATTATATATTCAATTAAAATATTCAACCACTATCAATTTTTCAAATTATTATATACATAAAATACTATTTCAAAACTACTTAACCAAACATAATCTCATTTCCAAACCTACATAAAACTCATTCTCATTCACTCATCCAAACATAATTCCAGGTTTTCACAAAACCAATAAATTCTAAAATTCATTTTCCAACACTAAAACTAGAAATGGTCCATTAAACATAACCATACAAGGTTAATCTTCTTATGTTTTTACTTTCTTTACTCACTATAAATCCTTTTTTTTTTGTTGACAACACAAATCCTTTAAACATATCAAATAAATTAATTAGGAAACAATTGAAAGAAAATCTAGATAAAAAATAAAAATAAAAATATGGAGTAACCCTTCACCGCCTGTGACCCAAGCCGACAACAGCCAAGCACAATTTTTTAGTTTAACCATTTCGTCTTGCTTCATAGGATAGTTGCACAGTTGCAGCACCTGAAACCTCCGATATGGCTTCATTTCTAGCTCGGAAATCTCTCTCAGCGTTTCGTGCTCGTCATCTCGTAAGCCATCTCGTCGAATATCCTCTTCTTTTCTTTTTGGAAATAAATAAATCGTTCTTTTTCATTTATGGATTTTCACATTTTAATTTATGGTTCAGATTTTGGAATTGGGTGGTATTGGTTTAATTAGTCCTCATTGATTTATTTTTATGCATTTGGATAGCCGTGAAGATGGAGATATTAACTGGTTTTATTTCGGCTTTTTCTTAGGGTTTCTTCTTTGTTGGGGTTTGGGGGGATGTTTGCGGATTATCGTAATTGATAAGGATTGATTAGGTTATGAAAGTTTTGGAATGTGGTCTTTTTTCCCCCTTTGTTTAAAGATGATCAACGCGAAGCATGGTCCCAATTGAAGGACTGTTATTTGGTAAATTGCTTGCTCTACAGAAGCCGGATCAAGTATATAACTGTTTAGACGACTGTCCCTTTTCATAATATTCTCACTTTTGATATAACTAGTTGTTATTATCACGGCTCAAATGGTTGTTTTTGTGATTTCAACCAGGCTCTAGTATTATTTGTTTGTCTTTCATTTGGGAGTAGGTTGCAGTAGTACATGTAATTATGTGAAATAAAAAGATATAAATATTTTATTACATTGCATGCCTAGTTTGGTGGTTATCATATAAAAGATTTTGCCCCCTCTCTGTCATTACTTATCCCTAACTTATTTTTTCATTTTTATTTTTGGTGGGGTTCTTGTTGGATAAATGTAGGCTTTGGCGGGACAAGCCTTGCGGGGATCCAACTGTAGTGGCACAATATGTGCTGAACGCTCATTTGCCACCAAGCACTCGTTCTCTACTGACAAAGGTTTGAGCCATACTCCCCAGATTGGGATTCTCTTTTTTAAATCAGCGCAGCTAAATATTTTGGTGGTGGATACACTAAAAGATTGTTTAATCAGTTATGAGTAGCAAATCTTCTATAATGCTAGTGGCTCAGCACCAAGTTCTTTCCCTGGTGATTTGTGCTTTTAAAAACTGTGTTAATATTGGATCATGCAGTCTGATCCACTACACGATGGGTTCAAACATCATTCTTTCTTTTCTAGAGGGGGTTGCCCAGTGATGTTGGAATTTTGGCTAGAATTTATGATGAGATGTTACTAAGGTAGTATCATAATTTCTTGGACATTAGCCTGAATTCATAATATGTGCACGTGGAATACTTTTAAACATACAGTATCTGCTTTATCCCCTATCATTTCCTGTCGTAAGGTGCAGATCAAAATTCTAATGAGTGTCTTGGGTGTTGGAAAACAATTATGGGATGTTAACTTTCCGTATATGGATTTTAATGTTATTGGGGTTGTTTTACTACAGATGACGAAGAAAGAGAAAAGCTTGCAAAGGAGATATCAAAGGATTGGAATTCTGGTAAAGGCCTTTACAGGTCTTTTACTAGGTCATTGTTGTTGATTCCTCGCTTTAGTTCTTTAATGTGCAGTCTTAAGTTTTTTTTTTTCATCTTCCTGTAGTTTTTGAGCGGAGCATAAATACATTATTTCTCACTGAAATGGTTCGGGGTCTAATGCTGACACTCAAATACTTCTTCGATCCAAAAGTTACAGTATGTGTTCTTTTTCTTCTTCTTCCCCAGCTCATGATCCTCCCTCTCACTATTATTTTAGATTAGATCCCATAAGCTCGTATGAGAATATGACTGTTTTGCAGATTAACTATCCTTTTGAGAAGGGTCCTTTGAGTCCTGGAAGTTTCCGTGGAGAACATGCTCTCCGACGGTACCCTACTGGAGAAGAACGATGTATTGCTTGTAAACTATGTGAAGCTGTAAGTTAGTCGATTTCACTTCTCAGTCTGTATGTCTTATTGCAATAATAACGTAATCTTTCCCGAAACAAGATCAAATTACTTGCATGAATTTTTTAGGCCTAATAATATGTATGCTTACTCACACTAAACTAGGTGACAGCATGTACAGCTTATACCAAACACATATATAGGTTTTGTTTGAACTCACATGTCCTTTTAACCTCCTGAACCTTTTAATTCAAGCTGACAGTGATGACTTAGTTTACTTGTTAGGCTATTGCTTGTAGCTTGCTTTGCAGCCTTTTTATGTTTACCTTGCCAATCAGCATCAGTTCTTGCTTGATGAATATTTGGCTCCTTCACAGATTTGCCCCGCCCAAGCTATCACCATTGAGGCTGAGGCGCGTGAGGATGGGAGCAGGCGGACAACGAGGTATCATTCTTTTAGGGATAATTACAAAAACTACGCATAAGGCTTAGTCTAATTACAAAAAAACTCAGTTATCTTTTAAAATTACAAATACCCCATTGACATTTGTTTCTTTTTTACAAATTGTACCCTTACGAGTATGGGTATTTGTAAGATAAATACAAACTTTAAGAGGGTATTCGTAACACTTTGAAGGGGGTATTTATAATTTTGAATGATATTTGGAGTTTTTTTACATGTTGATTTTACAATATCAATTCGGTAAGGACATGACTAGAGCAACTCTCTCAACTCATCCCCGTCTCATGATAGTTTCCATGCAAGTGAAAAACATATGATGATGACGGTTTTGGGTTTTCATCTCATTTTTCCTTCGTATGAAGGTTGCAACAAGAAGGGCATCTACAATAAAACTTTGCTACTTCCTAGTTTATTTTTTTGCATGAATTTATAGTGTTAACTATTCTTAGCCAATTAATTGACACTATAAACTTCATGCCACGGACCCCCCAACTAGTTGGGATTAAGGTGCAGTTGATTATGATGATGATCTAGAGATTTTTGTAATTAGACTAAACTCAAGGGTATTTTTGTAATTAACCCATTCTTTTATCGGTGTCTGTGTTATTCGGTGCATATCTGCTCCTCGTGTGCCATAAGCTCACATTTTAAGTTTGACAGGTATGATATAGACATGACAAAGTGCATTTACTGTGGTTTTTGCCAAGAAGCTTGCCCTGTTGATGCCATTGTTGAAGGGCCCAATTTTGAATTTGCTACTGAGACACATGAGGTTTGATCTATATCCCTTATTGGCTTAACTATCCAATAAAAAAAAGTCAAACCTTAAAAGCTAATCACGTTTTTGTCCATGCAATAGGAACTTCTCTATGACAAGGAGAAGCTTCTAGAAAATGGTGACCGGTGGGAAACTGAAATTGCTGAGAATCTCCGGTCTGAAAGCCTGTATCGTTGAGCGTCTGCAAAAGATGAACTGTGTGTTCAATAAGAAATATGTTAATCTTATGTACCTTTCTTGTCTGAAAGCAAGAGAGAATTTTCATGAAGTCCAACTGTGATTGCTGTTTGGTCGGCATGCTCTGGAATACAGGAAAAAATGGGGTGCCTTTTTGAGTTTGTATGCGTTGTCCTATTAAAGTTTCTTGTTTACGAAATTTTGCCAAGAAAATAAAGGCTTCTGATTGTTATGACTCACTAATTGATATTTGCGAAGTAAAGATGCATTACACAATTTCTATTTCGTTATGCAAGTTACTTAAGAGGGCGTTCGCTAAGCTTATTTAAAAAAACTAGTATTTCACCCGTGCGACGCACGTGATGGGATGAGTTGTGTTGTTCGATGTAAATTGCATGTATTTTAATAATTACAATGTCAAAGATGTATAATTGCACAATACAAATCAAGCTAGATCATAAGTTTCAATAATTATAAATTTTGGAATATTTTCTTGTATACAACATAATTCGTCTGTTTATTTTTCAATTATCGTCGCCGCAAACTAATATTTTCAAACTCTTACGATTAGTGACTCGGGAAACAACAACGTATAATTATACATGACTGAAAATCTGATTCTTCAAATACAACCCGACATGAGAGAGATTGTCCTTGACTCTTATTTACAGTCATTAGAAGATGGACCTTTAGATATAGTGTCTAATCTTATGTAAAATCCAAATTAAATAAGTTAGACAAATTAAAATAGTTTCAAGAAATATACATTTCTAGTTTAATATACATTTAATAGTATCAATTGATTCTGAGCAACAACATGTCCAAATAGTGCATTTTCATATTCAAATGTGGTAAAAAAAAATTCAAACACAAATCTATATAAAATAAGTATTTAATCTTTTGAATTTTCTTTTCTATTATTTATATTTAATATTTTAGATTTCATATAACTATCACTGAAAAATTCGAAACTCCAAAATTTTGTCTTTAGATAAATTTCATGAAACACACGAATGTTGTTCTAGTGTGTGTGTATATATATATATATATGTTTATTAATATGAAGGGTTATTTTAATCATACTTAGAAAAACTTTGAGTTACATATATAATTAATAATTTCACAATAAACATTCAATCAATTTATAAAAAAATATATAACTAATATATATCTAATTATTTTTTAATTCAAATAAAATAGATTTTAAAAACAACACATATTAAATTAGCATCCATAATTAAAATAAATGAAATTCAAAAATTGGCATAAAGAAGTTTTTGGGGCCCAACATCCAATCCTGTAAAAATAATGTTAAAATGTCAATTATTTAGCCCAAACCCAAAAAAAGCCCCAACCCAAATGTGCTATGTTTTTTAATAGCAGCCCAATTAAAAATTTTCAGTATTAATACGGCTTGTTGCACACGATTAAGACACATGTCCACTACAAACGGTCTAGATTGTTCTAAGATTGATAAATGTGTAAGTTTCAGATTGTTAGGGGAAAATTGCAAAATTGGTCCTATAACTATAGGCGGTTTTGCAATTTCGATCCTATAAGTATTGAGTTTACAAAATTGATCCTGTGAGTTTGATTATTTTTACAAAATTGGTCCTATATATTTCATACCTAAGAATTTTCGGTCATCTTGTAAGTTTCAAGTTGTTGCAAAATTGGTCCCCCTGGGATTATTTAATATTTTTAAAATACCAAGAATACTCTTATACACATCAATGACTTATTTGACTAAGTGTTTTGCTTAAAATGGTATCAGAGCCTAGGTTTATTAACAACTTTTAGTTATATTTATTATATTTATGTAATTAATAATTGATGAGAATAATTTTCTCCGAGAAAATTGATCCGGATAATTGTCCAAGATGTCTACTTTATAGGACACAACGACACAACTCGAAAAAATTCAATTGTACTTTTTAGTAAAGAAAAATTAATAATAAATATGTACCCTATTTTTACAAAAAGTAAAAATAGAAATAGAAAATTCAAATAAAACAATACAAATCCCCACAATAAAATTTTAAAATTAAAAGATTGACTTAGCAACTTGAATAAATAAACCATGGCAAAAGTCAAAACCTAAAAAACTAAAAATATCAAAAAACAAAAATCTAATAATATCAATAATGTTACCAAAATTGTATTTTGTTGTATCTTGTTTTCTTAATTATTCTAAGTATTTCTTTTATATACGTGTGTATTAATTTTTCATGTACGATTGCATAATCAACTTTTACAAAATTTTAAAAAGCATTTTGTACTATGACTTTAAATAATTACCAATATTCATATGCACATTTTTTTTTAAATCTATTGTACCCCATTTCAAAAATCCTGGATCCGCCACCGATATGACATATCGTCAAATTTTGACCATGTATGCACAAACACACCGGACAAGATAACATATTGGAACAATCATATTAAAACCTCGAATAGAGATTGGATCTAAGTAGGTATAACAACGCCATGAACAAAATAAGTGTTAGAAAATGTGAATCTTTTATTCTACAAAATATGGGTTTATCTAGATAAATTAGCTATGATGTGTTAATGACTAAACCTGTTAATGCTCGAGAGTTATAGGACTAAAATTAACATTAGAAAGATAAAAGACGAAAAAAATCTTTATTTAGCCATAAAAATAAAATTGTCTCAAGACAAAAAATGCAATTTTAAAAGATAAACTAAAATTGCGAATACCCCAAAGTTACAGGCCTAAAACTGTAATTTACCCGATTGTTAGGGTTAGAGTTACACACACCCCTTTCGACGACGCTCATTTCTCCATATCCACACTCATATTTTCATTTTCAACATCTAATTTCATCTCTCTTCAATCGATGACCAGTTTTCCTCCAAAACTTTGCGGGGCCGGCTGAACTTAGTCGGCGTTCAATCTCCGCCACAAAAAATCGGCAGTTTATATCTATATCTACAAAGTATACTGGACTCTCCGATTCAAGGTTTTTCAAAAAACAATCGCTGCACTTTATCGTATTTGAAGCCAGAAATTGTTACAGATCTCCTTATTTGTTATGTTTTTTTCAAAATTTTATTAATCATACAACATAGATTTCAACGGATCTAACATCGGTCATTATTTGCATGTTTGTGTAGCCCTAAATCTGAGTGAAAAGGTGGAGATCTATGTTTTTTTTTTCCTTCGCAAGGATCCGGAACTTAATCGATCAAAGATTTTCACGGCTTCGATGATATCAAAGGTAAGAAAAGGACAATGTTTTTAATATTTATTTTTATTTTTATTATTAATTATTTTCTTGACTTTTTTTCCTTCAATTTTTGCAGATAATTAATAATAGTTATGTTTATAAATACTGTGGAATCCCAACACAAAGTACAATTTAAAGTGTATATTTTCTCACGACATTCCCATATTTTTTATTTATCTTTTTATTGAAAAAATTGTTAATCCAACAGATTATTATTTTGTATATAACTTGACATGCAATTGATTTTTTTGTATAATTCTATTTTTTTATTGGTATTTTTTCATGTAGTAATGTTAAAATGGAAATTAAATTTCAATTTTTGTGTATAATTTGTTTCGGTTGTGGTTAATAAACATTTTGGTTCATGAATAGAATGAATTGGTCTGAAGAGATAGATCATGTGACTCAGAATGATTACGATATTGTATTTTACGTTCTTTTTTTTTTTTACCTTTGATTAATACTTTTCTTTCTGAAGATTTGTAATTCTATTTAATCATCCAATTTGTACTTGATAGATATATTGATTTATATGAGTCCGACACACTGATAAGTTTTTTTACTCTATCAGCAGAAAATGCAAAATAAAAATTTAATTAATCCTAAATTATTAGATTACAGACTTGCTACTATGTTTTTCTAATATAATATATTTTTAACTGAGTTGGTAATATATGTTTTAAATCTTTTTCAGGTTATGGATAGAAAATATTCTGGGTGAATCCATTTTAAGGAAAGTAAGTTACAAAAACTCATTTTATTTGTATTTTTTCAGAGATTAAGAAATAGTTGTGTATATGTTTTGATTATTTTTCTATATAATTTTGAGTATATTTTTTTCGGAAAGTAACAACCTTATATTAAAATTGTTGATTCGTGTGTAAGATAATGAAATTTTTATTCTTAAACCTATCTAAAAACGTGTGCTTAATTTTTTTATATTTGAATTAGAACATTGATCCGTATATACACTTTTTTTTACTTTTCATTTACAGTAATAAATTGTTCATACATACAAACATATATATATATACACAGATATCTAACTATAACTTTTCATTATTTTTTTGGAATATAAACTGGTAAGTCTTAGAGGTTGTTTGCTCGCCACTGAGTTGCAAATAAACTGTCACATTCCATTGCAAATATTAGACGACATAATAGAAAACTAACTTTTTCATTACCCCAAGTCTTCTAAAGTTATGTTAATGAAATGTGGTTGCTTGCCCTTGAGTTCTTTGTTTGAGCAAATTACATAGATTGACTATTTTCATGTAAGCATACATATATTACCTTCAAAACAAAAAAAAAAAATTCAGTACGTGCCGAACAGAATGGTCTAGTTGATTTTTTCAACATTTAACAGTTTCTTGAGCCTTTAAACTGTATAAAAACCTAGGAAGAGAGTTGTCTTCCAACTGATAAACTTTTGTCATGCCATGAAACATAATCTTGTATTTCCTATATGTTGTTTTGTATTTATCAGTATAATATGCCACATCAAAATCTTTTATAGCATAAACATGGTCTTGAGTCAACTGTTTCATATAGTGCACAATATTAATCTTATTAATACCATGAATCCTATCACCCTCAGATAAGATAAACTGAAATTTAGTTTAATTTACCATAGTATGGTTTGTATAAAAAATATTGGATATGGAAAAAGATCCATACCTGAACATCACGAAAACAACACTTCAGACTCTGTTTGGCTTTTATCATTGTGCGCGCACTCCAGAATGTTTGGCTTTTATCATTATACGCAGGTTCTTATATAGACGAACCAGTCTCAATCTCTTCGTCATTGGTGCCATTTTTTTATATACCTGTGAAAAATTAAGAGATATTTTTCTGCAAGCAAATCACGTATTTAAGAGTTCGATGAGGTAAAAATGACTTCAATGAGAACTCGTATTTATATGAGAGCTTTGGAGAATATTTAAGGAAATTAAAAATTTTTGTGTTATTTTGTTAAGTTTTGTATAATCATTATCAAATCTTTGAAATTTTGATATTCTTTCCAGATATAACACATCTGAATATTATTGTCAATATTGATTTGGATTTAGTTGCCAATCAGTTTAGTAAAAATATGATAGTTTTTGTGGAAAATATGCAGCTAATTGAAATTTATTTCCTTTATAAGATTTGTATCTTGTATTTTGGTAATTTTTTTATTGCGTTCAATATTTGTTAAGTTTTGTTAAATTATTTCAGAATTAGGTTTTTGATAATGTTTCCTGTTATAACACGTCTGATTTAAGTGTCCAATTATATTTGGAAGTTGTATTTAATCAATCAATATCTACAATTGATTCAATTTAATCTTTGCAGAAATTTGGTTTGTTATTACTGTATCCGATTACAATCAATAAATTGGTCAAACTTTCAAAAACAATTGTGAAGTTTTCTTAATTAGTTACAAATAATTTTGATTAGAATCTTATCATCCACGGATTTTATTTTAAATTGAATAATAATTATAAATTATAACCAATCTTAATATTAGTTGGCGAAAACATATTTTACTAATTTTAGCAAGGTGTTTTAGGCAGGAAAAAGTTTTGCTTACTATTTATAAGTGACTTGGTTATTATATATATATAGATTATTAGTTTTTGACCCGTGCATCAAATTTAAAAATTTGTATTTTGTTATTGTACGTTTGCTTCTCATAAAGGTTGTAGCCTATTGTGTTTCATCATGTTCAAGTTTTTCATTAGGGTCAACATGCGAGTCAATTTTTTTTTTTCCTTGAGTTTGAAAGCTAATTGCTCGTAAAATGATTTCTGATATAAAAATGGATTTTGTAAGAATGAATATGAGTATTATATAATTTTAATATTAAAAATTGATATATTATAGGAATGGTAATGAAGCGGGATAGGTTGGATCTCTCAAGGCTCATCCCGGCCATGTCCATCGAAAACTGAGGAAGAGTTACAAGATGATACGTCTTAACCCGAACAAAATAATTTAGGATTTAATAAATTATTATTATTTTACTAATTTAATTTTTTACAAAATATTATGTTAAATATCCAATAATAAATTAAAACTATAGAAAAATAAAAAGAATAGAGAAAGCAAATTAATTATATATTTGAAGCAAGTCTATACACGTATTAAAAAAAATATATGTTTAGTTGTCTAATATTTTAAAAATTATATGTTTACTTAAAATTTAACAACTAAATTAAATTAGATCAATTGATACATAATTGAAATTCATACCAACAAATTACTATATACATTAATTTAATGAATAAAATCAGAGTATTGTTTGATTTCTGAATAACAGTATCATACTCAAATTATGATTTCTGAATAACAGTATCATAATAAGTAAAAAGATTTATATGTTATATTTATATGTTATTATCAAACAATAAATATAATCATTTGTTTGTTGCTTATATATCATGTGAAGTTAAATGAAGTGATAGCTACATTGTGTGCAAATATAAATAAATAGTATTTGTCCACCTATTTAAATCTTGCATAAATTTAAAAGTTAAAAATAATTTATTGGATATTTTCAGTTTTGAACGATTTGTATAATACACTTCTAAATTTTGAATTCTTTTTTTAGTATTTCTAATTAGCATTTTGGATCTCTTATACCTAACACAAACATATATGTGACACCAAATTTTTGTCCTTAGACAAATCTCATGTAATACACGGGTATTATACTAGCATACACATATATTTAAATTACTATAAGAATATCATAGTACTATACTCATGTTTCGTATTAATTTAAATTTTAATTATTAATATAATGTTGTAATAATATAAAATATTACAAAGATTTAAATGTGACACATTAATCAACTTAAAAAATAATTCATCCAAATACATTTTATTCTCAATCGTATCATATTAATTGTTTCTTTTAAAGACAACAAAATAATACAAAACGTTGTTTGGTATATGAGTTTGCTCAAGTGCGACTTTCTCCTCCTCCTCCATACTCTCACAGATACAGTCACGGAAAAAGCTATCCAAATTGGAAACAAATCAGCGAAAACGATGATACGGGAGTGATTATAATGAACGATCAAGGCAAACCGCGCCTCGTCAAATTCTATGAGTTTCAGGTTTACCTGATTTCCACAAATAACAACAAAATTATTCTATTTTGCACCGCTAGATTTGTTATTTCAAGTGATTTTTTTTTCTTCTATGAATGATTTTTTCGAGTGGATTGATCTACCCTAATTGTTGGTGTAATATTAGCCTGTGGAGAAGCAACAGGAGCTGGTTCGGAGCATTTACAGAAGTCGGTTCTATTTTTTTAATTTTGTAATTTTTTTCTTTCTTAATTTTCGCATCCTGTGATTGAAGAAGTATAATTAAGTATTTACTGTTAATTGATTGTGGTTTTGTGTGCAGTTTTATGCAGTAGGGCTGAGAATGTCAGTAATTTTGTTAAGGTGGATTCGCTTTTTGGCCCGGTAATAGGATTGTGGATTTTCAATTGCTTGTTCAAGATATTTGCTTACATTTTTAGAAACTATGTACATAAACTGTATCTCTATGTGATTATGAAGTTGGTTTTCTGTTTTTGATTTATTTTTCCTCACCGTCTGTTAAAATGCCATGGCTGTCAACTTGCAGGATGTATGGCTTGTGTATAAAACCTTTGCAACATTGTACTTTGTCTTCATATTCGATAACTCTGAAAATGAGCTTGCAATGCTAGACCTCATGCAAGGTATGCATTATCGATTATGTGTTAGTCCAACTTTTGGGTTTGAATTCTTGAGGTTGTTGATCTCATTTTGTAGAATTTCTGCATCATTGGTATTGCTGTGTGGAAAGTAATTGCATTGCTCATAAAGTTTAAAAATAAAATAAAAGAAAAAGAAAACAAGGAATTAGGATGTGTGGTTCTAGGTTTCTAGCACAGGATAACCTTGGACAATGAGTGTGTTTTTGAAGTATGTAAATCATCTTGTGAATTAAGTTTAAGGTTGTAATGCATTCATCATATCAAACCTTTACTCGCTTTGTGTAATTGGAAGAAGGTGAAATTAGAGTTGCCCTATGGTGTGGTCATCAGTTGGAAGATATTGTTGCTGCCACTAAATTTAGAGTGATGCAAGTTCTTGCTCTGTTTAATATAGAATATCGTTCTGGTAGTAACATGTTATGCCATTGTGGTAGAAAATCTGGTTACTTTTACTTACACTTGTTCAAGCTCGTCTATGTTAATTTGTGTTCTGAAGCATGCACCTTCATTGGGGAATTAAGATAGTTTTTCCTTTCTTGTAACACCGTATTATTCAGGCTAGTTTTTTGTTTGAGTTTTAAATCCACCTAGTCTATATCTTTTATGCTTTGGAAGGAATGATCGGTCTTTTCAGTTCTTGGTTGGAAACTTCAGTTTTAGGAATTAATTCTTTTCTTAATATAACCAATTTTTGATATTGCTAAGTTTGTATCTGAATTCTATTATATACAGTTTTTGTGGAGACATTAGACAAGTGTTTCAGTAATGTATGTGAGCTGGACGTAGTGTTCAATTTCAAAAAGGTTAGTTTGTTCTCCTCATTATTACAAAAGTATTTATTATCCTCATTTTCTATTGAGAGCAAGTTCACTTCTTATTTGATACATGATTGTTTTGCCGGATGATGTATTAATTTGCTATCTTTTTTTACGATATTCTGATTATTATCAAAATTACCAAAAGGCTCCCAAAAGCTTAAGAATAAATGCTTCTCAATAACTGTAAGTTAATTACATAATTTTCCTAATTTACTTTTCACTAGGAGCAATGCAGTTCAAGATTTCATGAGGGGCATGTTTGCCCATACGTGAAGGCATTTTCCTGTGCTTAGCTCGTCTATAGTTTCATGATAAGAAAGAAATTTATAGGAAGACACCGTGATATGAGTTGACATCTGCTAGTTTATTTCTTATGTAAAAGCAAGTTATAGGTCGGTTTACAACTGTTTCATTCAAATATCTAAGTGTAGAATGCCTTTCAAGTCCTTTTTGTGTTTTTAAGCTCAGTGCAGAGGTTAGCATATGGAATATCTGATTACTGATTTAGCCCATGTGACTTCCTGAGTGATTAATTTTACATTCACTTTAACAAGCTTTGTGATACTTCAATGACTTGTAAAAACTTGCTAGTGACCACAGAGGGGTTCATTTATGGTTTCATCTGTTTTGCAGGTGCATACAATTTTAGATGAGATCATATTGGGTGGCCAAGTGCTTGAGACAAGTTCTTCAGAAGTTGTGAAGGCGGTTGAAGAAATTTCAAAGTTCTCTCTCTCTCTCTCTCTCAAATAAGAAAGGGATAATTATAGAAAAGAAACCCGAGGTTCGGACTAATTACATAAAACCCAGAGGTTATTTAGAATAACAAAAACCCCTTGAGGTTTGATTTTGTCTTATGTTTTCCCACTTTATAAGCAAAAAGCATTTCAAAAGCCCCCATGAAAAATACTACAACTACCCCTCAAGTTTAAGACAAAACAACCTGCGTTTTTTTTTTTAATTAGTCCAAACCTATGGGGTTTTTTTTTTTTTTTTTTTTTTGTAATTAGCACAAACATATGGGTTTCTTTCTTTGTAATTATCCCAAAAAAGTTGGAAAATTAAAAACAAAGCATTTTATTGATGCTACCGATTTATTTTATGCAGGATGGAAAGCAATGGAAATTCAATTATTTCATCTATACCTGGTTGGCAGGGTCGATAGCAGCTGAATTCTTGTAATTTCTTCGATTTTAAGAATTTTCTTTTTTACGTCAAGCTAGATGGGATTCTCCTTTTCTTTTGCCATATATCATAGCATCATACCATCAGAGCTAGGACAAAGATGTTGGAGATCGATCTTGTTAATGCTGATTTACAAAATTCTTTTGTTTTTGACTAGGAATATTTGAGTCACATAACTGGGCATGCCCTTGCCATAGGATAATGTTGTCGAGTGAGATTGTCCTTGAACGAGATGATTCGTCCCCATTTTTGACAAGTCTGAGATTGTACCTTTTCCTTGATATTTGAGGGTCATCTATGTATCTGACTTTGTTTCTTCTGTTGTCAGATAAAACCTTGCATTGTTAAGTTACTCTCATGTCGTATCTAAGAATATCTTGTGAAATTATGTTTACGTTCATCGATCCTAATTAAATTGATTAACTAGTTTACGACTAGGGCTGTAAATGATCGAGTGTTTGATAAATAACTTGTGAACAAGCTCGGATAACTTTCGTTTATATTAAACAACCATAAATGAACAAATTTTAGGGTTTCGTTTGATAAGCGAACAGAGGTTGAACAATTGTATACTCATTCATTAATAGCTCGTGAACAAACTTGTTTAATGTTCGCTCTAAATGATCATGAAGGAACCCGTAAGGTGTTTGTTTAGAATTGTTCATGAAAATGCTCGTTAAGGGCTAGACTAATAGTTCGATAATTTAATTCAGAATACTTCATTTAAAATTTGAAATACTTAAACCATCCGATCACGAACAAAGTTAAGTTTGTTTGTTTGTTGTTCACAATCACGTAATTCACATTTGACACGAACTCGAATACTTACACGTTCATGAACAAATTTAAACATTAAATAATTTAATCAAATCGAACACAAATAAGTGCTTTAAAATGTGAACCAATCTCAAGTCGAACTCAAACATGTACGAAACTAAATGAACATTTGGCAAACAAACTAAATGTGAACCAATCTCAAGTCGAACTCGAACATGTACGATGGTCGTTATGTTTCAATATATCGAAAACAGAACGTGTGCTATGCATATCCTCGGATATATCATTCTAGAGAGCAACTGATGGAAGGATATGTACGTTGTAATAGAAGAAATGACATCAATGTAGGCAAAGAGGTCCCATGGTCTAGTGGTCAGGACATTGGACTCTGAATCCAGTAACCCGAGTTCAAATCTCGGTGGGACCTAATTTTCTCTTTTCAACGTTTTTTTAAACTCATAGTTGTTTCAATTTGCATTCATTTTTTTTTTTGAGGAAATTTGCATTCATTTTTGCATTCCAATTTCCCAGAAGATTTCCCAATTGTGCAAGCAAACTTGCTGCAAAAGGATGACTTGCAACATTTCGTACAAAATACATTCAGAACAGTTTCAGCTTTCTGTAATTTCATAAATTAAATTTCCTCTCCAACTCCCAATAGCCAATATGATAATTTACAATTCACCAAAAAGACCAATAGAAGATGTAAAATTACAGAAGAAATAAAAATGAAACAACAGAAGCGCAAAAGAACCACCAATAACCAACCCCTTTGTCTTCCAAAACTCTCCCCAGAAAAAAAAAAAAAAGGCTAAAAATTAAAAAAGAAGAAGAAACAAAAATGTCTTCTTGACAATTGACCATCACTCTTGCTGCTCCAAAACAAACACCTCCTTCAATTTCAGCCGCCCATTTTCCGTCCAATAAAACCAACAACACACAAAACTCGATAGTCATCCCGGCAACATTTAAGTAGAGGAGAATGTACAACGGTACCCTTGGCCCAAAAACGTCCGAAACGTGGAGCCCACCACATTCTTTGTAAAGAATCAAGAACAATCGTCGTTTGCTCTCTATACATCCTCCTCATCCAACGGTTCAGGAAAAATCTCCTTAGAATGCCGTCTGGTCGATGATGAATGCCCATTTCCATTTCCGTCACCAATTTGACCGCTCCCTTGCGAACCTGTATTTCCAGACTGCTTGAAACTACTAACGCCTTCGATTTTAGGATAAGCGGCTGCTGACGTGGCGGCGACGTCTGAAGAACTGTGCCTCCAGCTGCCGAAAAGTGCTGCATTCCACGACCCTCTAGACGATGTTGTCCTAAGCCTAGCGGAACTAGAATGTTCTTCTCTTACAACTTTCAGAGGATTTTCCAAAGCTTTAAGAATGTAACGCATAAGGGGACGTCGTGTAGGCTTGGGATTAAGACAAGACCGAGCGACAATCGCCATTGCCCATACTTCTTCTAGAAGATCCTCGTCTATAATTAATGATGGGTCGACGATATTTGTGACGAGCTCCTTGTCGTATATGCTTATGTAAGGTAATGTTGATTCTAACCATTCTTTCGTGGCGGCGTCATTGGATGAACTAATTCCAAGTTTACCAGTTACGAGCTCAAGCAGTACTTTTCCGAAGCAGTATACGTCATAAGCGCATGTTGCGTTAGGCGTACCTGGTAATTACGATAGAAGAATGCTTGGAACGTTAGTCTAGGAAAGCGTTTAATACTAAGTGATCATATTGAAATATGATTATCATCCATTTTTGAGATTTCTAACAGCTGGAATACAGCATTATCTCAAGACAATAAGAACAATGGAGTGAATAAACAAAAACTTGATTACTGCAGCTAGGATTAGCAACATTTCCTGGTAAATGATGACACAATGCTTAATTGTAACAGCTTCTAATCGAAATATATTAAAGATTACTTTTAGTTTGCATCCATACTTCACGTTCTCTGCTAAATATTGTCAGCTCTAAATATCAACTTTAAAATCTAAAAGTCAGCAGAATGCTTGAAAGACGGTAATTCATAAATTTATTTATAGGCGCATATCAAACTCTTATGCTTACAAGCAATAAGCAACAACCTATAGATGGTAGCAAGTTTTTTGGGTAATTTTTATTAATTCACCGATATGGTATTAAACCAAGTTCTCCTTTATGACACTCCTTGAATCTAATTCTAAGTACTAAGTAGCCATGATAAAAGACAATGCTCAAGTGCCACATTAAACCATTTCAACATTTTTGCTCAGATAATTTTATCAACCATCAAAAAACAAGCATAGTTGATTCTTATGTTCAGAGAAAATTAAGTCAATGACAAGATGCTTGATAAGTAACGGAGAGCGATAGTGTGTCCGCAAACATATAGCAAAAGATTTAGCAAGCTTCACCTCTCTGAATTTGAATTGTAAAATGCATAGCCAGTTTGAATATGAAAAGAAATTCTGCTTCCTAATCATTTGGGTACACAGTAACTTCAATACTTAGGATTCGTTTGTTATTGTTGATTGGATTGATAAAATAATTTGGATAAGTTAGGATTGGATAATACTTGAGTTCTATATAATGTTTGGGAAGTATGAATGTGATGTGTGATTATTTTAGTAGGATAACAATATTTTGGTTGGCATTGATGATAAAGTTGGATATATTTCCAAAATGACCAAATTACCCCAAATGAAAAATAAAAGCATAATACTCCTGACATATAAGGACAAATTTGTCAATGATAGTTCACAAGAGGATTGGAGTTGGGTGTGATTATATAACTGCACTCCCATGGCCTGACCAATTATCAATCAAGAGTGGGACAAAAAAGCCGGTCGGGATTAGTATCAGTTGTTGTAGTCAAAGATCCCAAACAATTGGTAAACATGGACTAAATAAATTATCCTGACCAATCAAGTTTCCCAAACGAGTCCTTATAGTATAGATTTACTAATGGCATGGCGAAGAATTGTATCCAGAATTTTCTCAGCAGTTGAGGACAACACATAAAAAAAGGAAAGATGAAAATCATAACTGAAGAAACTGGATGTACCTGAAGCACCTTGATCCGATGTCCTGCATATAAGGAACCAAAATGTCACAATCTTGATAAAGCATTGTAAGTTGGTGCAGAAATAATATGTTCAGATGAATCACAAAACAGAAAAATCTATTTTTGAAGTCAATAATTCTAAATTCAACTGAAAATATTGGCAGCATAAATCATATTCATATGACATCAGAGACAATTAAATAAAGAAAGATTTAAGATATCAATAACATGGCGAAAAGCAAGAGGCTATATTTAAGTGTGACAACACTTTGTTTTCTGTTTCTGAGTCCATGAAAACACTACAGTACAGACAGAGACTCAATAATTGCTATTTTTCAGCTTAGGCTGAAAAATAAAACTTGAATGTAAAGATACTATTCAGCAGTCAGAATTACAAAAACACTTACTGCGGCAACCGCAGAAACCTTGTGATCCTATTTTGATGAGTATCCCTTCTTGAGCACAAACCTCACTCAAGCTTCCTAACCGAACTTCATATTTATCATCAAGAAGTATGCTGCTGGCTTTAATGTCCCTTCATGAAAACAAACAAATAAAAGTCATTGTTTGTGGGGAGATTAGAGGGCAAAGCAGATGCAGTACACAATTTATTAGTAGTATACGTATCACCACTAAGATATTTGAGTTCTAGAAATATAACGAGTAGGCATCTGACAAGTTTCAAGATACATAGCAGACATGAATGATACAACCAACTACGTCTAAACAGACTAAACTTAAGTGTTGTATGGGGTCTTCAAGTCCAAACTCCTCAAGAAAATGAAAGAAAAGGTAGAAAAAGATATTTCATTAAATTTATAAATATAGTGAATACTGAACACTGAAAGCTAAAGAAAACATTTCCGGGATAAATTTACAAGTATTTGTTACTGCGGTCAACACTAATTTTCCATTAAGTGTGGTCATTTACATTTAGTGTACTAGTATGATGCTGCACCCTCCAACTTTGCACTGTTGCACATATTTGGTTCTATATTTTACACGTAAGATAATCCAACTCCAGTGGAGAACGTAATTTAGCTCATATAAGGTTAATGGATGAGCATTGAGCACCATTTAAAAGGAAAGGAATAAAACGGAAATAAATTACTTTAAAATGTTTGTCCAATTAAAGGCACATGCTGAATTATAAATGAAGAATCATAATTCATAACTGCTAGCAAATGTCCAAGTTTCGTAGAACTGGTAGGAATTGGTTAAGAAATTCCACCAAGCACTTTATCAGTAGCCTAAATGGTAGGAATGACCAAAATACCACAGCAATAATATCTCAAGGATTAACTTGTGTCCAAGTGTCAAACAATGCCTATGAAGTTCAGGTGTAAAATACACAACGTATCCTACATATTCTATATGCTTTGTTGAATAGGTTACATCACAATAACAAATGAGATATGTAAATTAGTGCTAGAACCATGATGCCATGTTTACAAATCAGTGGCACTTGTGGCGAAAAAAATAAAATTAAACCTACGCACATAAATGCATGCTCTCCAACTCCTTTGTCCCTTATTAATCAATGATCAGTCTCGTGTTGTGCATTTCCCACACGAAATCTTTTGAAATTCGAAAGTTAATTTAACTGTTGAGCAAGTTAAAATTCAAACGTAATAAGGTGAAGGGCAGAATTGAAGCGAACTAACACGTGTCAGTTCAATAGTACCTGTGAACAAATGGTGGAGTACATTCGTGATGTAAGTACGACAAACCCTCGGCAGCTCCAGTCGCAATTTTCAGTCTAGTTATCCAATCCAGTGACTGTAAACTATCATCATCTGAATTTGATTTCTTGAACAAAGAAGTAGACAGGTCCCCATTTGGCATGTGTTTGTAAACAAGAAACTTCTCGTTCTCATTCTCCAAGCAATGCCCCAAGAGAGGGACCAATCTAGGATGGGAAACCTTGCTAAAAACCTCCAACTCTAACATGTATGTTTCCTTTTTGTCTGATGAACGCAAATCTATCTTTTTTTATGATTACAGGGATTCCACCTTCAAGTTTTCCAGAAAAAGATCGCCAGAATGACCATGCTTGATCAGATTCGTATCATTCAATTCACCCGTGGCTAGAAGAATCTGCTGATACGTAAATGCATCTCCGAGAGTTGAAAAGTTCAACGATGCTCCAGGGGTGGAGTACTTCCAGCAGCAGGAACGGGCCCCACATCATTATTTCTCTGGTCTGTTGTGCCTCTCTTGCGCTTGCACACAATCAAAAGTACAATGATCACTATCAAAAGCGCAATAAGCCCAAGACCTCCAAGAACAGAAGCTAAAATGATAACCGACTCATGGCTATTATTATCAGAATCTTGAGGTTGTGTGACATTAGGTTCTCCAAAATTATCGAATGGCAGATTCCTATCTGCATAGAATAACGTGCAATCTGTCGCATTCCTCTGGTTAGTAACATTTCGTAGGCAATTCCCACTAAGAGATGTATTGCCACGTGCGTAAATAGGAACTGGACCTCGAAATAATTGCCCGACAAGTCAATAAAACCAAACCTACTAATTACAGGTGTAAGATTTCCATAAAACAAATTCTGGGAAATGTCAAATACTGCATTAGTATTGTTGGCAACGGAACTGAAATTGGGCAACAGACCGGTAAAGTTATTTGCAGACGCATCAAGGAATTGCAACGAGGGAATCGACCAAAGCATATTGGGAAAATCACCACTAAATGCATTATGACTCAAAACCAGAAACTGCAACTGAGTTAAAGGAGGAAAAAGATTAACAGGCAATGGTCCTGAAATTAAATTATTCCCAAGTACCATTCGCTGCAAGCGTCTCAACCCTCTCAAATCTGGAGGCAATGGCCCTGACAGAGAATTAAATCCGATATCAAGTTCCACCAGACTAGAAAGATTACCGAGTTGGGCGGGTATCGAAGATGACAGACTGTTATCTGAAAGATTCAAGAACCGCAACCTAGATAAATTACCAACACCAGGAGGAATCACTCCAGACAAGAAATTCAAAGACATATCTAGCAAAGTAAGGTTCCCAAGAGCTGCAAATGTTGCTGGAATAGACCCTGTAAGCAAATTCCGCGAAAGATCAAGTGCAGAAAGCCCAAACAATTGGCCTAAACTAGATGGAACTACGCCAGTAAGATTGTTATTAGATAAATACAGTTCAACTAAGCTACTCAAATTGCCAAGAGTGAATGGAATAGCACCATTAAGCAAACATGACCTAAGATCAAGCACTTGGAGTGTGGGCAGCTGCAATCCAAACCAGTTGGGAATTGACCCTGGCATTGGGAAATTCGAGGCATTGAATGAGGATAAAAGGGTCAAATTTTGAAGGGCATCCACTGAAAATTGAGGGTTTTCATTTCCCCTCCTTGTTCTCCTGAACCCTGAAATATTAATTCCTGTAACCCTGTCATTGTTGCACTGAATACCCGCCCATAGAGTACACGGGTCGGATTTTATAGGCCACTCTTTAGCCCTCAACCCTAATGAAGATCTCAACTGCAGCAAAGCCAATCTGTCTTGCCTGGAAACCAAAAATTGCTGCTCGAATGTATGACCAAAGAGAAAGAAAAACGAAGCCACACAAATTAAAACTACCCTGCTCCAGCGATCCACCATTTCTGCTGCAACTTCATTGAGCTTCAGGAAACATCCCTTTCACATTCACATAATCAATATATATAGGCAACGGGTGTTTGTAACACTCGGAATTTAGGGATTCCTAGTGTGCACATTTGACATGCGTTGCTTCAAATAAAAGAAATATATTTCTGAGGAGCTTACCTTTATGAAAAGAAAAAAAACGAATCAGAAGAAGGAAGCACTGCGTTGATCCTTTCTTCAAACTCTATGAGGATACAGAAATTGGATTTTGAGGTAAATATTAAAATAAAAAAGTCAAAAATTCTGGGTTTTAGGTGAAGAGAGAGAAAATGTGGTGAAAATACTGAATGCTTAATACTGAATAGTGTGAGTAGCGGTGGTGATGATGATGGATAACAGTAGAGAGAGAAATTGAAAGGTCAGTGTAAAAATCTATTTTCTCTCTCTAAAATGAACACTACCGCGCAGAAAAAAAAGGTGAAAACTATATAGTATTATGTATTCACCAATCTTTTTCCTCTTTGTGCGTCTTTAAAAGTTTTAAAACTTTCGCCGGCGGGCGCCGCCGCATAAACGAGTCGGGTTTGAAGAGTGGGTTTATGGGTCATGGGTTCGGGTCTGACTGAAAGTGAAATTAGTGAGACTCCGATGGGGGGTTTGACCGCCGAAAATCCCGCCCAATACAGCTAAGCTTGGAACTAATCCCTCTTTAATAACATGTGTGAGACTATAGTTTGTTGGACTAGTAGTGCTGCTATATAATCTATACTATTTTTGTTAGTACAATCTATAGTAATTTTTAGGCTCATATCATATATATGTAATATGTTTGTGTTTATGTTTATTTCTTTAGTGGGTATATGAAATTGGATAGTGGTCGATTAGTTAAAATTTTAAGTCCGAAATATGTTTGGATTTCGATTCTCATCACCCTTTCCTTCCGCCGATTTATACTTGTTGAGGACAATTCAATTTTTTCCTGTTTATTATTTTACGCATTTATTTAATTCAAAATTATTTACTTAATTGTTGATACTATTGATTATCATTTGATCACATATATTATTAATCGGCTGCCCGTGAGCGACCTAAGCGGCCATTAAAGTTGTCAAACGGTCAGGTCCGCTCGGGTCGGGCCGCCCGCCTAAGGTAGAGGATTGGGTTAAGTATTTAATAGCCCGCCAAGGGGCGGGCTAAACGGACTAGCTCACCGCGGCAATTGCTTGGCGGGCGGGCCGCGGGTTAGTAGATAAAATAGACAAAAAAATATATAATTGATATTTTATATTTTTATCTCTTATAAAAGTGTATATAATATTTTTATAAAATATGTACTTGTTATCCATTAGTATATTTAATTTATTAAAAATAATAATATGAATAAAAAATAATTTTTTTATTTTTTTAAATTTTTATGGCAAATTTACTCCAACCCGCAACCCAAGACAAAGGTTGGGTTGGGCTAAGGTTTTTCTCGCCCGCCCAACCCGCGCCCAAGACGGCCGGGTTGGTCTGAGTTTTCTCGGCCCGCCACCTCGACGGGCAAGCCCGCGCCGCTCCACCAAGTGGCGGGTTTTGGCGGGCCGCAGAGACCCGCCTCGGCCTGCCCGCTTCGACACTCTAGCGGCCATACTAAGATCATGCGTCAAACCAATTCGGTATAAGATGTCACTTCTTAATCATTTGTAAGTATACTCAATTAATCGCTCTTAATTATTGACCTTTGCGTTGGAATCATTCTCATACACGTATTAACTTGAGCATCAATGTCGGGCCCGTCCTAACGTTTGATCGGCAGAGATCTACAGTTAATTTATCTAATTATTGTTATTTGAAATAAATGTTACGTTTTTACCGTGGAATTTAATTTGTTTGCCAATGTATTGTGAAAACAGCTTTACAAAATCTGTTTTCAGAGTTTTTAATTTTATTAAAATTTCTACCAAAAACAGCTTTCTTAAAGCTGTCTTTAGTCTTTTTTTCAATTTAAAATTTGAAAACAGCTATGACAAAGCTGTTTTCAGTTTACAAAAATTCTTTTAAAATTTCCAGAAATTTAAAAAAAAAATTGATTTTGTAGTTTTTGTCTTTATAATGCTTATTATTTTTTCCACCCTAAAATGAGTAGTTTTTAATAATTCGCAATTTTAATATGGCGTAATTTTTCCGTTATGTTAATAATTTTATTATATTGAAATTATTAAAAACATTAAACGTACAAATATTCCATACACACCAACCGACAATCAACAAACATTGCATAGCATAGATCGAAGGGGCGACGTCGGTGGAGTAGATTGGGCATACGAGTATTTGTACGTTTAATCTGTTTTCACATTTAGAATATTTATACGTTTAACTGTTTTTAATTTCAATATAATAGAAATTTCAAATAAAAATTATTAACTTAACAAAAAAAAAAAAAAACACCATATTAAAATTGCGAATTATTAAAAAACTATTCATTTTAGGGTGGAAAAAATAATAAGCATTATAAAGACAAAAACTACAAAATCAAAAAATTTCCAGAAATTAAAAAAACTGAAAACAGCTTTAACATAGCTGTTTTCAAAATTTTAAATAAAAAAGATCTGATTTATTAAAAAAGAAAAAAGACTAAAGACAGCTTTAAGAAAGCTGTTTTTGGTATACATTTTAAAAACAAAATTAAAAACTCTGATTTTCACAATACATTGGCAAACAAATGAGATTCCACGGTAAAAACGTAAAAATTATTTCAAATAACAATAATTTGATAAATTAGCCAGATCTACACTTTATGTCCTTCTGACAACATCAATGTTGGACAATAATATGACGAAAATAATAATAATATTTGGATTAAAAATCATTATAACTTAAAAACGTCTTTTTAAGATTTATAATTGATTCAGAATATATCGATACAAAGTATCTAATTGTTTTATAAAAAACGACAAATTTGTAAGCAAAGTTTGTGGTTGGAAATTACATAATTATGTAATCTTAAATAAAAAAATATTATGTTATTTCATAAATTTTAAATATTTGTGTAATATTAGTTTTAGCTTCTAAGTTGAGTTAAAATTGGTTTAGAAAAAAAGATGAGTTGAAAATTAAAAATAAAAAGAAATGGAATGTAAATAAGTGACTAATACTATCCCGCTTGAGTATTTATTAGGTCATTATTGCTTCTAGTAATCGCTACTTATTATTTTAGGATGAACAGATAATTGATGGAATAATTGGGTGGAATTTTTATTACACACATGATGCAACATTGATGCGCTTGATTGACATATTCATTAGCATACATTACATGTATTCATAATTCCTTAATTTAAGGAGAGTGCTTCAAGGGATTTACCTTTGATTTATTGCTTACACCTTTTTCACATATAGCATACATATACAACTTGCTAACACAATATTCTCAAAAAAAAAAAAAAAAAAAACTTGCTAACACAATGAGTCAAAATATCACTGAAAAACGAATCAAGGTATCATATACTCAATCATTAATCATTAAAAGTTTATTGAGCTTGTTTTGCTAATATAACAAACTGGATCGAGTTCGATTCAACTATCGAAATATAATAAAACATATATGTGTAAAAATATCGAGTTAAACTCGACTCATAATTTAATTTATAAGCATATTGTAAATGGTCTCCATTTAGCGTTAGTTACAAAGGAACAAAGCATATTCTATCACGCATCAATCCATTTATCACAAAATGATTACGCAAAGAGAAAAAATTATGTTGCAAATCATATACCATAAAAGCTATTGGAATCTAGAACAAAATTTTGATAATTTTGAGATTATATTCACGATTATTCTTGGGATTTTTTTCTTTTTAACATGTTGTGACATAATTTCCACACAATAAGGTTTTCATATATAACCTCTAAAGAAATGGAAATTACTTTTAAGATTGGATTTTTTTTTATCTTTTTAAATTTTTGTATAATAGTAATATATAGCTGATGCCTAGTATCATTGTACCATATTTTTTTAATAAGGTGTGAGATTAATTGGAGGAGATGATAAATTTTAAATAAATTGAAAAATATCGTGTTCGAATCCCAATTAATACCCTAATAAAGGGTGTGCACATACCACTGGAAATTCTGTTGCTCACCGTGGTGTACCATTGTAACATATGATTATTTTACCATTTCAAAGTGAAGAAAAGAAAATTGTAATACAAATATAAAATAAAAAATAAACATTGTAATATAGTAGTTGGCCATTTATAGTTGGTGGGAAGGTGGTGAACATAAATTAATGATTTTCGAAGTCGAAATGTCCGTAGGAAATTGGGTCTGTGCCGATTGGTCAAGTAGAGACTGGTTCCTTTAATTAACATGATGACAAACACGTATGTTTTTGGGGTCATAAAAATAATTTGCTTTTCAAATTATGTTTTCATAAATAAAATTAAAATTTTGAAATAACAAGTATCCAGTATTCCAGTATCCACTTAAACTAGTGTTACAAACAGCAATTTGAAGGCTTGAAGTTTGTATTTTAATTAATAAATACCACCCTATTGAGGAAGTTGTTTGTAAAAGAGAAATAAATGTAATAGAGTATTTGTAATATAATTTTGAAAGATAACTGGATTTTTTTATGATTAAACTAAACATCATGGGTAGTTTTTGTAATTAATCCTACTTTTAAATGAACATTTATATAAATAAAAAGCTGGTCTTATATATAAACTAATGGTTTGTTATATTTAACATGATAAGTGGCTTTTGCCTAAAGTGGAGATGTTTAGATAAATAAATACAAAGAGAATGTGGCAGTCTGTAATTTATGGAAAATGCCAAGCCATTAACCTCCAAATAAAATTGTCATTGTTATTTGTCAAAAAGAATTGGTCATTGTTCACTGTTCAGCATAACCATGGGCCTTCAATATTTTATGTGAGGGGATAATTTTGGGGGAGGGCCCGATCTGAGAAAAATAAAAAATCGGGTCTTGATTTGAGAAGATTGAAATTTTGGGTCTTGAAGTAAGAACCCAAAATTTGATGGAGGACCTAATTTGAGAGAAAAATAATAATTAGGTCTTGATTTGAGAAGGTTGAAATTTTGGGTCTTACAGTGATAGATATTCTATAATTTGGACCCTATTATGAAATTCTCCATTTATGGGAGTGTGGTTTGAATTTTACAAATATTAATAAAAAAAAAGTTAAGAACAAAAAAAAAAATGGGAAACTGGAATTCCTTTAACCCACCTTATTTAAAACATCTTATAAGTTCCTACATCTTATAAGATATTTTTATAGCTTATTAGATGTTAGATCTTATTTTAAAAATAAGTTGTTGAAGTATTTGAATAAAATAAGATGATGTAGCTTTTAAGATGTTAGTAATGACAGTTTTATAATTAAAACAAAAATTAAAGAAGGTTGTTGAAATAATATATTTTTTTATAAAAAAAAAGTTCCAACTTTTTTAAAACAACTTATAAGCTCCTAACGTCTTATTTTAGGTGCTTATAAGATCTTCTTTTTTAAATATTTACCAAACAAATTTAAACAATTTAGAAGCTTTAAGTAGATATGTTAAATGGGTTGGCCCTAACGGGCTTCGGTCTAAACGGGCCACTACTATGCGGGCTAGCATTTTGCGAACCTAACCCTAACCATAACGGGCTTCGGGTTAAACGGGTCACTAACGGGCTATAAGCCAAAAAAATTATTTTTTTATTTAAATCTATTTTTTATACTAAAGCATGTATAACAATATAACAATCAAACTAAATATGCAAAACTAAATTACACAATTTTTTATGTTGCATTACAAGGATAAAAGTCTTAAAATTCAAATATAATCAAACATCATCATTATCGTCAAAGGCTTTGAAACTTTAAGAAAATACTTACTGCAATAAGAGCTAAAACAAAAATATGTGCAAAAACTCATTTCTAATATGAAAATAGAAACAACAAACTACAATGTAGAATGAAAACACTATATAATGAATATTTACCTTTTGATTTTTGTCAAACAAATTAAATAAATATAAATAATGATAAAACGCCAATGTTTGTGCGTGAGATAAGTTGGAATCTCAAAATAAAACAAATTCATCTTTATAATTATTTACATAAAGTTTCAATTATTTGTCACATTTAAGTCACGAAAATTTTAAACTTTTTAGATTATAGTATTGTATCTATTAGAGATATAAATTATATAATATTTTAAATCATCATAAAGTCACTATAAAAATATATTTCTTAGAAAATGTTACGTAAATTTTGTTATCCTTTTATTTATCAATCCTCTATTTTGAAAAACAAAAATTCAAAAATACCAAATTTTAAAAAAAAAATGGGGTGGCCCGTTTAGCCCGCGAGCTGGACTGGCCCGGACCAAAAAGGCCCGGATTTAAACGGACTAGCCCACAAGGCCCGGCCCGTTTAAGATCTCTAGCGTTAAGCATCTTAAGTCCCCTTCAATTCGAATTCTTGATTTTTACTTTTAAATAGTAGCCTTTAAGTTAATACTCGTTCGTGGCTTAGCTGTGCCACTTACTTCCTCTACTTCTTGCAACATTTATAATATAATACAATATAATAGTATAGTATATTTATTTTTATAGAGTTGTCATCTGCAATTATTTATACATGTGAATATGTGATTACATACATATCTTATATGGGAATGGGAGTGCCTTTTGATACGTAGCATGCCTGGGTTTAAATTAAACCTCTACTTAGAATTCAGTGCATGTTCTGATAATTTGGCTTCCAATATTAATTCTTTTTTTTTGTCTCTCAAATCTAATTATATTTATTTTACAAGATTTGGTAAAATGGTGTTTTTTTCCTTCTTTTTTCAAATAAATGATAATTAAATCACAACTGAATAAAACATTCATAAAGTTTCGGGTGAGCTTATGGGAATGTTTGCAAAAACTTCTACTTTTAGAATAATCAATTTATTGTAGTTTGAGTAAAAGTAGTTGAAAATCAAAAGTTTATAGTGTTTGAATGTAGAATTAGAAGTTGAAAGCCTTTGGTGAAAAAATTAGAAAAATATCTATTTTTTTGTAAAAGTCAAACCAAAAATAGAAATCTAAATAACCCATCTCCCTGCTTTAAAATTCTGAATAAATGAAACAGAATCAGAAGTAGAAGTTGGCACTAGCAAAACACTACAAAGTGATTTTTTAAGCAAAAAATCGAGAATTGAATTTTTTAGAGTTTGCAAACATTCCCTTATAAGCTCATTAAATCATTTTATAAGATGTTTAAAAAATTATAAAATATTGATAAACAAATTTATGAGACAAGCTTAAAATTTATAGCAAATAATGAGTATCCGGTTAGTTATTAAGATCGTAACTAACTTCTTGATCTTATTAATTATAGTATCATCTCTATTGATATTTTATAACCTAAATCATCTTATTTTATTTAAAACTTTAAATACCTATTTTACAATAAGATCTAATATATATTATACGATTTTCCAAATAAGTTTAGCAAAATACATTCTTATTTGGATCTGAGCATTTGAAGAAAAGCAAAAAAGAAAAGAAAAGGAAAAAAAAAGAGTTTAAATTTTAATAAAGCGCCAGAAAAGCAGGATCATAGCCTGGGATCATGAACTGGACTATGTCAGTCCATGATTGGCCTCTCATTAGCTTGTTTATAATTATAATAATCTAAAGTATTTAATTAAGGCACCATATTCAGCTTTGGTGCAATGTCATTAGTATCTGTTTTTTTTTTTAGGAATAATTATTAAATCATTGGAAGGATAATGTATGTGACTAAGCACACGTGACAACCATGGCTGATGAATTGTAAACCCTCAATCTAGATTCTTCTTATTCCATTTTCTTTTTTCATGTTCCTTTTATTTATAAATAAAATATTCAATATTTCAATTTTTTTGTTGGTATATATTTGGAAAAATATTGATCATATGATTATATTTTCAAAATTGTATGAATGTGTTTTGTGTCTGTGCGAGTGTGTGTGTGTGTTTGAATGAGTTTATTGTCAAAAGGAATATGAATATATATTATAAAATACATCTCTTTAAAACATTTCTTTCTCAAAATTACTCGAAATAAATTTTGTAAAAATAAAATTACAAGACTAGCGCATACTCACATATAGTCCATTCTAACTAATGGGCCTTACCTTGTTAAAAGAACCTAATGGGCCTTACCCACACAGCTTCAGTTTCATCAACATCAACATGTTAGAAATTCAAATTGATCAGTGATTCAGTACTAATTCATAAACAAATAAACAAAATAACATCTTAATTATTTTTAAATGATTGAATTGTTTTAAATACTTAAAAATGAACAGTCATTTATTTATTTATTTAATAATGTTCTGGACTTTACTCCCTTGTTTATTTATTCACTAACATTTTGACATTTGAATGTTATTCAGAAATTTTGTCAAAAGTTGATAATGCTAATTAAATCATCTTTATTCAGTCAGCTCTTCAATTCAGAAATATGAGTAAAAAATTACCTCATGAAAATGCTAAATTAAAATAATTGAACTGGAATCCTAGTGGGCCATGGGGTCCGGCCCACTCAAAGCAAAACTTTTGCCATGTAATTGTATTAAAATTAAATTAAAGTAAGAAATATAGATTTTAGTATGGAGATGTTCAAGTATATAAGTATATTGTTTATCTGACTTGAAACTTATTTTTGATTGATGTAGGTGGGAGTATGAAAAATAGGAACGTGAACGATGAAAGAAGTTAAATTTTAATTAAAAAAAAACTAAAAATAATTAAAAAGAGAATATATTTTATTTAATATCATATCTCCAATTATGAGAATGAATGTAAACACTAAACAAGCTCATGTTTTGGAGAATGAACCTAGCTTTCAGTGACCTTTCCCAAAAAAAAAAAAAAAAAAAAAAGACTAGCTTTCAGGGGATCTTGCAATTATTAAATTTGGGCCAGTGAAGCCGGGCTTCTTGTTTGGCATCTATAGGCCCAAAGTGCTAGCATTTTTGCTTCGTGTTATTTGATAGTTTTCCTGGGCCGGGGTCCAGGTCCTACGCCAGCAATTTCCACCAATCTCTGTTACCTTTTCGGCGGAGTAATATGGCTTAATTGCAAAACTGGTAACTTGCAATTTTTGTCCCATAAGGTTTGGATTATGTGCAAATTTGATCACATAAGTTTTAGTTTGTGCAATTATAATCCTACAAGTTCGATGTTGTGTGATTTTGGTTTTAACTGGGTGTTCAATAATGTATTTGTTCCCACAATACTAATGTCTTTTAGCCAAAATACCCAAAATAAAAAAATGCCTATGACTACTAAAAGTGACAACACTTGAACTGCTATTTTGACTAATTCATAAAATCGTTAAGGACTGAAATTGCCACATCAAAATGTTATTGAACTAAAACTGCCAATACCTACCGGACTAAAATTGCAATAAAGCCAGAGAAATATTACCCAAAACAAATAGAATGATTAATGGGAAACTATAGAGATTCTTATTTCAGATATTTTCTTTTCCAAACAAGACACATATTAAAAAAATATTCTTTTTCATCGTGTTTTAATTATTGAATTTCTATGGCAAAAACTAAATAAACAATTTTCTCAACTCAAATGTAATTATTTTGTGCACATTTTTCTTAATTCTCCTATTCTCATTAAAATAAAATTTTACATATTTGATGAGCATGAAAATTACACCTCAAGATACTTCTAGAATATTGAGTAAGGAGAATATGGTATCCAGTTTACGTAGGATTCCAAATTAGATTTTACTCCTCGATAATCCGTAAGATTGCATTTGGATCAATTGGTATAACTTTGAACAGAGGAATTTGAGAAATGATTTTAAATGATTTATATAAGATGAATTTCAAATTCGAAATAATAAATAAAAAAATAGCTCTTTGGAATCCATTATATTACGAGATTACTCAGAAAAAAACTAGATGATATGAACTTCTTATGTCCTCCCCATTCAATTTTGCACCTTGCAAAATGAACATTTTCTACCCTTTCTGCTTCATAGAGTAGGGCTAGTAATTTTCTTTTGCTTGAGTTTTCTCTATTTTTGGTTCTATCAGTTTCTTTCTATGGTGGAAGTAGGTTTCTTAGAATAGATTTATTATCTCTATTGGAGTTGGTCTGTTTTATCTTTTATCATCCTTGATCTACTCCGAATAAATAGATCTATGCTTCTTGGGCCTTGTTCCGAGCTATTCAACAATTTTTGGAAGTTTTGCATATTGAAAGAGTATGGTGCGAATCGTTAAAATTTTGTGTGGCAGAGTAGGGATGACAACAAAGCGGGTATGGGGACGGGTTTGGCAAAAACCCGACCAGCCCCGTCAAGAGAAAACTGGACTCGGGACCCACCCCGCTCCGTCTCAAGACCCGCTCCGCCTTGGACTCTGCGATCCTGCGGGTTGAACCCGCATTGAAATTTACCTAAGTGCTGCCAGCATTTTTAATTAAATTGAAATGTCTATTTGCACTCAGCAAATTGAATGTCAATTCATTTAAAGAGTGAATTCAAGAAAAACGATTTTCCAGTTAATCTTCAGCAAATATCCTTAATACAGAATTCAACAAAGATTTAATCAACACAATCTCATGACTAACTGTACAATGCCCTCAGCATATAACTGAATTAATAATTTAATAGTTACAGACAGAGACTAATTTAATGGCTTAGAGAAAAAATCCAGTTGAAGCCGCCGGCCATGGAAATAAGAGCTTACCTGTTGCAGCTTATCGGAGACGCGGCGGCCGGCGCTGGCGGAGGCCTTGCGTGGGCAGTCCGGAGGGGGCAGGGGTAGACTAGCGTGAGAGTGATGGAGTGAGGCGCTGGGAAAATGAGAACCCTAAAATTTGGGAGTAAATGTGTGAAACAGCTAAGAAAATTTTAATTTACAGAAGTGCAAATTTTGTGGGAGCCTAACATATTGACTAAATATTAAAATTTGACTTAATTAATTGTATATACGGGGCGGGTCCTTACGGATACGTTACCCGCCCCGGACCCGACGGGTTTTCTTTGACCGGGTCCGCGACCCGACTCAGGACTCGTTTGACCGAGTTTAAACCCGCCTCGAACGGGACGAGTTTAATGCGGGGGCAGGTTTTGACCTGTCCCATTGCCATCCCTATGGAAGAGCAAACAATCACTAATACAACAAAAATTCACAACCCTTTGAGTTTGATATAATATGTTATGATATATTATATCTGTTTGTAGGTTCCAAAGGCTGAGTTGTAAGGTTTAGAAGGGGGGTTGAATAAACCTTACCAAATTTTCGAACTTAGTCCTTTTAAATAATTTTTACAGAGTCAACTCAAATCAACTAAGTCCTTGAGGGACACCTAGGTTGGCTATCTTCAGCGAAGTTACCCATTAGCAGACTCGACTGAGTTGTTGATAGTATAACTCAGCTGGGTCAACTAACACTAAACTTTACAGTTGATTTGGTTTTGTTCAGCGGAAGACTTTTCACCTTTAATGTTTTAAACTTGTTTTCAACACTTGTTTTTGTTAGTCCAAGTGGCTACGATAATCTAGAGAGGGGAGGTGAATAGATTATATCGATTTTCCGATTTTCACCCTCTTTTCGAATGTAAGAATGATAACAAAAATAAAAATGGGGGAATGTAAATAACACACGTTGATTTATAAAAGTTCAACCCACCTAGGGCCTAATCTTCTACCACCCCTTATATCCGAAGTGGATTTCAAAAAAGGAAAAAGTTTTATTAATAGATACCAAACTATTACAACCCACCTAGGGCCTAATCTTCTACCACCCTTGCTTGGGCCACCTTGGCCACACTCTATTTTAAGAGACAGAGAGTTCAAGCAATCTTTAGTGTCTTGAGATACCGGTCGACGTCTAAGTCGACCGGTCGACTCCATGAAATTTCATTCCGTCTCTTTTCTATTTCGAAATCAAACTTTCGTGCACGGGTTGCCTGCAGGAATATTGTTTTGTCAAAAATAAACTTCAAGAAATACTCCAAAAATTAGTAAAAATAATTTAAATCGATTAGGAGTATTTGGACAATATTTAGAATATTGTTTTGGTGAAAAACTCAATTAAATAAAATCATCAAAATTACGATAACAATATTTATCTAACAAACTCCCCATTTTTTGATAATTACAAACAAAAATAATTTTAAGAGTTCGATTTTGAAAATGAAACAAGTTTTTCCTGTCAAATATAACTATCCATTTTAAGCGACACGTTTCATACATAAGAATCATAAGGATAAGAGCAAAGATTTTTCAAAACATTTTGTAAAAACTCCACCTATCAACATGCAAATCAAGAGTAGACATAGAAGTGAACAACTAAAAGCTAAAAGCTAATCTTTTATAATTTGAGCTTGAATTTCAAGAGCTTAGAAGCTCCCCATGTCAAGAACAATTCATTAGTCATATCTAAAATTCCATTATGCATCCATTGGACTAAGTTTTATCCTCAACGTTTGGCTTTTTCATCCACATCTTATAGTTTTTTTTTTGCGAGCTTTTTCTAGCTTCTTTGAGCTTATGAACTTATTTCATGTTTCTCCCTCTTTGAAATCATCAAAAAGATTATTAGCACGATAAAAACATCACAAAAATATATCAAAGTGCGCATTGAATCGGATTATCGAGCTTTTGAACATTAAGGAAATTTTGAGAAGAAAGTTTGTAAAAGCTCATTTGATTGATAAAACATGATCTCTATGAACATATAAGGCATTGAAATCAAGAGATTCATGTAAGAGATGAAATTTTCATTGAGACATTTTATCGAACACTTGGCGTGCGTAGAATAAAATGGAAGATGTATATAACATTTGAAAATGTAATCATGCACAAAAAAATCCAATCCTACTTCTACAATCACAATTCATCAATATACATAATTCTCAACACAATGATAGCATAAATTCATCAATTCATCAAGCAAAAGCACTTTCTCAAGGGTTCAACCCAATTGAGATTAAAGGAGGAATTAAACTTACCAATTAATCAGAGAAGTCGAGTAATATGGATGATATACCCATAATATATGTCCAACAATATAAAATTTGCAAGAAATAAATCATTTTGAGTGTTAGGAAAGTTATTATTAGATTTTGATGATACCATGTAAAAACTTAGAATAGGAAGTTGGCACCCCATTTTCCTTGTATTTCTATTTTGAAATAGATAGATCGCATGAGCCGAGTGAAGTCAACTATGTTGAAGAATACAAGAGTCAATCAAGATCAAGTGAAGACCCAACTGTGTCGGTCACCGAGTGTAGTCAAGATGGAAGGAATGACTCGATCAGAGGAGATCCAAATGAGGGACAATGAGTAAAGATTGAAGAAGTGAGGATCAAAGTCGGTTAAGAGTCGAGTCTACCAAATTGAACTAACAATTGAGTCATTTCTAAAAGGTTGAGCCGACTCAAGTCAAAGGGGTAGAGATACCGTCAAGTCATGTCGACCGAGATTAATACGTTGCACGGAAGTCAAGGATATTACTTAAAATAGTAATATGTCCATGCTGTCATGTCTTAAAGTGCTCATCCCAGAAGCGTGTAAAAGGAATAAACTAATGGGAAGCACTCGAGCTTGTGTTAGGCCCCGAAAAGTCAGCATCATCATTTAATACGAGGAAATGTCACCATCACAAGTTGCAAGTCAATAAAAGACAAGCCAATGAATAAGAAGTGCCATTTGAAAATAGCCTATCTCTTTTTAACGGACAAATTTTCAAATAAGCACTATAAAAGGCCGAGGAAGCAAGACAGAGAAGAGACGGCCAAACACAAATTCTAGGGATTTTATAAGCAAGCAAACCTACAAATATTCTCTCAAGCTTACTAAGATATTCCTCAAGCCTAAATTCGGAACTCAATCCAACACACTTAGTGAAGGACATAAGATTTCATCCAGGTTAAAGAGGAAACAATTTTAAGAACTATAGGGGTCTACTCTCCAAGGTTGAAGGAGCTGTAGTAAGGTTCAAGGTCGAACCAGAAGATTTGAGCTCGTTGGAAGGCTGTGTGATCAATTCCAAGAGTTCAAAGGGAGTCGAAGAGCTAGCTAGGCGGCTATCTTGTGAAGAAGGTTTGAGTCCTGGAGAGAAGCCATCCGTGTGATCAAGGTTGTCTCGCATCGAGAACTACTTTGTAACCTGATCTGTTACTTAGTGGATTCCTCCAAGAGTTGGAGAAGAGTGGATTAGAGGAATTACCCCATCCTCGAACCACTATAAAATTTGCTTGTATCATTTACTTACAACATTTTATTTTTCCTGCTTATATTCATATCTGCTGTTTAAGCTAAATTGCTAACCCAACTGATAATAACATTACTAAGAACAAGTGTTAAAAACAAGTTTAAAATTATCAAGGGTGTTAAGTCTTCCACATTTGACAAAATCTAAATCAACTAAAAAGTTAAGTGTTAGCTAACCCAATCAATTATACTATCAACATCTTAGTCGAGTCTGAGTGAGTAACTTTGTCAAGTAAGCCAACCTAGTGTTCTCCAAGGACTTAGCTGATTTGAGTCAACTCTGTTAAAATATTTTAAAAGGACTAAATTCTAAAATTGAGTAAGGTTTATTCAACCCTCCCCCGCACCACACCCCTCGGGACCTACATTAAGTGATTTGTGGGTGAATTTGGTGAATTGGTGCGAAAAATGGACGAAGTGTAATAAAGGAGCGAAAATTGAGACATAAACCAATTTAACCAAAAAGTGTCTAGGTCGACCGGTTGGAGGGGGCTTAGACCGGTCCGATCTGTGGTCGACCGATCGACCCTCTTCATCCGGTCCTTGAAGCTCATTTTTTTATTTTGTCCAAATTTTGAGTTTAAAAGTCTGATTTTTCACCCCTTAGTTTTAAAGACGCACAAAATGCAATCATCGACTTTATTCGATATGCATTATGCTTAAATGAGCTCGAATTGACGTAAAAGACTCGGCAGCTAAAGGTTTGTGAAAATATCCGTGAGTTGATCTTGAGACGGAACAAAGCACATCTCAATTTTTCATTTGGAAACACAATCCCTTAGAAAATGGTGTCGAACCTCAATATGTTTTGTTCGGTTATGATGAACCGAATTTTGAGCAATGTTTATAGCGAAAATATTATCACAAAAAATAAGAATATTTTTAAAAGAACATTTGTAATCCGCTAAGGTTTGTTTCATCCAAAGAAGTTGAGTACAACAAAAGGCCGTGGAAATATACTCGCTTCGCCGTTGGTAAGATACACAATTTTGTTTCTTTGAAAACTAAGATACTAGAAATCGCCTAAAAATTGATATGATCCGAAAGTACTTTTACGATCATCAATATTTCCCGCATAATCAATCACTATATCCTTTAAGAGAAAATTTTTCGTTTTTTGGATAAAACAAGCCATGTGAAATAGTGCCATTCAAATATCAAAAATTCTTTTAACGGACTCATATGAGATTCTTTTTGGGATTGTTTTGAAAACGAGCACATAAGCATACGACATGAATAATATCGGATCTACTTGCGCTTAAGTAAAGTAAACTACCAATCATACCTCGATACTTTGATTCATCAACCGACTTGCCTTTTTCATCCTTTTCTAACTTGACGTTGGTTGCCATTGGAGTAGTGACGGTCCTTCCTTCTTTAATTCCGAACTTCTTTAAAAGTTCTTTTGTATACTTTGATTGTGATATATAAATGCCTTTTCGGCATTGCTTTATTTGGAGTCCAAGAAATAAATTAAGCTCCCCATCATGCTCATCTCAAATTCACCTTGCATTAACTTGGAAAATATCTTACAAAGAGATTCATTAGAAGTACTAAATATAATATCATCAATATAAATTTAAACTAATAAGCAATCTTGCCCTTTTCGAAAAGAGATTAGTATCAACTTTACCTCTTGTAAATCCATTTTGTAAAAGAAAAGAGCTAAGTCTATCATACCATGCTCGGGTGCTTGTTTTAAACCATATAAGGCATTTTTAAGTTTGTAAACATCATTTGGCCTTGAAAATTTTTCAAACCTCGTTGTTTTACATAGACTTATTCTTGAATAAAATCATTTAAAAAGGTGGATTTAACATTCATTTGGTAAAGCTTGAAATTTTTAAAGCAAGAATAGACAAGTAAAATACGAATTGTTTCTAAACGTCTTATGGGTGCAAATGTTTCATCATAGTCAATACCTTCTTCTTGATAATACCCTTGAGCCACTAACCTTGCCTTGTTTCAAACGATGTTACATGTTAGTCCAAGTGGCTACGATAATCTGAGGGGGTGAATAGATTATGCCGATTTTTCGCAAATCACCCTCTTTACGAATCAACAAGTAAATGACAAGAATGTAAATTCGGAAATTAAACAACACTCGTTGATTTAAAGAGGTTCAACCCACCTAGGGCCTAATCCTCTACCACCCCAAAGATCTCCTGGATGGATTTCAAAAAGAAAAAGATTGTATTAATTACCACAATTAATACAACACCTTGAGGATCACCACAATCCTCTTACAACACCTTCAAGGAGATTACCACAATCTTCCTTCACCACCTTTGAATAGTACCACACTCTTCAAACACCTATCACCTAAATCACCCAAGTGTATTCTTACCACAAGAATACTCACAAGGATGTCTTGTGTTGAATGATGGACAAAATTCAAGATTACAACTCTATGAAACCAATACAAAGATTGAGTGTAAGTGTAATCAAGAATCAAAAAGCCTAGACCTCAAAGATGTGCAAGTGAAAGTACTTAGGCTATTACAACAAGAATGTAAAAATGAAAGCTTGAACAATTTGCAGATTTCTTGTTGTGTATTTTGCTTGTATTTGTTGTATCTTGTGTCTTCAATTCATCCTCTATTTATAGGAAGCTTCACCAACATAGGCTCCCAACATAGGCTCCTCTATCTTCACTTTTATCTACAAAAAGAAGTCACAAGATGTAGAAATATTGTACAAAATTGAAAAGCAAATCTTGTCATTCAGACATAACGGTTGGAATTTTGTCAAAAAATAACATAGAGCGACCGGTTGCCCCGTTGAAGATTTCGACCATTTGAAAAAAATAGTGCGATCCAGGTAGGGGTTGCGGGGGTCGCGACCGACGGAGGGGGTCGACCGGTCGAGGTGGGGTGCGACCAACGACCTCACCTCGACCGGCCCCTCCCTCTTTTTCAAGACCGTAAGTTCTGTTTCGTGATTCTTATCTTGTGCACGGTCGACCACTTTGGGCGACCTGGCCGACCTCCCCTTTTAAATGTTGTCCGATTTTTTCAAAAATAAACTTCAAGAAATACTCCAAAAATTAGTAAAAACATTTTAAATCATTTGGGAGTATTTAGACAACATTTATAAACATAATTTTGGTGTAAAAACCAATTTAAACAAAACCATCAAAAGTGTTGTCCAATTTTTATCAAATTAAAAACTTTAAGAAATACTTCAAAAATTAGTAAAAATATTTTAAATCATTTAGAGTATTTGGACAACATATAAAAACATTGTTTTGGTATAAAATCGTATTAAAACAAAATCATCAAAATCTTGATAAAAACATTTATCTAACAAACTCCTCTTTTTGATGATTACAAACCAAAACAATTTTAGAAGGTCGATTTTAAAACAAAACAAATTTTCCGGTCTTAAAACAACAATCAATTACAAACAAGATACATCATAAGTACAAACACACAAGGATAGGAGCAAAGATTTTTCAAAATCATTTTTGCACAAGCTCCCCTATCAACATGCATATAAAGAACAAGTATTCCATGAGCTTATAAGCTCCCCTGTCAAAAACATCATTAGTCAAGCATAAAAGTCCTCAATACATCAAATGGACTAAGCATTTTTCACAAACTTATGGCTTTCAAGAGCCCTAGCTTATAGCTTTTCTTGCAAGCTTATTTTCGCTTCTTTGAGCGTATGAGCATTTTTCCTGTTTCTCCCCCTTTGGAATCATCAAAAAGAATGTTAGCACGATAAAAACATCATATATTCATATCAAAGTGCGCAAATTTATCGATTTATCGAGCTTATTGAAAATTGAAGCTTAAATTCCAAGTAAAAGGGAAAAGTTGATCAATTGACTTGCAAAAGCTCATTTGATTGATAAAACATGATCTCTATAAACTTATATGACTTTTCAAATCGAGAGAATCACGTAGGTGATGAATTTTTCATTGAAACATTTTGTCGAACACTTGGCGTGCGTCGAATAAAACTAAAGTATATAACGCCTTTGAAATTCATTTAAGCCAAAAATTTTCATCACCAATTCAGTTCAAACAACATTCAATACATCATAAATATTAAGCTCATCACATTCATATGAAATTAGCATCAAGAATTTTGCAAATAAGTTAAAATCTCAAGGTTCAACCCAATTGAGCAAATGGAGTAGAATTCTTACCATTTATTCGGTAAAGATGAGCAATGATGATGATAATCGAGCTTAATGAAGTCCAAAATATAAAACATATGCAAGAAAACAAATTTGAAGTGAAATTTGTGTGATTTAGGCAAAGGGGACGAAAAATGGCCAAAATAAGTTAAAATGAAGAATGCCAAGACAGAATCGGTTTTAATCCAATTTTAAGCCTAGGGCGACCGGTCGGAGTTGAGGGCGACCGGTTGCCCTCAACCATTTCAGCCCACTGTTTTGAAAAAATTTCCAAAATCCGAATTTTCAACCAAAAATCCGATTTTTCGCCCCTAAGTTTTAAAAACGTGCAAAATGCAATCATAGACCTCATTCAATATGCATTATGCCTAACCGAGCTCGTATTGATGCAAAAGTCTCGGAAGTTAGCGGTTTAGTAAAAATGTCCGCTAATTGATCTTGAGATGGTACAAAAGATATCTCAATTTTTCGTTTTGAGACACAATCCCTTAGAAAATGATGTCGAATCTCAATATGTTTAGTACGGTTATGATGAACCGGGTTTTGAGCAATATTTATAGCGGATATGTTATCACAAAAGATAGGAACATTTTCAAAAGAACATTTATAATCCGCTAAAGTTTGTTTCATCCAAAGAAGTTGAGTACAACAAAATGTCATGAAATATATTCGCTTCGCCGTTGAAAGTGAAACACAATTTTGCTTCTTTGAAAACCAAGATACTAGGCAATCGCTTAAAAATTGACATGATCCTAAGTACTTTTCCGATCATCAATATTTCCCGCATAGTCCAATCACTATAACCTTTAAGAGAAAAATTTTCATTCTTTGGATAAAATAAACCATATTGAATAGTGCCTTTCAAATATCGAAAAATCCTTTTAACGGCACTTAAATGAGATTCTTTGGGATTGCTTTGAAAACAAGCGCATAGGCATACGGCATGAAGAATGTCCTATCTATTTGCGGTTAAATAAAGTAAACTACCAATCATACCTCTATATTTGGATTCATCAACCGAATTGCCTTTTTCATCTTTGTCGATCTTGACGTTTGTTGCCATTGGGGTAGAGACGGTTCTTCCTTCTTCAATGCCAAATTTCTTCAAAAGTTCCTTTGTATATTTTGATTGAGAAATATAAATTCCTTCTTGGCATTGCTTAATTTGAAGTCCAAGAAAGAAGTTGAGCTCCCCATCATGCTCATTTCAAATTCACCTTGCATTAACTTAGAAAATTTCTTGCACAAGGATTCATTAGTGGCACCAAAAATAATATCATCAACATAAATTTGCACTAATAAGCAATCTTGCCCTTTTTCAAAAACAAAGAGAGTAGTGTCAACTTTACCTCTTGTAAAACCATTTTGCAAAAGAAAAGAGCTAAGTCTATCATACCATGCACGGGTGCTTGTTTCAAACCATACAAGGCCTTTTAAGTCTATAAACATCATTAGGCCTAGAAAAATTTTCAAACCCGGAGGTTGTTTTACATAGACTTCTTCTTGAATAATACCATTTAAAAATGCGGATTTTACATCCATTTGGTAAAGCTTAAAATTTTTAAAACAAGAATAGGCAAGTAAAATACGAATAGCTTCTAAACGTGCTACAGTGCAAATGTTTCATCATAATCAATACCTTCTTCTTGACAATAACCTTGAGCTACTAACCTTGCTTTGTTTGAACAATATTGCCTTGGTCATCGAGCTTGTTCCGAAATACCCATTTTGTACCAATAATGGTTTGAGATGGAGGACAAGGTACTAATTCCCATACATCATTCCTTTCAAATTGATTCAACTCCTCTTGCATTTCTAAAAACCAATCCTCATCTTCAATGGCTTCCTTAGCATTTTTAGGCTCTTTTTGAGATATAAGAGCTTTCTCGGCAAATTTTCCTCGAGTCATTACTTTATCAAGGGGATCACCAATAATAAGATCTTTTGGGTGATCTCCTTTGAATTTCAATGCTACGGGAAGATTCAAGTATCACCTTTATCTTCTTGAGGACACTTGAGCTTGAAGGTTGATCATTTTGAGTTTCATCTTGAACAATGGTTTCAACGATATCCTCTTCATCACTTTCATCATTGGGTATCCTTTCAACACCCGAGCTTCATTGAATTTGACATGGATAGATTCTTCAACAACCCCACTAGTCTTATTATAAACCCGATATGCTTTGCTCTTGATTGAATACCCCATAAATATTCCTTCATCGGCCTTAGAATCAAGTTTGTCTAATTGATCCTTAGTATTCAACATAAAACATTTACATCCAAATATTTTGAAATAACTAATATTTGGAGTTCTTCCTTTCCAAAGCTCATATGGAGTTTTATTCATTTTAGACGGATATAAACTCGATTAATGACATAGCAAGCGGTTTACTTACGGCTTTCGCCCAAAAATATTTTGGAAGTGAAAATTCATTGAGCATGGACCGACTCATTTCTTGAAGTGTCCTATTCTTCCTTTCGGCTACTCCATTTTGTTGAGGTGTCCTTGAGCCGAAAAATTATGACTATATCCCTTGGTTTCACAAAAGACTCTAAATTCGCCAAATTCTCCACCTCGATCACTTGAATGGACTTAATAGTATCTTCATTTTCATTTTCAATGAGTCTACACAACTTAACAAACTCATTAACGGCATCGCTTTTATTTGTAAGAAATAGTGCCCAAGTATATCTAGAAAAATCATCAACTATAACAAAAGTGTAATGTTTTCCACTTAGACTTGCAAGACCAATATCCCCATACAAATCAAGATGAAGCATTTGTAGGGGTTTGGTAGTGGAAATTTCATTCTTGAGCTTAAAACTACTCTTAACTAATTTGTTCTTTTGACAAGTGTCACATAAGCCAAGATTTTCAAAATTCAATTTGGGTAGTCCTTTTACATGTTGGTTTTTGTAAATAGTTTGCAAATTTTTGTATCCAACATGTCCAAGTCGCCTATGCCATAAGCTAGTTAAATCATTATTGGCGACAAGACAAGAAACATTTTGACTAACCAAATCACTTGTACAAATTTTGTAAAGATTGCCTTTTCTAATTGCTTCACAAATAATTTTATCATTTTTGGAAATAAGGCATTTTTCTTTATTAAAAACAACATTATAATTTGAATCACAAAGTTGGCTAACACTTATCAAATTGAACTTAAGCCCTTCTACTAAAAGAACATTACTAAGAGAAAAAAGAAGAGTTACCAATTTCTCCATTTCCAAGAATTCTTCCTTTGCCATTGCCGAACATGACCATACCCTCTTCTTGGAGCTTGATGTTGGTAAAAAGTTCTCTCTTTCCGGTCATATGGCGTGAACATCCGCTGTCCACGAGCCATTTTGAATCTTCCATTGTTGTTATAGCCCCTATAACCTCGGTATTTTCATCGCCTATGGCCATAAGACCATGTTCGATTCTCCTTCCCGCCGGTTGTTTCAAGTAATTCATCCCAAGTTTTGACGTCCGCATTTAATGCCTTCTTTTTCGAAAAGGCTTTTTCTTCTTTTGTTCCTCTTCCGCTAATTTTGGGCAATCGACTATGTAGTGCCCGATTTTCCGCATTTGAAGCAAGAATTGTCTCTTGGCTTTCTTGCTTTATTTTTGTTTACAAATTTTGCAAATTTCTAACAAGAGCCACCGTTTCTTCATCATCCTCATCACTAGCATAATAAACATTATTAGAAGAAGATGCTAAGCCTTTAATAATATTTTGCGTGCCCGATTTAGAGGTGGATGGTTGAGAATTTTTCCTCTCCTTGAGATATACTTCATAAATGAGGAGATTCCCAATGAGCTCATCAAACTTGAGTGTCTCAAGATTTTGAGCTTCCGTGATTGCCGTCACCTTTTTCGGACCATGAGCCGGGAAGGGCGTTTAATACCTTGGTCACCTTGTCTTCTTCGAGATGACCTTTCCAAGAGCCACAAGAGGATTGACAATGTTGTCAAGCCTTTCCACCATTTTTGATATGCTTTCACCATCATGCATATTGAAATTTTCAAAGTCTTTCACAAGCATTGTTTTTCTTGCTTGCTTTACTTTCTTTGTGCCCTCACAAATGGTTTCTAATTTTTCCCAAACTTCATGTGCCGGCCGTATACCTCTTATGCGATTATATTCGATGGTGGTAAGAGAGCAATGTAAAATATTTAAGGCCTTACCATTTAGAGAGAAAGCCTTCTTGTCATTTTCATCGTACTCCTTGAATGGCTTGGGAGTAGTGGTACCATCCTCCAATTTTGTTGTTGGTTGAGCAACTCCTTCAATGACCACATTCCAAATATCAAATCCGCATCCTTGTAGAAAGCACTCCATGCGGTCTTTCCAAAATGCGTAGTTGTTGGCGTCGAATAGTGGTGGCTTGTTGGTGGAGGCGCCGGTGGTGAGATAAGCTTCATTCGTAGCCATGGATCTTTCCTCTTTACTCGGAGCGAGCTTAGCCAAAGAGTTTGGCTCATACCACTTGTTAGTCCAAGTGGCTACGATAATCTAGAGGGGGTGAATAGATTATGCCGATTTTTCGCAAATCACCCTCTTTTACGAATCAACAAGTAAATGACAAGAATGTAAATTCGAAATTAAACAACACTCGTTGATTTAAAGAGGTTCAACCCACCTAGGGCCTAATCCTCTACCACCCCAAAGATATCTCCGGATGGATTTCAAAAAGAAAAAGATTTTATTAATTACCACAATTAATACAACACCTTGAGGATCACCACAAATCCTCTTACAACACCTTCAAGGAGATTACCACAATCTTCCTTCACCACCTTTGAAGAGTACCACACTCTTCAAACACCTATCACCTAAATCACCCAAGTGTATTCTTACCACAAGAATACTCACAAGGATGTCTTGTGTTGAATGATGGACAAAATTCAAGATTACAACTCTATGAAACCAATACAAAGATTGAGTGTAAGTGTAATCAAGAATCAAAAAGCCTAGACCTCAAAGATGTGCAAGTGAAAGTACTTGGCTATTACAACAAGAATGTAAAAATGAAAGCTTGAACAATTTGCGATTTCTTGTTGTGTATTTTGCTTGTATTTGTTGTATCTTGTGTCTTCAATTCATCCTCTATTTATAGGGAAGCTTCACCAACATAGGCTCCCAACATAGGCTCCTCTATCTTCACTTTTGTCTACAAAAAGAAGATCACAAGATGTAGAAATATTGTACAAAATTGAAAAGCAAATCTTCTGTCATCACAGACATTAAACGGTTGGAATTTTGTCAAAAAAATAACATAGGGCGACCGGTTGCCTGTTGAAGATTTCGACCGTTTGAAAAAAATAGTGCGATCCAGGTAGGGGTTGCGGGGGTCGCGACCGATCGGAGGGTCGGCCGGTCGAGGGGGTGCAACCAATCGACCTCACCCTTGACCGTCCCCCCCCTCTTTTCTCAAGACCTGTAAGTTCTGTTTCGTGATTCTTATCTTCAGTACCGGTCGACCACTTTGGGCGACCGGCCGACCTCCCTTTTAAATGTTGTCCGATTTTTTCAAAAATAAACTTCAAGAAATACTCCAAAAATTAGTAAAAACATTTTAAATCATTTGGGAGTATTTAGACAACATTTATAAACATAATTTTGGTGTAAAAACCAATTTAAACAAAACCATCAAAAGTGTTGTCCAATTTTTATCAAATTAAAAACTTTAAGAAATACTCCAAAAATTAGTAAAAACATTTTAAATCATTTAGGAGTATTTGGACAACATATAAAAACATTTTTTGGTATAAAATCTTATTAAAACAAAATCATCAAAATCTTGATAAAAACATTTATCTAACATTACCTTGGTCATTGAGTTTGTTTGAATACCCATTTTGTATCAATAATTATTTGTGACGGAGGATAAGGTACCAATTCCCAAACATCATTCCTTTCGAATTGATTCAAATCCTCTTGCATTTCTAAAAATTAATCCACATCTTCAATTGTTTCCTTTGCATTTTTGTCTCTTTTTGAGAAATAAGAGCTTTCTCGGCAAATTTCCTTCTAGTCATAACTTTATGTAGAGGTCCCCAATTATGAGATCTTTTGGATGATCCCTTTGAATTTTAAAGCAACATGAAGATTCGAGTTATCACCTTTGTCTTCTTGTGGAGCATTTGAAGTTGAAGGTTGATCATTTGAAGGTTGATCACTTTGAGCATCATTAGGAACAATTGGTTCAACATCATCTTCTTCATCACTTTCATCATTGGGTATCCTTTTAACACTTTCGAGACTTTATTGAATTAGACATGACTAGATTCTTCAACCACCATGCTAGTCTTATTATAAACCCAATATGCTTTGCTCTTGGTTTAATACCCCATAAATATTCCTCCATCGGCCTTAGGATCAAGTTTATCCAATTGATCCTTGGTATTCAAAATAAAACACTCACAACCAAATATTTTGAAGTAGCTAATATTTGGAATTTTTCCTTTCCAAAGCTCATACGGTGTTTTATTCAACATAGGACGAAGGTATACACGATTAATAACATAACATTCGATACTTTCGCCCAAAAATATTTTGGAAGTGAAAATTCATTGAGCATGGATCGACTCATTTCTTAAAGAGTTCTATTCTTCCTTTCGGTTACTCCATTTTGTTGTGGTGTTCTTGAAGCCGAGAAATTGTGAGCATATCCTTTGGTTTCACATAAGACTCTAAATTCACCATCAAATTCACCACATCGATCACTTCTTATAGACTTAATAGTATATTCCTTTTAATTTTCAATAAGTCTACACAACTTAGAAAACTCATTAACGACATCGCTTTATTTGCAAGAAAAATAGCCCAATTATATCAAGAATAATCATCAACTATAACGAAAGTGTAATATTTTCCACTAAGACTAGTCATATCAATATCCCCATACAAATCAAGATGAAGGAATTGTAGAGGCTTGGTTGTGTAAATTTCCTTTTTGGGCTTAAAACTATTTTTAATTAATTTATTCTTTTGACAAGTGTCATATAAGCTAAGATTTTCAAAATTCAATTTGGTAGTTCTTTTACATGTTGGTTTTTGTAAATCTTTTGCAATTTTTTGTATCCAACATGTCCAAGTCGCCTATGCCATAAACTTGTTAAATCATTATTGGCGGAAGATAAGAAATATTTTGACTAACCAAATCACTTGTGCAAATTTTGTAAAGATTGCCTTTTCTATTTGCTTCACAAATAATTTTATCATTTTTGAGAATAAGACATTTTTCTTTATTGAAAATAATATTATAATTAGAATCACAAAGTTGGCTAACACCTATCAAATTAAACTTAAGTCATTCTACTAATAAAATATTACTAAGAGAGAAAAAAAAGTTACCAATTTCTCCATTTTCAAGAATTCTTCCTTGCCATTCCCGAACATAACCATTCCTTCTTCTTGGAGCTTGATGTTGGTAAAAAGTTCTCTCCTTCTCGTCATATGGCGTGAACACCGCTGTCCACGAGCCATTTTGAATCTTTCGGATTGTTATAGCCCCTAGCACCTACAAATAAATTATTTTTAGGTGCCCTATAATTTTTGGGTCAATGGGGTTATTTTTGAGACATTTGGGTCTCTAAAAATGACTAAAGCTATTTTTCCATTTACAATCATTAGCATAGTGTCCATTTTTACCACAATAAAAGCAAGTAATAATGTTAGGACTACTAGCACGTATGAAAGCTCGGACCTTGGTCATTTTTCTTAGAAACATTTTGAAAAGGTTTGCAACCAAGTTCTAGTTTTAAATGCTCACTTCTTTGTGCACCAAGGATTTTTGTAACTTTATTCGTACTTAAATTAAAATGTTGCACATCCCTTTTCAAATTTTCAATCTCTTTTGTGAGAATTTATTTTTCGAACCAAGAGCATGCATTTTAGCAAGAGTAATAGCATGAGCATGATCAAGAGATTCATAAAAAGTAAATAATTTTTCTTTTTCCAATTTGAGCTCTTTATACTCATTTTTCAAAAGTTTGTACTTGCAAATCATGTCTCTAAATTCATTTTCCAACTCATCATAATCACATTATAATTCATCAACTAAAGAAGAAGATGAAGAATTAGAGCGCACCTCATTATTTTCATCGTCTATGGCCATGAGACCATGTTCGCTTCTTCTTCCTCATTGGATGTGGCAAGGAGCTCATCCCATTTTTGCTTCCGCATTTAGAGCTTTCTTCATGGGAAAAAGGCTATTTCTTCTTTTGCTCCTCCTCCGCTATTTCGAGCATTCAGCTATGTAGTGCCCGGGTTTCCCGCATTTGAAACACGAGTTGTCTCTTGACTTTCTTGCCTTATTTTTATTTATAAATTTGGCAAACTTTTGGACAAGGGCGGCCATCTCCTCATCATCTTCATCACTAGCATATTATGAATATTAGAAGAAGATGCTAAGCCTTTAGGAATAATTTGCATACCCGATTGAGAGGTGGATGGTTTGGAATTTTTCTCTCTTTAAGATATACTTCGTAGATGAGAAGATTTCCAATAAGCTCGTCAAACTTGAGAGTTTCGAGATTTTAAGCTTTCGTGATTGCCGTAACCTTTTCCGACGACCATGAACCGAAAGAACATTTAAGACCTTAGTTACCTTGTCTTCTTCGGAGATGACTTTCCCAAGTGCCACAAAAGGATTGACTATGTTTTCAAGCCTTTCCACCATTTTTGAAATATTTTCACCATGAAGCATAATGAAGTTTTCAAAGTCTTTAACAAGCATGGTTTTTCTTACTTGTTTAACTTTCTTTGTACCCTCATAAATAGCTTCAAATTTTTCCCAAACTTCATGTGCGAACCTTATGCCTCTAATACGATTATACTCGGTGGCGGTAAGAGAGCAATGCAAAATATTTAACGCCTTACCGTTTAGAGAAAATGACTTCTTGTCATTATCGTCAAATTCCTTGAAGCTCTTGAGGACCGTCCTCCAATTTCTTGGTTAGTTGGGCTATCCCTTCAATAACCGCATTCCAAATATCAAACCCACACCCTTGTATAAAGTACTTCATACGGTCTTTCTAAAAGGCATAGTTGTTGGCATCGAATAGTGGTGGCTTGTTGGTGAAGACGCCGGTGATGAGGTAGCTATCGTTCGTAGACATGGATCTTTTCTCTTTACTCGCAATGAAAAACAAGCTTGCCAAAGAGTTTGGCTCTGATACCACTTGTTAGTCCAAGTGGCTACGATAATCTAGAGAGGAGGTGAATAGATTATGCCGATTTTTCCTGGTTTTGCCCTCTTTCTCGAATGTAAGAATGAGAACAAAAATGAAAGTGCGAATATAAACACACACATTGATTTATAGAAGTTTAATCCACCTAGGGCTAATCTTCTACCACCCCTGATATCCGAAGTTGATTTCAAAAAAGGAAAAAGATTTATTAATAGATACCAAACTATTACAACCTTTACCTTGAAGAGCACCTCACTCTTCTTACAACACCACCTATGAAGATTACCACAATCTTCTTACACCAATGAAGAGTACCACACTCTTCAACACCTAAAATCACCCAAGTGTGCTCTTACCACAAGAACACTTAACAAGGATGTCTTGTTTTGGATGATCGAAAACAATTCAAGATTACAACTCAAATGAAGTATACAATTTTGAAGTGCAAGTGTAATCAAAAATCAAGCCTAGTACTCAAGATGTGCAAGTGAAAAACTTAGGCTAAACACAACAAGAATATGAAAGTAAAGAACAAGAAGTTTGCTTGTGTTTGTATTGCTTGTGTTGTTGTATCTTGTTGCTTCAATCCTTCATCTATTTATAGAAGAGGTCTTCGATTTGATTTTCGGACATAGGCTCCTCCTTGGAGATTGAAATATGTAAAAGATCGCAAATCAAATGGAGATTATAGTCATTAGAAATTAATCCCTTAAAATCATGAAAAGTTGTCGATGTGCAACAAATAGTTTGTTGATAAAACCTTAGGTCGACCGGGTTGACCTCTAATGTTGAAATTCGAATTTTACTTGAAATTTAGGTTGTGGACTAGTCCAACAGGGTTCAACCGATCGACCGGGGTTCGACCGGTCGATACTTTTGCTTGACCGGTTGGTCACCCCTATTTTAAGAGACATAGAGTTCGACGCAATCTTTAATGTATTCAAATACCTCGATGTCTAGGTTGGATGGTCGACCTCCAGACATTTCATTCCATCTCTTTTCTATTTTAGAAATCAAACTTTCGTGCACGGGTTGCCTTTCAGTAGGCGATCGATTGGCCTCAAAAAGTGTTATCCAATTTTACGTAAAAATAAACTTCAAAAATACTTGAAAAATTAGTAAAAATAATTTAAATCGATTAGGAGTATTTGGACAACATTTAGGAACATTATTTTGGTGAAAAACTCAGGTTATATAAAATCATCAAAATTACGATAAAAATATTTATCTAATAGTTTTTAGCAAAGGTTATTATTAGTTGAGTTTAGCAATTTTAACTTAGCACAAGATATGAATAATATGCGTAAAAATAAAATGTTGTAAGTAAAAATGACACAAGCAAATTTTATAGAGGTTTGAGGATGGGGTAATTCCTCTAATCTACTCTTCTCCAACTCCCGGAGGAATCCATTAAGTAACAAATCTGGTTACAAAGCGCTTATTAGTCCGAGTCGGCCCTTGATCACATACCGGATGCTCCTTGACTCGCCTTCTTCCAAAATGGTTGTCTTGCTAATTCACTCCCTCGAACTCATGGAATTGATCACACAACCTTCTAACAAGCTCAAAGCTTTTGGTTCGACCTTGAACCTTACTACTTCTCCTTCAATCTTGGAGAGTAGACCCCTTTTGTTCTTCAAACAGTTTCCTCTTCAACTTGATGAAATATTTTCCTTCACCGAGTGTGTTGGATCGAGTTCCTTCGATTTTAGGCTTGAGGAATATCTTTGAAAGCTTGAGAGAATTTTCCGATTTGCTTGCTTGAATGCTTGCAATTCTGAAAATTGGTAACCTTCTCTCACTTGCTTCCTCAGCCTTTTATAGTGAGGATTCAAAAATATATCCGTTGAAAAGATAAGACATATATTTCAAATCCCACTCATAGGTTGTTGGCATGTTTTGTCCTTACAACATTAATGAGGATCATACCATGTTTTTAATGCTCTCTTGATGTGTGTAAAATATACGTGCATTTTGGGGCTTAAAATGGTATATATTTGATGCATTTGCACGCATACTTAGTATGTTTTTACTTGGTTTCCTTAGAAGGGCATGATATCACGCACTCTTGTAACTTTTTATAGGAAACGAAGCTTAAAACGGATAAATGTAAGTTGGAATGCTTGGATAGACTGACGAATGCGAAGAGAGGATCAAAATAACGAAGAAAATTGACAAAAACACTCCACATGGCCAGGCCAGTGTGGTGTCACACGTGTGAAAATGTCGGTGTGGAATGACACAACCGTGTGGAGAAGGGAAAGAAACAGGGGACAAAACCAAGCCCACATCCGGACCGTGTGAGCTCACACGGGCATGTGGGAAAGGGCAACGCAATACACCACATGGCCATGTGGGACTCTCGCCAAACGCATTTTTCTGAGTTCTTTTCCTGTTCCAACTCTATAAGTGATCTCTCCAAGCATCTATAAAAGGGACCCAAGGCTTGCACGAAATATCATCACTTGATACAACATACAACACATCAAATTACGCAGAACACAAGATTCAAGTCTTCGAGAGAGGCGGGCTAGGTCGCGAAGAACACCACAAGGCTTTTCGCATCTACGGAGCACAAGACCTTCTAAGCTTTGGAGGGGAATCCATTCGACAAGAAGGGGTTTTCTTTCTATGTCTAGATCTCTTTGTCTGTACTTAAACGATGTCATAATGTTGATTTCAAATTTGTCTATGAATTTGTTATCAATGTTTGGCATATCCTTCGGATCTTAGGGGCATAATCAAAACTGTGGATTCATATTAAATATTTATTAACTAACGCTTTCTTAATTGATTCATGTTTTTTATTTTATGAATTCTAGTTCTTATTCTTAATTGTTTTTTATCCGATTAATAATTAGCATGTCATATTTGTTAGTTCGAGATCCGGAGATGAGTTCTAATAAAGACTAAATCGAATTCGGACATAAATGGATGTAACGAGTCGGAGACCTACAACTATTTGTGGGGAGTCATTCAATTCATAAATCTTTTGGGAGTTAATAATAATTGTAATGTATCGGGTGATCTATAATTGTTATTAATCAACTGTTTATTTATCACCCGGGAATAATAGACTATCTTAGAATTGAACCCATAGAATTGCATGAATTGGTTTTGAAACTTTAATTGGATTTAATATTGAAGAAACATGTTGAGATTATGTGCCTAAGGTTGCTCCTGTAGTTGTTAAAAATACTTGTGGTGTTCACAAATTTATTTATTTTTCTTGTTATTTTGAATTTTATATACTCTTGATATTCGGTGCCTTCAATAAAATTCGAATACGATGTTATTATAGCCTAAGTATTTCACATATCAATCCCTCGAGGAACACGACATTGCTTGCCATTATTCTATAAACTACACCGTACACTTGCAAATTGTATGATCCAAATATTTTTGGCGAATAAGTTTTTTGGTGCCATTACGGGGATTGATTAAATTCTACCTAGATATAGTAATAAGTAATTCAATCTTAATTGAAGCATATTTTTTAATTTTTTTATAAAATTTTAGAAATTATTTTTATTATTAATTATTTTTTTATTTGTTCTGTTCAAACATTATTTTTGTTAAGATACGATAGTGCATGATCACGCGTTCCGCATCTACCCAACCAATACCTATTGATTTGGAAATCGAGAAGACACCGAGCAATTAAGAAAAAGAGCCAAGACAATGGCCGATGGAACAAATCCAAATGCAATGGACAACGAAACAATGAGGAGCGCCTACTTGGGGCCAACATCCAGACCGAATTGTGGAAAGGCCCACGAAAAAGCGATCGGGGGACTACTAACAACGAGAGGTAGTCAAATGGGGGTGTGGCCCGTCTGCGATCAATGCAAACAACTTTGAACTAAAACCTGCATTAATCCGGATGGTGTCACAAAATCGGTTTGGGGTAGAGCCATTGAGGATCCAAACGCGCATCCGCGCACTTTTTAGAAATTTGCGATACTATTAAAATGAATGGTATTTCGAGGATATCATTCGATGTCGTCTTTTAGCATTCTCTCTACGCGATAAAGCTAAGGGATGGTTATGCTCTCTAACACCACTAGCAACAAATTGGGCGTAACTAAGTCGGCTTTCTAGCAAAATACATTCCCAGAGTAAGACGACGCAATCGAAATCCGATATTGCCTAGTTTAGGCAATCAGATGCTGATCCACTATATGAAGCATGGGATATATTCCGGGAATTGGTAAGGAAGTGCCCTCAACACGGATATCCCGACTAACAACAAGTCCAATACTTCTATAATGGTTTGAGTGGCAACACGAGAACGATTATAGATGTTGCATCTGAAGATGCACTGCTAGGGAAATATCCCGAGAAGGCACTAGAATTGTTAGAGGAGAGGGCGAATAACAGTTACCAATGGCCATCCGAGAGGTCTACTGTCCAACATGTGGCAGAAGTTCAGGATGAGAAAGTCGCCATGCTCACAGAACAAGTATCCGTGCTGAATATGAAACTGGATGCGGTGCACCAAGTGACTCCAAGAGATCCTGTTGTTGTTGAAGAAGAAGCAAACTTTGTGGGCCAACAAAGGAACTTCAACAACAATTATAGAAATAATCAGACACCCAACTACTATCATCCGGGGTTGCGAAACCATGAAAATTTCTCTTATGCTAACAATAAAAATATTTTGCAACCACCTCTAGGATACAATGTGGGTAATCAAGGAAGAGTGGAGTCAAGTGAAAAGAAAGATCGAAGAAACAAGGGCAAGAAACTCCACAAGAAATTTTGACCATCCAATTGATTTGAACTATCCATGTAAGTACTTATTACGCATTCCTCTTTCTCATATGTTCGGGATGAAGCATATTTTAAGTTTTTTTTTTTTTTTTTTTTTTTTTTGGGGGATCTCAAGAATGCGTAATTTAGTACTTTCTTGCATTTTGCATTGCATTTAGATTTGCATGTAGAGCATAAAAATTTGCATATAAATTTTTTTAGTATTTTCGATTTTTATGTTTGATTTTTTTATTAGCATGTTTACCGCTTTAGCATGTTTAATTGCTTTTGTGTGTGATTTTTAATCAAGATTTTTAAAATGCCAAGCTTCCGTTTGATTTTACTATGAACATCTTCTGGAATGAGATAACATACTTCTGGGAATAATGTGATGAATTGTTAGGAAGATGTCATTTATTTGCTTAGCATTAGTTGAGAAAATTGGATATTTGAGCATGTTGTGAAAAAATAAGCCATGAGCTTTTGTGCCTTAAATTGCTTTGTATTATGCATACTTATTTGTCTTGAGTGTGTTATCATGATTGATAGAACTCTAGAACTTGCTCTAGTATCTGCATTGAACCCATGTGTGTGTGCAATTTTTGAAAATGATTTAAGGCCATCTTTGTTTTAGCCTAAAATGCCTACCTATGAACTCATGATTCCCTAGCCACCAATTTTGAGCCAAAACTTTTACTCGATCCACATTGATCTTTAAAATTGCAAAATAATTATATCCCCGAATTTCTTAAGCTTATAGAAAATGAATAAGTTTGGGGAGATGTGGTGAAAATTTATGAAAGAAAATAAGAGAGGAAGTTGGCAAAAGAAAGAGGGATGAGCAAGATGCTCGGGTGAACGAAAGATACCGAAGCTCGAAAAATAATAATATATCTATGAAAAAAAGAGAAAAATTGAGAAAAGCTAATGAAAAATTATGAAAATTGTGAAAAAATGAGAGTTTAAGGCTAAAGAAAAAATAAAAGAAGGCAAAAAAGGCCTAAGAATGAAAAAAGAGAAGTAAGGGTGGAATTGAGTTGAAAAAGAAAATTAGTATTATCCTGAAATTGGGTTGGTGAATTACAAGTCCGTATGCGTAAATTCTATTTGCTCAAGTCAAGCCACTTAATCCAAATTTTCCCTACCCTTACCAAAGAGCCTACATTACAACCTAATGAAAGTCCTTTTTGATTCTTAAATTGTGCACACAAAAGTGGTAGAGATGTTAAGACGATTTGCAAGCCTATGGTAGTTCTACATTCACTAAATTGAATTTGAGAGTAAACACTATCCATACACTTTTGAGAGTCGAGTGATACACTACCTACTTGTGAGTCACGATGTCAAGTACCCAAGAGAGTATTGACTATCCCGAGTTTATGAATGATGTCTTCTTGATTATGAATTACATGGTTTTCTTAAGTATGGAGTCAAATGATATTTAATGTTCATGGTGTTCTTGGGTGTTCGTGTTTACCCCTTGATATTATTTTTTTCTTAATTTGCTCGAGGACGAGCAATGCTTTAAGTTTGGGGGATTTTGATGTGTGTAAAATATATGTGAATTTTGGGGCTTAAAATGATATATATTTGATGCATTTGCACGCATATTTAGTATGTTTTTACTTGGTTTCCTTAGAAGGGCATGATATCTGCGTCTTTTGTAACTTTTTACAGAAACAGAGCTTAAAATGGAGAAATATCGGTTGGAATACCCGGATAGGACTAACGAATGCGAAGAGAGGATCAAAAGAACGAAGAAAATGGACAAAAACACTTCACACGGCCGGACCAGTGAAAATACCGTGTGGAATGACACAACCGTGTGGAGAAGGAAAGAAATAGGGGATGAACCAAGCCCGCACGGCCGGACCGTGAGCTCACACGAGTGTGTGGGAAAGGGCAACGCAATACACCACACATCCAGGCCGTGTGGGACTCGCCAAACGCATTTTTGGAGTTCGTTTCCCTGTTCCAACTCTACAAGTGATCTCTCCAAGCATCTATAAAAGGGTCCAAAGGCTTGCACCAAATATCATCACTTGATACAACATACAACACATCAAATTATGCAAGAACACAAGATTCAAAGTCTTTTGAGAGAGGAGGACTAGGTCGCGAAGAACACCACAAGGCCTTTCGCATCTACGGGAGCACAAGAGCTTCAAAGGCTTACGAGGGAATCCATCCCGACAAGAAGGGGTTGTCTTTCTATGTCTAGATCTCTTTGTCTCGTGCTTAAACGATGTCATAATGTCGATTTCGAATTTGTCTATGAATTTGTTATCAACGTTTGGCATATCTTTCGGATCTTAGGGCATAATCAAAATTGTGGATTCATATTAAATCTTGATTAATTGCTTTCTTAATTGATTCATGTTTTCTATTTTATTAATTCGAGTGATTATTCTTAATTGCTTTTTATCTGATCAATAATTAGCATGTCATATTTGTTAGTGCGAGATTCGAGAGATGAGTTCTAACAAAGACGAAAATCGAATTCAGACATAAACGGATGTAACGAGTCGGAGACCTACAAATCGTTTGTGGGGAGTCATTCAATTCATAAATCTTTTGGGAGTTAATAATAATTGTAACGTATATGAAGATCTACAATTGTTATTAATCTACTGTTTATTTATCACCCGGGAGGGGGAATGGACTATCTTAGGAATTGAACCTATAGAATTGCATGAATTGGTTTTGAAGCTTTAATTGGATTTAATATTGAAGAAACTTGTTGAAATTATGTGCCTAAGGTTGCTCATGTAGTTGTTGAAAATACTTGTGGGGTTCGCAAATTTATTTATTTTTCTTGTTATTTTTGAATTTTATATCCTCTTGATATTCAGTCGCTTCAATAAAATTGGAATTCGATGTTATTATAGCCTAAGTGTTTCACATATCAATCCCTGAGTAATACGACCTTGCTTGCCATTATTCTATAAACTACACCGTACACTTGTAGTTGTATGATCCAAATATTTTTGGCGAACAAGTATTTGCGGCACCTTGGTCTCTCGCAGTTTTTACCGTACATCATATTGGTTTCTTTCTTTTTGCACTCTTTCAAAGAAACAACTTTATTGTTGGCTGACCTGACAAAACCTATTATCAAGAAAGTCTTGACTTGTGTTGACAACGGATCTCTATCAACTTTCTTCAAATCTTGTCTTCTCGCAAATCCTTTGACATTCGATTCCAATCATTTTGGAATGACTTATCTGTCGACCGACCGAGACAACTTTTCTCGTCACTTTATCGATTCTTCACTTGGCTTCACACAAACACACACAACCGGTCTTCACTTCAATCTTGATCGACTCTTGTATTTCTTCAACTTACCTCGACTCCAATTCACTCATGTAGTATTATCTATTACAAGTTGAATTACAAGAAAAATGGGGTGCTAACTTCCTATTCTAAGTTTTACATGGTATCATTAAAATCTAATCATAAATTTTTCCTAACACTGTTTATATTTTTGTTTGTTTCTCAATCTTTTTTTGTTTGAAACATGAGAGTTTAGTTGATTTTTTTATGTTTGACTTGAGGATCTCGTATACAAAATTGATTAGTGAGAAATACAAGTTTCTTTTTGTAAAAAGAAAAAAACAACCCTTTAGTCATTGAGGGAAACAACCCAGGGACCCCGATTTAAAGTGTGTTACAACTTGATCAAAACATAACTATTACAAGTCCGGAATGTACTCCACTCGAAGCATGAATCGATAGAACTTGAATGCCGAGTCAAGAAAGACCTCTTTCCGCAAGATAAAATGTTCCGTCTAGTGCTCACGGTCATAATGTTACCAAAGATAAACGACTTACATCTTTTGTGTAGTGGCACCACTAACACAAAGCCTCATCGAATTAGAAATGGTGTGAAGACTAATTTGCTTCACTCGAAATTCGAAAGAAAGATACATCGAAAGATGTCATGAAAGATGTGATGACATTCGGGATAACATCCACCGGACAGACCGGTATTCCGCAAAATTTCTCTCTCTCTCTCTCTCTCTCTCTCTCTTTCTTGCCCATACTCACTGCTCTCAATGAGTCTTCACTTTATTCTTCATTGACTTCTTGTATTTCCGTGCAAAGTGACTTGACTCAGCTTATTCCGCCCTATCTATTACAATACAAATTACAAGGAAAATGGGGTGCCAACTTTCTAGTTTAAGTTTTACATGGCATTCATCAAAATCTAAACAATAAATTTTCCAACAATTTCCCCCTTTTTGATGATGCCAAAACTTAAAAAGATTAAATAAAATGTAAACAAGATAGATACATACAGACAATGCGAGAAACAAAGAATGTATGTGTTGAATAGATCATTTTATTGATCATATCATTCTTGTTCTTTACACAACTGTTTACAAGGTGTATCAGAGCATACTCATATCTAGCAAATTTCACACATCTATGCTAGGATACAGATACAAAGTAAGATGATTCAAAAACACTTTATAGAGTATACAGATGACTTACAAAAATGTATTTACAAAAGTAAAATACATGAAGGGTTCACAAAGAACACATCATCACCTTTCACGCCTCCTTCTTTCCTCTTGACTCTGTCATCATCGCTCTCTTTATTTTCTTTTCTTCTTGATTGCTTTCTTCTTTTCATAAGCTCTCTCCAGCCTTCATCTTTTCTTTTCCTTTCTTGCCACATCGGATCTTGTCTTTTGTTTCTTCTTCAATTCTCTTCACATATTCAAAGATTCTTTCTAGCTATTTCCGATTGGCTCTTTGCGATCATACCCGGCTAGTAGATCCTTCCCTTCTTGCCTGGATCTACATATTCAATGTTTTTGGGTAGAGGTCTAGGTTGAAAACCTCTTCCTCCACCACTTATTCCTCCTCTCCGGCGCGTATCATTGTATCGAGTCTTTCTTCTTACTAGTTAAAGGTCACAGGTAGTCTAACTTCTTATCGCCTTCTTCACATTTTCAGACCTTCTCCCAAGACAAATCCCGGCTTGGGCTAATGGCATATTCTTGAAATAGCCTCCAGATTCGAGAGTTTCAAATTCTTCAACCGATCTTAGCTCGTTTCCATCATTTGGAATGGCATCTTGATCCTTTCCTATCGGAATGCCACCAAACCTGTTTCAACATTTCTTCAACGCGGCATCCGCTCTCTTGTCGAACTCCTCCATCCCCGCTTCTACAATTTTTCTCATGGGCACAACAGAGTGTTGGAGCGGCATAGTCACCGAAGTTTGCTTGATTATCAATCTTTGCCGGGCATGACCTTGCCGAGGTGTTTCGCAAGCATTAAGGTCATATCCTTTGACCTTTCCCCCTCAACAGACTTTTCCCTTCTCCTTCTCAACAACATTGTTACATCCTTTCGCTTCTCGGCCTATTTCTTCCTTCAATTTCCTCGTATTTCTCTTCTCCCTTTTTTGGCATCATCAAAGGAGAGAGGAACCCCAGGAACATTCCTCGCGAGCATAAAATCCACTCGGTTGAGAGCCGAGTTCTCGCTTAAGTCTCCGCGGCATAAGTTCGTGTGGAATTCTCGAGCGAGTAGCCTTCTATTTAGTCATCACCAATTTCATTTCAACCATGAGAAGGTGAACTTCGAATTCATGGTCTCTTCAACACGCACTTTCTTTTTCGATGAAATTCACGCTAAATTCCATTTCATTGTATGAGAGGCATGCAATCTCTCCATATAGGCCCGCATCCTTTGCTTCGTGTGAGCATTGTCGGCCTCCAAACCAAAGATTCATTGTATAGTGCCTTGAAGTAGTGAACTTGCTCGAGACGCATGGCACTCTTGTTGAGCCCATTTCCTTATCCTCGACCACCACTCCTCTCAAGTCTGTTTGTGAGAGTGGCATCTCTGTTGTCCGGGCGCATGTCTTTCCATGTTGAAGAGAAATGCCCTTCGCTTCCATCAAATGCCCAATAACTAGGCCATAGCCAAGTGATCCTCCAAAGGATCCATCTTCCTTGAAAGATTTATTCACAACGTTAAGAGTCTGTGTACATGAACTCGGCCCGTTAACTTTCTTCCCATTTATGATCGCACCATGACAATCAACTTAGTCTTTGATAGTGGGTTAAAGCTTCCGAACTTCATGTCCATACATTTTGAGACGACATCCATCGCCTTGTGATAGTCGTCCCTCAAAGAATTTCTTCTCACGGTGTGAGACTACTTTCGCAAAGACACTCGGTTTGGCTACTTCTTTCCATACAAATGTACCAAGTCCACATCAACTTCAGATATCCGGCATACCCTCGGATGACAAAGAAACAAAGTGCTCGCAAGGTCCTTAGCAGTGATCATGATGTCCTTGCGATGGACAGAGGACTTGATACCTTCGTCCTGCACTTCAGCATTTACATAGAATGCGCCACCTCTTCAAGATAAGTGTGCGAGTACTCCAAAGTAAGAAAAGGTCTTAGACCGGCCTTTTCCAGCATATCAGCTATCTTCTTTACTAGGGTTTCGTCGGAACCCCGCTTCACCATTCCTTCAAAATCCACAATGAGAGTGGATTTGATTCGATAACTTGACGAAATCAAGCTTTGGTGCCATTTTTGGAAGTTTCTACCGATTAAATCTTGATGAACTTGCTTGAAAACATGTAGGGTTTTGAGAGAAAAATATTTGCTTTCGAGTGTTTGAAGATGAACAATTTTAAGTGTGAGAGAGAAAACTGAAAGAATGAGTATATAAGGGTTATGAAAGGACGTGTTTTCTCTGTTTTTGAATTTTGATCGAGATCAACGACTCGCATTTAGCATCTTTGATTAGCATTTAATTGCCCGCATTTAATGCAGCAACATTTATATTCAATCATATGCTTATTGTGCGACTTTTGACGCACTGTCATTATTACTCCGCGTCATCCTTAAAAACATTCCCGCTCATTAAAAACGATGCGTTTTTGTCACTTAGATATTTAATGACACAAATTATGTCAAAAGTGACTTAACTCGAAACTTCTCTTCTTTCATTATGCGACTCACCGCTGCCTAACTTGATCTGACTAACTTTCCGATAAGGTGATTCACTTGGCCGATGAGAAAATCTTGTTCATTTCTCACTTTCTATCTTCCATCTCTTCGATTGAGTCTTCTCGAGTATTAACTCACTTTCAATTAACCCTAGCTCATGCTTAAGCTCTTCAATTCTTGATTCACATACGGGCTTGGTGAAAATGTCGCCTAATGTTTATTAGTTGAAATATATTCCAAAATGATATATTTCTTTTCAACATGATCTCTTATAAAATGATATCCGACATCAATGTGCTTTGTTCTTGAATGCAACACAGATTTTGAGTGATTGCAATAGCACTTGTGTTATCACACATAATTGAAATCTCTTTTTCTTTAATTTCATAATCTCTCATTGTTGTCTCATCCATAAGACTTGGGCACAACATGCCCACAACTATGTACTGCTCACCAAAGTGGATGTGGCTATTGAGTTTTGCTTCTTGCTAAACCATGAAACCAATCTGTTCCAAGCATTTGACATGTGCCTAAAGTCCTCTTCCTGTCAACTCTACATCCAAAGATAGTCGAGTCCGAGTAACCAATAAGCTTGAATCTACCTTCCTTTGGATACCATAAGCCAACTTCTTGGCATCTTTTCAAATATCTTAGGATTCTCTTAGTCCGCATGATCATATGGCTTTCCTTTGGTGCGATTGAAATCTTGCACATACACCTACCGCAAAGGTGATGTCCGCCTGCTGTCTTGTTAAATAGAGCAGTGATCCAATAAGTGCTCAGATCTTGTTTGATCTACTGACTTTACCATCGCATCCATGTCCATCTTTATGATGTGTTCATTGGTATTTTCACGAGGACTTCTCTTCCATACCAAATTTCTTCATTAAATCTCTGGTGTACTTTGTTTGACTTATGAAGGTTCCATCCTTCACTGTTAACTTGAAGTCCCAAGAAGAAGGTCGCTCTCCCATCATGCTCATTTTAAATTTGCCTTGCATGAGGTTTGAGAACTTATCACACAACTCTTTATTTGTGGATCCAAAAATGATGTCATCCACATATATTTGAACAAGCAAGATACTCTCTCCATCTTGAGTTCTCAAGAGTGTTATGTCCACTTTGCCTTTGGTAAATCCATTGTCGATTAGAAATTGAGACAATGTGTCATACCATGCTCTAGGTGCTTGTTTCAATCCATATAAAGCTTTCTTGAGCTTGTACACCTTATCTCCAATGGTCTTCTCTCTCAAAGCCTGGAGGTTGCTCAACATAGAATTCTTCTTCCAATAGTCCATTTAAAAATGCACTTTTCACATCCATTTGATATACAATGAAGTTCTTGTGTGCAACATAGGCAAGAAACATCCTTATTGCTTCTAGTCTTGCAACTCGAGCAAATGTTTCATCAAAATCTATTCCCTCTTCTTGGCAATACCCTTTGGCTACCAATCTTGATTTGTTCCTTACCACAAAACCTTCCTCATTCATCTTGTTTCGAGAAAACCCATTTTTTTCCAATAACACTTTGATGGGTTGGTCTCTGCACTAATTCCCATACCTTGTTTCTTTCAAATCGATTGACTCTTCTTGCATGGCTTGAATCCAATGTGTGTCATCCAATGCTTGGGACACATCTTTTGCTCTATTTGGGAAATAAAACAAGTGAACATTGATTCTTGCCGAGCTCGGATCCTGTTCTCACACCATCTTTCACATCTCCAATGACTAGTTCTCGTGGATGGTCTCTCACCCATCTCACATCAGGTTGAAGCAAATCACCGGGTTCAAATTGTCTCGCACTGTTGTCTTGAGCACTCTTTCATCATCATTCACCGATTTTCCAAATTGTCTTTGAGATTCACTATCTCATCTTCATCTTGGTTGATAACTCTTTCTTGACTTCAACATAAGGACTCTTCTCGCATAGTTGGTGATTTAGCTTATCACTAACTCTTTAATATCTTCTCCATTTACATTAGGTTCATCAAAAACCACATGAATAGACTCTTCGTGACTATAGTCCTCTTATTCAAGACTCTATATAAAGGCTTTACTTTCACCGAGTATCCCAAAAGATACCTTCATCGCCTTTAGCATCAAAAGCCTTTAGATTGTCCTTGCCATTGTTGTGGATGAAGCATTTACATCCAAATATTCTAAAGTATCCAACATTTGGCTTTCTCCCCGTCCGTTTCATAGGAGTCTTTGTCACCGTCTATTTATCATGCATCTATTTTGAGTATAGCTGCAGTGTTGATGGCTTGACCAAAATCTTTTAGGCGATCCAAATACTCCATTCTCATGGGAGTTCTTGCTCAGCAGATAACTCATGAGCAAGCGATCCATTTTCAACACGATTGAGTTATTATCCCATTGACAAACTTAGTTCCTCTATCGATCTTATCTTTATAATGGTTTGCTCTTTTCATTTTGAACTCTTTTCATCACCTGAGGTAGTTTCTGCAAGGTTTCCTTCTTTTTGCACATGAAGATTGTCCATGTATATCTTGAATAATCATCCACCACCACTAAGGTGTATTTCTTTCCACTTATGCAGGTTGGTTCAACAGACCAAATAAATCCATATGCAACAGATGCAATATTCTTGTTGAAGAAGACTAGGCTTCTCTTTGAATGATGATTTGATCTGCTTTCCCATCTGGCATGCATCACAAACATTTTCCTTCTTGTACACCGAGTCCGCATTCCTTCTACAAGATGACTCCTTGCAAGCTTGTTGATTGTCTTGAAATTTATATGACTCGACCTTCTTATGCCACAACCAACTTGATTCGGCTATGCTATTCGCCAACGCAGACAGTGCGTGGTGTGGCGGTCGACGATGTACCACATACATATTCTTCTGCGGATCCTTGCGACTATTTCATTTGATTCAAGATCTTTAATTTGACACACTCCCATATTGAATCCAACATTATAGCCCTTGTCACGAGTTGGCTAATGCTTAACAGTTCAAGTTTAGGCCTTCAACATATGCAACATATGTGATTTGTAATCCATTTTTCTTGATGGATCCATTGCCTCTTATTTCCCCCCCTGAAGCTTCATTTCCTCCAAATATGACTTTTGCGCCTCTAATCTCCTTGAATTTTGACAGATTTTTCTTGTTTCTGTCGTATGTGTCCGAACAACCACTATCCATGTACCAGGTTCCTTGCACTCAATTGTTCCTTGAACCTCGCAATCAAGGAAATTAGTTTTTAGGTAACCATGCTTGTCCGGGTCCCGAGGGGTTAGTGCTATAAGATGATCCAACCAACCTATAGCCAAATGACTTGACTCTAAGAGGTTGCCATCTATCTCGTGCCATAATCATAACTCACTTTTGCAAATTGCTTGGGAGCTTTAGGTTCATACAACTGTCTCTTTTGTCTGTATGCCTGTGTGTATGTTTTAGCAATTGCCTTCTTTGGGTAGTTGTGATATTTCTGAGTGTAGTGCCTGGGTGCATATGTGTGTCGATGATAGCTTTTTTGCCCTTGCGAATGACCTTTCTTTGAGTTCTAGGTCTTTGCCATTTAGGCTTGTATTCCATAGGTCTTTGCTGATATTTCACATTATTCCAATCAGCTTGGCTTGGGTAGTTTCTACCATTCCCATCATATGTGTTTCTTTGATAACACTTCTGGGGTTTTTGGTAGCTCTGTTTATTCTTCACAGTGGTACTTCCTATTTGGAGTTTGTTGAGGAACTCTGATTTCTTCTCACTCATTTTGTCCTCTCGGTATACTCAATTGGTTGTTTTCCTTTTCCTTTATATCCAAGGTCAGTTTATTTGTGATTGTACTTTGGAGTGAGTGTGGGTGCAACATTTGGTGTTTTGGATTTTTGAGATGCTTCATTACTTGAATATCCTTTTTCCAAAATCACTCGGGAGCTTGTCTGTGCACAAAGGAATGAATCTTATGCCTGTCTTATCTCCACACTTGTTTTTGGCTCATAATAAGGTCATCCAATGATTTAGATGCTTTTGTAAATGACGCAATCACATTTTTGAGATCATTTTCCCTCTTTTCTATATCAGCTATCTCTCGCTATTAGTTTAGCATTCTCGGCTTCTTGACTTTTTGTTCTCATCAACTATGTGACTCAGAGTACTCGGCTCCCTAGTTAGTCATGAGTTTTGGCTTTTTAATGGGCTGTTTTCCTCATTTAATAGTGTGTGTGAGGATTTAATGTGCTCAAAGTCTTTCATCATTTTTACTAATGAATCATAAAGATCAGTGGGTGATGAAGAGTGTGTGTCACAATCACTATCACTAGAATCGAGTGAGATGAGTTAGAGTGTACCTCATCTTCTTGGTCCGTTGATCTTGTTCTTTAGCCATTAGACGGATCATTGATTCTTCTTCAAAATCACTTGAGTAGTCGCTTCACTACTTTCTCGAGTCTCACGCTTCTTTAGACTTAGCATTTGTCTCAAAGATCTCGGCACCAACATAGACTTTTTCTTTTCTGTCTTCTTTCTCTCAAGATTATTCTTTCTTCTTCATTCATGTATTTATTGAATACTTTGGATATGGATCAAATAGCAAAGTGTCCTGGTTATCTACGCTTCCAACACGAGTTCTCATCTCTTTGATCGACTCTTTCCGCTTACGGGTTGTCGGCTCTACGATATTCAATCTTTTGATGCTCGGCTCTCTTGGGTGGCCTATCTTTCCTTGACTTGGAAGGGTTGAATGTCTCCTGGAAGATTCAACCTTGTTTCTTTTATAGTTCTTGTTGAAGAACTTGTTGAATCTTTTAACCATCGGGCAATTTTCTCCTGGTCAATGACTTCCTTGACCTCGGCTCTCTTCCCATCCTTGACTATAAGTGCAAAATTTTTTTGGATACAACTCGTCTCCTCTTGATCTTTTCTTATCGGCTCAAACTCATAGGCTTTGAGGTATGAGAATAGCTCATGATTGGATGTTGTTGTGAGGTTCATTGAATGTCTCGGGGCCATGACCTTCATTTCCCATTCAAATGGGAGGCTTCTCAAAATTTTCATACACATTCTTTTTGTGTATATTCTTTCCCAAGTGTTGATAGCTCGTTTGTTATTTCAAATGAATCTAGCATCCAAACTAATCCAAGGTTTCACCAAGCATTTTAAAATTTTCAAATTTCTCAGACAAAGAACAGACATTTTGTTTTCTTTAATTTGCTCGGATCCTTCACAAATTAAAGTTAATTTATCCCGCATTTGTTTTGCGATTTGACAAGATTTGACTTTGTTGAACATTGCTTTGTCCAAGGTTTTGTAAAGTATGTCCTTGGCTACATTGTCCAAGTTGTATCTTTTCTGTCCTTATTTGTCCACTCGATCCTTGATTTCTCAACTAGGGCTGGTTTTGCCTCAAGAACAACTTATTCTCTTTCGATTCTGCTTTGCTCTCGTCTTGGCCGTGTTCACTTTCAATATTTGCGTTGGCCCATCCTCTATCACTATCCATATTTCATCATGTAAAGCGATAGATGAGCACTCGTATACGAATTTTTCTTGGTCATCAAATTCCTCAATAGTGAACATGGGAATGCGTGTCAAATTTGTTTTCATGATAATAACTTTCTTTGAATAAAAATATCTTTTGAAAGAGCAAGTGTTAAACGTTTCTTTGAAAGATTGGAGATCTAGTTCAAGAAACTTGGTCGGAAGGCTCAATGAACCAACCGCTCCGATACCACTTGTAGGTCCCCGGGGTGTAAGTAAGGTTTAGAAGGGAGGGTGGTTGAATAAACCTTACAAACTTTTCGATTTTAGTCCTTTTAAAATATTACAGAGTTAATACACTAAGTCCTTGAGGGACAACTAAGTTAGTTAATCAAATGAGTTAGTTAGCCACTCAATGCACTCGATGGAGCCATTGATAGAATAACTCACCATTTAGTCTAAACCTTAACTTGGTGTGATGAGTTTTTCAGCGGAAGACTTAGACCTTTGAATTTGATTTAACTTTGTTTTAACATTTGACTTTAGCACTTAGTAATTTATCGGGATAGCAAATTATCAAAGAGATATAAAATATGTGTGCGGAATGTAAATATCTTTGAAATGTAAATGACACAAGTAAATTTTGTAGAGGTTTGAAGATGGGGTAATTCTTATACTCCTCTCTTCTCCAACTCTGGAGGAATCCACTAAGTAATGATCGGTTCTGAGTGGTTATCGGTCCAGAGACAAGTCTTGATCATGCGGTGACTTGCACCTTGGACTCGATCCGGAGATGCCTTGGTCACACACCGCTTCTCGCTCGACTCAACTTCTTCATAGGGCACCCTTTGCTACTTGACTAACTTTTTCAAGCTTCTTGTATTTGATCACGAAGCCCTCCAATAACTTGAGATTGGTTCTACCTTGAACCTTCCTACAATCCTCATTGGAAAGTAGACCCCATTTGATCACGAAGTTGTATTTCCCTCATAGCTTGGTGTTGGATCGACTTCCTTCGAGATTTAGGCTTGAGGATTTTGCTTGAATAACTTGAGAATATTTGCGGGTTACGAGTTTTGAATATTGCTTGATCGTTCGTGGTTCTCGTATTCAAAGGTAACCTTTTGTCAATGTGATTCCTTAGCCTTTTATAGTGAACTTTCAAAAATCGCCCATTGAAGAGATAGGCTGATTTTCAAAAGTCACTTGTGTTCGCTGCTTGTCTTGTTGCGATCCTTGATGTTGACATTTCCTCGTATTTAATGTCTTGCATCATTGCAAAGATATCGACACTTGGTGCATGCTTCCCGTTTTTGTTCCTTTTGCACACAAATCGAACTAACCTTTATCTCGACAACTTTAACAGTTACTATTCGAGTAATATTCTTGACTTTCATCAATGGATCTCGTTCGATTGTTTTGACTTGATCGCGTCTTTTATTTCCCAGGTGACTTGAGTTAGCTTCCGGACATTGAATAACTCATCCACTTCAACTTGAAACTTGCTCCTTGAGTTGACTTCACCGACTCTTCATACAATTGCTCCTCACCGATACACCATCATCGAGTTCTTGACTCTTTTTCTTGCCCATACTCACTGCCTTCTCTACGCGGAGTCTTCACTTTAGTCTTGATTGACTTCTTGTATTTCCAGAAAGTCGACTTGACTCGGCTTATTCAAATTCTATCTATTACAATACAAATTACAAGGAAAATACGGTGCCAACTTTCTAGTTTAAGTTTTACATGGCATTCATCAAAATCTAAACAATAAATTTCCCAACAACTTGTGTTATAATATATCCAACTAATAACACCTTCTAGTATATAAACTAGACAAACAAAGCTTTATATTTTATGTGGGACAAGGTTAAAACCTTTCAACTCCCTTTACGTAATGCTCATTTGTGTGGCCAATTTTGTGTATTAATGTATCACTCACTTTGAAATTTGGTTTTGAGAATTAAAACACACTACAACCATCTACTCGGAACGTAGATTAATAATGCACAATGAGATTCCTCCATAATTAATTATTTATCCACCAAAAGTTTGGTCAAAGACCAATCGATGCCCATTTTATCAAAACCAAAGTGGAAATCAATGCATGAAGTATTCTTTCCTTCACCGAGTGTGTTAGATCGAGTTCCTTCAATTTTAGGCTTGAGGAATATCTTTGAAAGCTTGAGAGTATTTGCCGGTTTGTTGCTTGAATGCTTGTAAATCATGAAAATTGGTAACCTTCTCTCACTTGATTCCTCGCCTTTTATAGTGAGGATTCAAAATATGTCCGTAGAAGAAATAGGCATATATTTCAAATCTCACTCATAGGTTGTTGGCAAGTCTTGTCATTGCAACATTAATGAGGATCATACTATGTTTTTAATGCTCTGCTGCGCTTTCCTTGATCTCTGCAGCTTTCGGTACATCATATTGGTTCTAAGTTTGTCAGAACAAACAGAGCTTTTGACAAAATGTACTTCGTGAACAAGTTCGGTTAGCATTCGTTTATTAAGCTTAATGAATATAAATGAACAAGAAAATTTGTTCGTTTATGTCATGAACTATTTCACGAACATGTTCATTTAGTGTCCGTTTGATGTTTGTTTATTATTAATTTTTAATTATTAATTATACATTTCTTGCTTAATATTCAATACTTTATTATGAAAAATAAACTTATTTTAGTTTAATATTACAACATATTTATATTTGCAATCATCATAATGTTCATTTATTTGTTGAGTGCTCATGAACAAGGTGTATTTAAATTTTTATATACATGTTCATATAGTTGTTCATGAACAATTAATGAGCATGTTCGTGAATCGCTCGTGAATGTTCGTGAACATGTTCGATTATTAAACAAACTAAACAAATAATCTTTTAAAATAAACGAACGAACACGAACAACCCTCATTCGTTCGAGCTCGGTTCGTTTATAGCCCTAATTGGTTTCTTGTTTTTGCACTCTTTCAAAAAATAACTTTATTCTTTGGACATGACACATGACTATTTTAAGCAAAGTCTTGACTTGTGTTGACAACGGATCTCTATCGACTTTCTTCTAGCCTTGTCTCATGCAAATCCTTTGACATTCGACTCCAATCATTTTGGAATGACTTAGATGTTAGTCACCGACCGAGATAGTTTTTCATCACTTGACGATTCTTCACTTGGCTTCACACAATCGACACACAGTTGGGTCTTCACTTTAATCTTCATGACTCTTGTATTTCTTCAACTTAACTTACTCCAACTCACTCATGCAATCTATCTATTACAAGTTGAATTACAAGAAAAATAGGTGCCAACTTCCTATTCTAAGTTTTATGTGGTATCATCAAAATCTAATCATATATTTTCCTAATAATTTCTTCCTTTTTGATGATGCCAAAACTTAAATAATTACAACAAAATAAGCAGTGCAGAACAAAAAGAATGTATGAGTAGAATATGCCAATTTTATTGATCATATCATTCTCGTATTTGACAAATGCACTTTACAAAGTTGTTACAAAGTATACCCTATACATCAGATCGTCATTATACTATCTATTACAATTGTATCGAGTTTTATTATTAAACTAAAATACAACAAGTATCATAGCATATCACAAGTTTAGCAATATGATATTACAATAATACTTACAAAACTTGTATTTACAATTAAGTAAAGTACATTGAAGGGGTTTCACCGTCTTCAATGCCTCGGTTGCTTTTTCTTTTCTCTCATCTTCTTGACTCTTTTTCCTTCTTATTCGATAAGCTCTTTTTGCGCAGGTCTTCCCTTCGCGCCTTTCCTCCCATTCTCTATTCACTCTCTCGTTCTCGCTTCTTGTCTTCTTCTAGCCTCTTCATTTTTGCACTCCACTTCTAGATTCGCAAAAGTGTCGAACCCAACCCAAGAATTGATTCCTTTCTTCTCGTGGATCAATGAATCTTACATCTTTAGTTCTTGGGCGTGGTGGAGTGCCACTGTCTCTCCCACCATTTCCAAACCTTCACTTTCCTCTCAGATGACTCGAAACCTCAGGAGTGTATCAGACGGGTGTCTTTCCAATGAGTGATCGCTAGAACTCTCTTGCTTCTCGGTGATCTATGGTAGAGTCATGCTCTTGACATAGCTGTGGGTAGAGTCATGCTCTTGACATAGCCTTCAACATCTAGAGTTTGTAACTCCTCTAGTTATTTTGGTTTAGATCATGCATTGAGTATCGTGATTTCTTGAGGGTTTTAAAGTCAGGGAATCTCTTAATAAACCAAATTGGGGCCTTCGAACATTGCTTTAATGTCTTTGATTCTCTCTGAGTACTTCTTAGCTACCTTATTGAACTCGGCTTCCCTGGCTTTTCTTGATTGCTTGCTTGATTTGCCCATTTCGTTTTTTGTCTTCATCATCACTCCTTCGGTAGTTTGCTGAGAATCGAGGTTGTGACTTCACTCGATGTGGGGTCTTAGAAAACATTATTTTTAAAGGAGGTTTCTTCAATGAACTACCTTCCCCCTTTCTTGCTTCCCCTTTTACTCCTTTCTTATTACTCATCCGCCATTCCTTCAATTCTTCTTCCCCTTTTTGGCATCATCACCAGGGGTAGAGCTAAGTTAGGAATATACCACTCGGAGTATATCAATATTGTTGTTCATTGAGTCATGCTTATCATGGGTCTTGGGTATGCTATTCTAAATTTGGATCTTAAGGCCATGGTCTCGGCACCATCGGTTTCATCTCTGCGGAGCACCTTAGTCTCTTTGTTCAACATTGGCCTCCATTATCTGAATTTATGATTTGTAATAAGCCTTGAGCAACTCCATATCGCCTGTCGATTCATCCATCCCGAACATGTGGTCCCTTTGCTTTTCCGAACTTAGCATTATCTCGAGCTCTAGATTACCATTTTCATAGGGATTTAAAGTAGGTGACTCCGCTCACGCCTTAATGCGCTTTACTTGTCTAACCCATTCTCTAATCCTCAATCTTGTCTCTCGGATGTCTCGGTGATAGTAGCATATCCGTTGTCTAGCCTTTGGTCCAATGTTTGCAAAAAGCCATGGTCCATCTTTTCTATTTCAACACGATGGCTTTGAAGGCATTTCAAGTCACATGTCTCAAATGATCGCCTCAAGCCATACAACATCGAAATCAAAACCAATAGGCACCATAGCATCTTAGCCGAGTTCCATTTCTTCGGAGAGACTTGGACATTGATCGGCATGTTCCGTGGTTGACTCGGCTTCAAAAGGAATGTGGGCTTCAAACGAAAATATTCCGCAAATAAATCCTCAAGGAAAATTGGAATCTCCACATCCTCGACTGTGGAGCCTTTCCATTTTCTTTCAAGATTTCCTCACTCTATGTGCCTCGTTGTTTCAGCGTCATTGGCATTTTGAGCACTATGTTAGTCTTGAGTGATCGATCCTCACTTGTCTTAACAAACTTCCTCGACATCGCTTATTCTTCATATTGAGTTGTCTATTCCTGGGATCGACTTATCGCTTCATCGAGGAGGGTGATAGCGCCATTGGGGTGGGCCATCAACAATTGTAAATTTCATTGAGCAAATTTATCACCGCTCCGACTGCTACATGTGTTTCCTCATCGCTTTGTCCTTGTTAGATGTATCAATGGGACTGGACTCACTTCATTTTCAAATTCTAGAATCCAAAGATTAGTATTTTCTGGGAATCATGAAGGGCGCCGATCTCTTCTTCTTCCTCAAAGAACCTCCACATGAGGAGCAGACACTTCCTCAACAACTGTCTTACCCGGGAAGTCTCAACCTCCTCTAGGCCTTCATTACCCTCAACAGCCTCAACCGATGGGCCTTGTACACCCTTTTTGTGCAGTCTCAATCGCAGCAGGTCTTCTCGCAATTATCCCTTTAGCAGACGGAGCCGCTTTAGGGTCTTCAATGGCATCCTTCGAGTCTCAACTCCTCGAATTGCACTTTCGGGGCCAGGATTCTCAACTCCCATGGTCCGACTTTCATCTTGTGCCTTAGCTTGCCGGCGTCAGTCATCGGCTGCATTGTAGTTGAAATTTCACTGGGACAATCTGAACCATCTCGAGCTTCATCAACTTCATCTGTGAATTTGAGCATTCTCTCCATTGCCTCCAAACTTCATTTGTGGTTGGTCTCCCACAACTTCATTCGACCTTGTTGTGGTGGTTCCATTTTCCCCTCAGCTAGCGCACCAACCGAGTCTTGCGTAGTGGGGTTACTCAAAACTCCGAGATCCGATCATATTCAAAATGAGTGATCAACCATCCTGGCAGTGTCTCAATATCTTATGCGAGAATTGGCTAGGGTAAAGTCCCCGCTTCATCACCTTCCTTAGCTTCATAGCCATTTTTCTTGGAATTGTCTTCCTCAGAGTGCACGGAAGATGTGGTTTATTGAATATTTTTCACCATCTCCATTATGTCGGGACAAGGGGTAATCATGATAGATGAAGATTCCCTGTGTCCCCTATTCATTTGTTGCTCGTGCATTTCCTTGGATCCCTTTATTTCTTACTGCAGAATTGAGCCTTCTCGCCGCAATGTGCAGGTCGATCTCCTCTATATCATTCTCGATGCTATTGGAAGATTACAGGCATGCTCAGTGTGCATCAATGAATGGGCAAGAATGGGGCTTTTGTGATTCAAAGAATAACCTTTGCCTTCTCAGCTTCCTTAAGTTTTGCATCCTCCTTGATTGCGGTCAACATATCTACACAATTGTTATCATCCAATGCATATCGTACATTAACTCCCAAAAATGATAAGAGATATTCTTCCTCTTCAATGAATTCAGACTGTTGAAATTTGGATCTGGCTTCACTAAGCTTCCACGATCTCCATATCTCCAACCTTTCCCGAATCTCAAGATATACAGGAGATAGTATCACAAGATCATCATCATCTTCTCCTTCCTCCTGCACAGGTGCAAGTGGAGCTTGTTCCTCCTCAAGTATCCTTGCATCAGTTTGAGGGGTCTTGATGGCTGGTTCTTCTGATGGGTCAGCTGTGTCAGCTCCATGTTTCTCAGCTGTCTCTCGAACAACTGTGTTTTGTTCAATCTGCTGACCTATATCGCCATCTTCTCAACTTCTGTGGTGACCTCTTCACCACTTGCAACTCCTTGAGACTGCTCCTCCTGAGCTTCAGTAATCTCTTTTGATGGCTGAGTGCCAGATTCAGCTGGCTTCTCAAGTTCTGACTTCTTAAAAAGTCTTCTTCTTTTGGTTGGAACCAGAGGACTTCTGGCTCCACGTCTTCAGGCTCATCAAAGGTGAAGGCCTTTTCGCCTGTCGTCTACTTCTTAGACGCAACTGCCTTTCTAGGCACAACAATGCACCTCTTCTTCACGACTGGAGAAGGTACTAGAGGTTCCTTCTCGCCTCTCGGTTCTTTGAGGCGGGGGCGGTTCGAGGATGGCCTGCATGGGCATGTGCTTTCTCCGAGACTACTGCAGGAGTAGGTGTTTTCTTAACTTAACAATCTTCTTCTTTTTTTAGATTGGCTTCGGAGAAGAGCTTGGGCTGCATGGGCATGTGCTTTCTCCGAGACTACTACAAGAGTAGGTCTTTGTAGGGACTACGCTTGGCAATCTCCTTCCATGCCGCAACCAGGTTTACGTCTTTCTCGGCAATGTCCTTCATCTCAATCAAGGCGGTAGCGATGTTTAGCTAAGTCTGCAGCGATAATCTTAATGTCCTTGTTGTGGACGAAGACCTAATCTCCCCATCGCGAACCTCAACGTTCACGTAGAACATAGCAACCTCCTTGGAGTATGTGTGAGAGTATTCCATCGTGAGAAATCCTTTCGGACTGATTTCTTGATTTCAAAGAATTTTCCAACCAGGGCCTTATCAACTCCTGTTTCACCATCCTTTCAAAATCCACAATTGAGCCGGAGTGGATTTTCTTGGACATCTTGACGAAATCATAAGTAGCAACCATTTTCTTGAAAAATAACCGTGGTGAAAAATGTGTAGAATGATACTTGAAAAACTAGGGTTTTACTTGCTTTGCGGAAAAGCTTGATCTTTCTTCTTTGGGGAAGAGAGTATTGTGAGGATAGAGAAAGTTGAATTGTTGGTTTAGATGGGGCGTGAAGGGACGGTTTTAGAATTTGAAAAGTTTGATCAAAATCAACGGTCAAGATTAAACCTTTGAAACCGCATTAAATGCAAACAACATTTATATCCAATCATTGGTGAATGTGTACAACTTTTATTCGCACAATAATTACGCTAATATAATGCCCAAAAACATTCCGCTCATAGAAAACGACTACGTTTTGTAACTTAGCTCATAAATAAGTAAGTTATCTTCCAAAAGTGACTTAACTCTACTTCTCTTCTTCACATAAAGATCACTTTCACAATTTCTAATTCGATCTGGTGATTTCCGTCTTAGGCTTTTTTTCACTTGGTGGAAAGTGAAATATTGCTTATTTTTCATTTCTCTCTTCTTTGACTCTGATTGAGTCTTCTACGAGTCTCTTAACTCAACTCAATCAAACCTAGCTCATTCTTAAGCTCTTCAAATCTTGATTCACATAGAGGCTTAGTGAATATGTCGACTAATTGCTTATCAATTGAGATGTATTCCAAAGTGGTGTCTTTCTTTTCAACATGATCTCTTATAAAATGATATCTCGACATCAATGTATTTTGTTCTTGAATGCAATATAAGATTATCGATAATTGCAATAGCACTTGTATTATCACACATAATTGGAATTTCTTTTTCTTCTACATCATAATCTCTCGATTGTTGCCTCATCTATAGAACTTGGGTACAACAAATTTTGCGTGCAACTATGTACTGGTCAATGTGGATGTAGCTATTGAATTTTGTTTATTCTTGAACCAAGAAACCAATCTATTTCCAAGCATTTGGCAAGTACACGAAGTAATTTTTCTGTCTACTCTACATCCAAGATACCGAGTCCGAGTAGCCTACCAACTTGAATCCTCCATCCTTTGGATACCATAAGCCAACTTCTTAGCATCCCTTCAAATACCTTAGGATTCTCTTGGTTGAGTCATGTGACTTTCTTTTGGTGCAGATCGAAATCTAGCATATACACCTACAACAAAGGTGATGTCCGGCCTCTTTTTTAGATAGAGCAATGATCCAATGAGAGCTCTATATCTAGTTTGATCAACAACTTTGCCATCTGCATCCATATCCATCTTAATTGAAGTGTTCATTGGGATCTTTATTGATGACTTCTCTTCCATACGTCTTCATCAAATCTCTATATATTTGGTTTGACTTATGAAGGTTCCATCCTTTATTTTCTTGACTTGAAGTTCTAGAAAGAAAGTCGGCTCTCCCATCATGCTCATTTCAAACTTCCTTGCATGATGTTTGAAAACTTGTCACACAACTCTTTATTTGTGGATCCAAAGATGATATCATCCACATAAATTTGAACAAGCAATATACTCTCCCCATCTTGAATTCTGAAGAGTGTTCTATCAATGTTTCTTTTGGTGAATCCATTGTCAATTAGGAATTGTGACAATGTATCATACCATGTTGTTGGTGCTTGTTTCAGTCCATACAATGCTTTCTTGAACTTGTAGACTTTATCTCCAATAGTTTTCTGCCCAAAACCTGGAGGTTGTTCAACATAAACTTCTTCTTCTAAAAGTCCATTTAAAAATGCACTCTTCACATCCATTTGATATACAGTGAAGTTCTTGTGTGCAGCATAAGCAAGAAACATCCTTATTACTTCCAACCTAGCAATATGAGCAAATGTTTCATCAAAATCTATTCCTTCCTTTTGGCAATACCCTTTGGCTACCAGTCTTGCATTGTTCCTTACTACATATCTTACCTTATTCATCTTATTCCTGAATACCCACTCGGTACCAATAACATTTTGGTGGGTAGGCCTTTGAAATAATTCCCATACCTTGTTCATTTCAAACCGATTCAGCTCTTCTTGCATAGCCTGAATCCAATGTGTATCATTCAATGCTTGAGACACATCTTTAGGCTCTATCTGGGAAATGAAACAAGTATACATGGCTTCATGTTGAGCCCTGGATCTGGTTCCTATTCCATCTCTAGCATCTCCAATAATTAACTCAGTTGGGTGGTCTCTCAACCATCTCACATCTGGTTGGAGTAAGTCTCCTGGATTCAAATCTCTTGTAGCTAAGTTATCTTGAACAACTTCTTCATCATCATTTAGCTACAGACCTTCCAGCTGTCTTTAAGATTCAGCTATCTCATCTTCTTCAGGGATTGAGTGCTCTTATATCTGCATGAACATAGAAACTCTTTTGCATGGTTGGCTAATGCTTCTTCCGGCTAACTCATCTATGTATTCTCCATTTATATTAGGTTCATCAAACACTACATGGATAGACTCTTCTGTGACCATAATCGTTTTGTTTAGCACTCTATAAGCTTTACTCTCAAGTGAGTATCCGAAAAAGATACCTTCACCAGCTTTAGTATCAAAAGCTTCTAAGTTGTCCTTGCCATTATTGTGGATGAAGCACTTACATCCAAAGATCTTGAAATATCCAACATTTGGCTTTCTCCCTGTCCAAATTTCATAGAGAGTTTTAGTCAGTTTCCTATTGATCATGTATCTATTCTGAGTATAACAAGCAGTACTGATGGCTTCAGCCCAAAATCTCTTAGGCAATCCAGCTTCAGCTAACATTGTCCTTGCAGCTTCCTTGAGAGTTATGTTCCTTCTTTCAGATACTCCATTCTGTTGTGGAGTTCTTGCAGATGATAACTCATGAGCAATACCATTCTCAACATTACTGAGTTATAATCCCATTGACAAACTCAGTTTCCCTGTCAGATATTATCTTTATGATGGTTTGACTCTTCTCATTGTGAACTCTTCTCATCAGCTGAGCCAACTTCTGCGGTGTTTCCTTCTTTTTACACATGAAGATAGTCCATGTATATCTTGAGTAATCATCCACCACCACTAAAAGTGTATTTCTTTCCACTGATGCTGGCTGGTTCAACAGGACCAAATAAGTCCATGTGCAATAGATGTAATATCCTTGTTGAAGAAGGACTTGGCTTATCGTTGAAGGATGACTTGATTTGCTTTCCCATCTGGCATGCATCACAAATGCTTTCTTTCTTGTATACTGAGTCAGGCAATCCTTCCACAAGATGACTCCTTGCAAGCTTGTTAATTGTCTTGAAGTTCAGGTGACTCAGCTTCTTGTGCCACAACCAACTTGATTCGGTTGTATCTTGTTTGCTGAAGACATGTGCTTGGTGTAATAGTTGACCAATCCAAGTACATACATGTTTTTTTCCTTGTTTCTTGTAGCATAATTTCATTAGATTCAACATTTTTGATTTGGCAAACTCCCATATTGAATCCCATATTATAGTCTTTGTCACAGAGTTGGCTGACGCTTAGTAGATTGAAGTTGAGAACTTGAACATATGCCACATCTATGATTTCCAATCGATTTTCCTTTACGGATCTTGTGCCTTTGATTTCCCTGGAGCTTCATTTCCTCCAAATATGACTTTTGCACCTCTAATTTTCTTGAACTTTGACAGATTTCACTTGTTTCCTGTCATGTGTCTGGAACATCCACTATCCATGTACCAGGTTCCTTGGCACTCAGTTGTTCCTTGAACCTGCAATCAAGGAAATTAGTTTTTAGGTACCCATACTTGCCTGGGTCCTGAGGGGTTAGTGCTAAAAGATGTTCCAACCAACCTATAAGATTATCTGACTCTAAGAGGTTGCCATCTATCAGTTCCATAATCATAGTGCACATTAGCAAATTGCTTCGGGGTTTTGGGATCATACATTTGTCTCTTTTGTCTGTATGCCTGTGTTTGTTTGAGCATTTGCTTTCTTGGGGTAATAGTGGAATTTTTGTGCTTGATGGGTTTTGTGCTGGGTGCATGAGTGTGCTGATAATAACTCTTTTGTCTTGGGAATGACCTATGCTAAGGTTGAGGTCTTTGCCGTTTTGGCTTGTATCCAATAGGTCTTTGCTGATGTCTCACTTGATTGTTCCAGTCAGCTTGGTTTGGATAGTTTCTACTATTCCCATCATATGAATTTCTTTGCTGGAATATCTGGGGCTTTTGGTAGCTCTGTTTAGCTTTCATTGAGTATTTTCTGTTTGGAGATTGCTGATGGACTTTTAAATTTTATTTGGTGTCCTTTAAGCTTACTCTACTTGCTTCTTACCTTTTCCCTTATATCCAAGGCCAGTATGATTGTGATTATGTTTTGGTGTGGGTGTTGGGGCAACATATGGTGTTTTGGAATTTTGAACACCCTCATAACTTGAGGATTCTTTTTCCAAAATCACTCTAGGAGCTTGAGCATGCACAAAGGAATTAAATCATATGCCTGTTTTATCTCCACACTCTTTTTGAGTCAGTATAAGTTCATCCAATGATTTGGATGCATTTGTAAATGAAGCAATCACATTCTTAAGATCTTTTTCTCTCTTTTCAGTAGCAGCTAATTCTGCTTGGTTCTTGGCATTTTCAGCCTTCAACTTTGTATTCTCATGAGCTATGTGACTTAGAGTACTCAGCTCTTTAGTCAACTATGAGTTTTGGCATTTAAGTTTGGTTGTTTTCCTCATTTAATAGTGTGTGAGGTTTTGATATGCTCAAAGTCTTTCATCATTTTGCCAATTGAATCATAATGATCTGGGTGAGGACGTGTTTGTGTCACTATCACTATAACTAGAATCCGAATGAGATGAGTTAGAGTGTACCTCATCTTCTTGATCTTGTTCTTTGGCTCTTTCTCGATCGTGTCACCGAGTAGTCCTTCACTATTATCCGGTCTGCTGGTTCCTTGCCCTTGGTTAGTTCATCGATCTCATCGGCCAACATGGCTTTCTTCTTTTTTGTCTTCTTTCTCTAAAGACTCTTCTATCCTCTTCATTTATGTATTTGTTGACAAATTGGATAAGAACAATCAACAAAGAAAAATGTCCTGGTTGTATGCGGTTCCAACATAGGTTTTCACTCTCTGCAAGTCATCTCTCTCACTCTAATTATACTCGATAGTCGGCTCTTTGATGTTCAACTCTCTTGGGTGGCCTCGTCCTCCCTTACTTTGGAGGGTCTTTGAATGTCTTCTAGAGGATTCACCCTTGTTCCTTTTGTAGTTCTTATTGAAGAATTTGTTGAACCTTTTCACCATAAGGGCAATTTCCTCATGGTCTATTATTTCTTTTGGCTCAACTTTCTTTCCTTCACCGCCAACAAATCTGGCAAAATGTCTTGGGCACAATTGTTTCTTCTTGCTCTTTTCTTCTCAAAAACTCATATGCTTTGAGGTATGAGAATATCTCTTGATTTAATGTTTTGGAGAGGTCCATGGAATGTCCCGGGCCATGACCTTCATTTCCCACTCACCGGGAGGGATCGTAGGATCTTCATGCACATCTCCTTTTGAGGGTACTTATTTCCAAGAGTCGAAGCTCATTTGTGATTTCTGTGAATGCATCCACCGATCCAGGACTCTCACCGCAAGCATTTTAAAATTTTCAAATTTTTGGTACGCAACAATTAATTTATTTTCTTTTTTCATTGAGGATCCTTCACAAATCAAGTTTAGTTTATCCCAAATTTCTTTGGTTGATTTGCATGATTTGACTTTGTTGAACATAGCATCGTCCAAGGTCTTGTAAAGGATGTCCTTGGCAACATGGTCAAGATTGTATCTTTTTCTGTCTTCATTGGTCCATTCACAACGTGACTTTTCAACCATAGCGGATCCTGGGCTCTGCTTTGCAACATCTTCTCCTTCACCGGAGGTGCTCTTCTTAGAGCAAAGTGTTGACCTTTAGGATTTGCAAAGTGGCCCATCTTCTATCACTAGCCACATCTCATCGCAAAGGCGATAGATGAGCCCGCATACGAATTTTCCAATCATCAAACTCTTCCACAAAGGTGAACATGGGAATGTGAGTTAGATTTTCTTCTATGATAATAACTTTGCTTTTGAAATAAAAGCTTTAAAAACTCAAGTGTTGTATCTTTTGAAAAAAGCGAGATCTAGTTCAAGAACTAACCGGTGCGGAAGGCTCAATGAACCAACCGCTCGATACCACTTGTAAGTCCCAGGGGTGAGTTGTAAGGTTTAGAAGGGGTTGAATAAACTTACAAATTTTCGAACTTAGTCCTTTTAAATAATTTTTACTGAGTTAACTCAAATCAGCTAAGTCCTTGAGGGACGGCTAGGTTGGCTTTCTTCGGTGAAGTTACCCACTCAGCCAGACTCGAGCCGTTGATAGTATAAATCACCGGGTCACTAACACTAAACTTTCTGATTGATTTGGTTTTGTTCAAATGGAAGACTTTTCACCCTTAATGTTTTAAACTTGTTTTCAACACTTGTTTTTAGCAAAGGTTATTATCATTGAGTTTAGTAATTTTAAACTTAGCAAAGAGATATGAATAATATGCAAAAAAATAAAATCTTTGTAAGTAAAATTAACACAAGCAAAGTTTATAGTGGTTTGAGGATGTGGTAATTCCTTTAATCTACTCTTCTCTAACTCATGGAGGAAACCACTAAGTAACATATCCGGTTACAAAGCGGTTATTAGTCCGAGTCGGCCTTGATCACATAGTTGGTCGCTCCTTGGACTCGAAAACTTCTTCACAAAATGGTTGTCTTGCTACTTTAGCTCCTCGAACTCTTGGAATTGATCACACACCTTCCAACGAGCTCAAAGTTTACGTTCGACCTTGAACCTTACTACTTCTCCTTCAACCTTGGAGAGTAGACCCTTTTGTTCTTCAAACAGTTTTCTCTTCAACTTGATGAAGTATTCTTTCCTTCACTTTGAATGTGTTGGATCGAGTTCCTTTGATTTTGAGGCTTGAGAAATATCTTTGAAAGCTTGAGAGTATTTTTGGTTTTCTTGCTTAAATGCTTGTAATTCATGAAAATTGGTAACTTTCTCTCACTTTCTTCCTTAGTTTTTTATAGTGAGGATTAAAAAATATGTCCGTTGAAGAGATAGACATTTATTTCAAATCCCATTCATAGGTTGTTGGCATGTTTGTCTTTGCGGCATTAATGAGGATCGTACCATGTTTTTAATGCTCTGCACCTTTCCTTGGTCTCTCCAGGTTTTCGTGTACATCCTATTGGTTCCTTAATTTTTCCACTCTTTTAGCAAAACAACTTTATTGTCGGCAACTGACATGCTATTTTCAAAGAAAAGTCTTGACTTGTATGGACAACAAATCTCTATCGACTTTCTTCAAGTATAGTCTCTCAAACCCCTTTGATATTCGATTTCAATCATTTTGGAATGACTTAGCTATCGGTCGGTGAGAGACAACTTTTTGTCACTTGATTGATTCTTCACTTGGCTTCATACAATCGACACACAATCGGGTCTTCACTTCAATCTTGATCATTGTTGTATTTCTTCAATCGCCTGACTCCAACTCGGCTCATGCAATCTATCTATTACAAGTTGAATTACAAGAAAATTGGGGGTTCCAACTTCCTATTCTAAGTTTTACATGGTATCATCAAAATCTAATCATAAATTTTCCTAACACTGTTTATATTTTTGTTGGTTTCTCAAATTGTTTTTTGTTTGAAACGTGAGAGTTTAGTTGATTTTTTTATGTTTGACTTCATGATCTCGTATACGAAATTGATTAATGAGAAATACAAGTTTCTTCTTGTAAAAAAGGAAAAAATAACAACCCTTTAAGTGTTTTATCACTGAGAGAAAACACATTTAATGATGAGCTATATTTATTTACATTACAGAATCAATTATCAATGATATCCTTTCAAAAATACTCCAACAAGATTATTAGGTCATATTCCCAAACTTAAAAGTTGTATTTAACCTTGGATCCACCAAAATATATCAAGCAACTTAGACTATGAGGTAACATATGGGGCATAATTCAACAATTTGACCAATTCGGACATGCAAGTATATCAACCAAACTGGACTATAAAATGACCCTTCGGGACATAGCTCAACCGTCTGACCCAGGCCATCCTGGAGGGTAGTCATCGAGGGCACGCCCCAGGGACCCCGATTTTGAGGGGCCCCAAAATTTGTTAAGTTTTTGTTGATTTACAAAGTTTTACAATGGGAAAAACCTTCAACAATGGCCTTACAAAAGTAGAAACAAAAATTACAACTTGAACAAAACATAACTATTACAAGTCTTGAATGTACTCCTGCTCTAGAAGCATGAATCTGATAGAACTTGAAAGCCGAGTCGAGGAAGACCTCTTTTAGCAAGATAAAATATTATGTCTAGTGCTCACGGTTTGACATAATGTTACCAAAGATAAAATAACTTACGTCTTTTGTGTAGTAGCACCACTAATACAAAAGCCTCACTGAATTATAAATGGTGTTAAGACTGATTTGCTTCACTTGGAAATGCAGAAAGAAAGATACAGCGAAATATGTCATGACAGATGTGAACATTCGGGATAACATCCATCGGACAGTCTGGTATTCCGCAAAATTTGTCTAACTCTCTCTCTCTCTCTCTCTCTCTCTCTCCCCCTATCTGAGCCTATATAAAGCAGTCATTCCCAACACATGCAAGAGATTAATTGATAGAGATGGATGAATTATAACCAGATGTAACTTCCAGAAGTTGCAAGCCACATTATGACTATTATCTAGGAGTTACAAACTCCAACAGACTACACGAATTTGGACACCTCCAATGTTCAGATTCATCAGGCCCAATAGTCACTTGAAACTGGGACAAGCCCATTTTCGAGTCATAAAACTAAAGTGAACCTGAACCAGGGCCCAAAAAGTCGGGCCGAGCCAAGCCTAGGCCTAGGGCCCAGGCCCGACGCGCGTGCATGTGGCCTATTTGTGATTATTCACTTGTGTTATAATATATCCAACTAATAACACCTTCTAGTATATAAACTACGATAAACAAAGCTTTATATTTTATGTGGGATTAGGTTAAAACCTTTCAACTCCCTTTACATAATACTCATTTGTGTGGCTAACTTCGTGTATTAATGTATCACTCACTGAAATTTGGTTTTGAGAAATAAAACATACTACAAACATCTACTCGATGCGTAGATTATCAATACACAATGTGATTCCTCCAGAATTAATTATTTAGCCACTAAAAGTTTGGTCAAAGACCGATCGACGCCCACTTTATCAAAACCAAAGTGGAAATTAATGCAAAGATGAATGTAGACTCGCAAACCAGTCCTCAAGAGACAATATTGCTTTTGGAAAGGTAGCTCGTAGTGTTTAACCTTTTGTAGTCAATATTATTTGGTGCACTAGTAGCTTAGTGGAAGTAATGCCTTGAACTATTCCTCCGTGGTGTATACCAAAGCCAACAATGTTAACACAATAAGGTCTCAACACCTTCTATTCTCACGTTTTGTGTCTGTTTTTCCCATGTACACCTCTTTGGATTCATAAGTGTTACTTTGAAGCGGCCTCACTTCTCACTTATATAGGTGGTCTACTATCCGATTATCCCGACATACTCAACTTCAACGAGGTGTATGAATCATTAAAAGTCAAATGGCTTAGCCTCACCATAACTTTATAGGTGTTTCAACACTTGGCTTTGCTTTCTAGGGATGGTCGAAACATTGTTTTCAAGTATTACAATATAACCTTCATAGCTTAGTTTTCCAATTGAACCAAATTCGTGGGATCTCCATCATCATGGTTGGGTTACCACTATGATGGTTATTTTACGTTGTGGACTTTAAGCCCATTCCCTCTAAAAATTTAGTCAATTGATCTCAATTCAACCATTTTGTCAAAGGAATCGCTAAACTATCTTTTGACTTCACGTAGTCAATTGACATTACACCGTTTGAGATCAGTTGTCTTACGGTATTATGTCTCCGACGAATATGTCAAGACTTACCGTTACACATATTACTTTGTGCCCTTCCTATATTCATTTGAGTATCGCAATGAATCATCATGCAAGGCATATGTTTTTTCCAACATGGAGTATCTTCCAAAACTCGCTTCTTCACCAGCTTTATCCAAAGCTATAAGCTCGGATTCCATGATGGACCGAACTATACATATTTTCTTCATAGACTTCCATGACATCACACCACCTCCAAGGATGAATATGTATCCACTAGTGGAATAGGAATCTTTTGAATCCAAAATCCAACTAGCGTCACTATACTTTTCAAGTACAACCTGGATATCTCGAATAGTATAGCCCATAATCCTGGGGAACATACTTTTAGTATTTTAACACATTGGTTAACGTTTTCTAATGCTCATGACTTGGATTGCTCGTGAATCTACTCAACCTATTTACAGGATAGGCTAAGTCGGGCGTGTACGCCTCCCGATGCACATCGAGACTACCTATAATATATGAGTATTCCATCTGGGCCACCGGTTCTTCTTTATTTGCAACCAGATTTACACCTAAATTAATGGGTATCTTTGACGGTGAACCGTGAAAGTATTGAATTTCTTGAGCACTTTCTCCACATAATGTGATTGTGACAAGACAATTCCATCAGGAGTTCTGCTAATTTTCATCCCTATGATCACATCAATAACCCCCATATCCTTCATGTCAAAGTTCATTTTAAACATTCTTTTAGTGTCTATGATAGAATCGTGACTACTGTCAATGATTAATAAATCACCTACGTGTAGACAAACTATGACAAATGCTTCTGATGTCCTTTTGACATATACACATTTATCACACTCGTTGATTTAAATTCATTTGACAACATGATATTGTCAAATTAATATGCCATTGTTTCGAGCTTGTGAAAAGCATCAATCGCAAAGCACCAAGATGCAATCCTCGTTCTTTGGAGAATAGGTGTCAAAGAAATGATACCCTTCATTGTGTTTAACACATAAGCCGAGCTTTATATTTATCAATAGTTCTATATATTTTATATTTCTTATATATGATCCATATACATCCTAAAGTTTATGACAAGCAAAGAGATCAACCAACTCCTGCATATGGTTTTGCATAATGGAATCGATTTCACTATTGATGGCCACTTGCCAGAGCAGAGCATCTGGAATAGTTAAAGCCTCTTTAATCGAGTGACTCACCATCTAACATAAATTTAATGAAATCAGGTCAAAAGATTTATCAACCTTAATCCTCTTACTCTGTATTAGTCCTTCACCACTTAGTATAGAACTAACTGTCCTTCCAAATGTGATCGCAGATGTGATACCAGATGTAGTTCCAAGTCTTATAACATCCGAAGTAACATGTCTAGTAATATTTGTTGTCACATCAACAGTTGTTCCATATATGATTAGGGATGACAATGGGGCAGGTTTGTTCAAATCGGGATCCACCCCACGAAAAAAATGCTAGACCGGGGACACGCTATGCCCTTCCCCACCCTGCATTGGACCCGCAACCTGGAGGGTTGAACCTGCCAGACCCGCCAAAAGAATTTGGCAGAGTCCTGAAATTGGCTGCTACTCAGCACTTCTCCCTAGTTTCATCTTTTATAATTATTCAAAATGTATTTGTTTTATTATTATGATGCAATCATTTGAAGACCAATTATTAGGCCCCATTAAAGAAAAATTGATAGCAAACAACAACAAAATAAAGCAGGCTTGTCATATTTAAAAATGACTATTAAAGGTTTTCATATACTTGCGACTTTAGTGCTTGACGATGTGGGGTGGCGGAGGAAGGGAGTGACCAGATGAGACTTAAACGGTTGAGAGAGATCTTGGATGAGTGAACAAAGCTAATTAAAGAGTGATCAAGTTGAAAGAGAAGAGCAAATTTTAGACCTCACTAATTATTGACATGCTTGGACGGTAGTTGAGAGACACACCCTATTATATAAGTTTAATATATTTAAGTTATCATATATGGGGCATGTCCTTCAGACCCATTATTCGCCTCAGACTTGGAGAGTTTTTTCAAAATGGGTCTGTAACCCATCCCAGGATCCATGATCGGGTTTTGACCTGTCCTGTTTAATGCGTAGTCGAGTTTTGATCCGCTCCATTGCCATCCCTAGATGTGATTCCATCTGCAGTAAGATATACAGTCAGATCTGAATATGTTCGCTTCTTAAATCTTCCATCTATCCTATCTCTACAAGGATAAATATTCTCAAAGAATACAACATTCCTTGATTCTTATGGTACCAACTGTCATTTTCAAATTTTTTGACTTATGTACCATAAAGCGATATGCACTAGTGTGAAGTGCATAACTTGTAAACACACAATCGACCGTTTTAGGACTGATTTTAACTTGCTTTATTTCAGATATTGCAACCTTAGCCAAATACCTCCATACTTTAAGGTATTTATAAGAAGGCTTATAATATTTTCACAATTCGTAAGGAGACTTATTTTTCCTTTAAGTGGTATTTTGTTTAATATGGGTTGGCTGTTAAGACAAATTCCCCCCACATATTCTGGTATCTTTGTTCAACATCGGATTAACCTTAGAATTTACACAGCTCATGGACGTTTTTTCAGTATTACACTGTTGTTCTTTATTTTTGTTAGAACCTTGTTCCAAAAATACCATTAGAACCTCATTCCAACAAATTTCACAACCTACTTCCAGTAATTCAGTTAGAACTTTTTTCCAGCAAATGTGGCATAATATGTTATCACACTTTCGACAATATTTAGACCTCATTTGGTTATGTGTTTTTCCTTTGGTACACCTCTAGCAATACCTTAGACCTTACTTGGTCTTTCATCTCCCTATGGTGTTATAACACATTTGGGAATACCTCCTGCAATTGTGGTTCAATGTTTGCCTTAGATGTTACCACATCTCAGGCAACATCTTTTGTCACATTTAAATCGGCAACTGAAGTTGCTCATTTTCGAAAACCAAATGTGTGACAGAAAGTATGGTCATACCCCTACAAACATTGATCCGTTGGAACTCATTAGTCCAACTTATTTTGCACTAGTCTCTACTGAGACTTTTCCAGATTTAGATTCAGACCTTTGATTACACTCTTCGATTTATCAATTGAACAATCAGGTCACTAATCCAATTTTCTTTCAATTATGCATTTAGGAATTTCGAAAATTTTTCCAACATGGTAATAGCATCTAAACGATGCAACCATTTAGAATTTTTCATTTAAATTCCTCATGCAAGATCAATTGAAACTTTTAGACTAGTTTCTACACTTTTTAAAATTTTTGGAATGATCCATTGTTCAATCTAGAATTTAGAAATAACGAATTTTTGGAAATCACATTCTCATTTTGTAACTTTTTGGAAAAATATTCTCATGAGTTCGGATCATACCACATAATACATATAGTAAAATGTACCACTAAACTCGTTAATGACATAGTCACGACATAGGAGATCATCATCCTAGCCCCATGCTTCAAACCTAACGTTTTTCAAAGAATAAATACAATTCCATCAACCATTGGAAGGTCTCCCCGTCGGGTTCATCTCCAAGATAAGGTTCTGCCTTCCTCCTCACTATCGCGTGAAGGTACAATATTTGTCTTGTGATTGTTGATTACAATGTGTTACAATGGGAAAAGCCTTCAACAATGGTCTTAGAAAATTAGAAACAAAAATTATCACTTGAAGAAAACCTAACTATTACAAGTCTTGAATGTACCCCAACCTCGGAAGCATGAATCGATAGAACTTGAAAGTCGTGTTGAGGAAGACCTCTTTTTGCAAGACAAATATGTCCTGGTAGTGCTCACGGTTTGACGTGATGTCCATAAATATAAAATGGCTTACGTCTTTTGTGTAATAGCACCACTAACACAACATCCCCATCGAACTAGAAATGGTGTGAAGACTAGTTTGCTTGACTCGAAAAAATGCAGAAAAGAAGATGTCTTGAGAGATGTCATGTGTGATGACATTTGGGATAACATATGTTAGGAAATTTATTTGTGTAGATTTTGATGATGCGTATAAAACTTAGATTAGAAAGTTGGCACCCTATTTTCTGTTGTATTTCAACTATGTAATAGATAGGATATTAGCTGAGTCATGAAGCAGTAGAGTTGAAGATCACAAAAGACTGATTGAAGATTTATAGTGAAGATTCAGATTGTGTCGTAGATGAGTATCGAAGAAGATTCTCGACCAATTAAAGAATTTGTGTCTTTCGATAGACTTACAATCGAGTCATCCATGATTCATGGAAAAGACTCAATAAAGGGGTAAAAAAAATTAAGGACTCAAAGAAATCTAAAGAAGTCTCATTGCAAAGAAAAGTCAAAGACTTACCCGAAATGGTAAGTGGCGGACTGCGCAACCTTAAAAGTTGTCTTACTAAAAGAGTGCAGGTAGTCAAACCAATGGGAAGTTTGCAAAAAAACCTGGTGTGATTCGGCAACTTGCGAGCATTAATGTTAAGAAAAGGTCAACATCAAAAGTTGCACAACAAGAAAAGCCAACGACCAAGATGTGAAGTTTGAAAAATGTCTATCTCTTTAGCGAATAGTTTTTCAAACCACATCAGAAAAGGCCGAGGAAATATATTAAAAAACACAAGTAACAAGAGACACAAGAGATAATCTGAGCAAACAAGCAACTTCAAAATATTATCTCAAGCTATACATTCAAATCCTCAAGCCCTAAACTCTCGAAGTGATTCTAACCAACACATGCGGTGAAAGAAGTTAAGGAAGAAAGCTTCAACCCTTGAAGAGAAAATCTTGTTATTCAAGAACAACGGGTCCGCACTTTCACGTGGTGAAGGGCGTGTAGTAAGGTTCAAGTTAGAGTCTGTTTGAATCCAACAGAGGTTGTGTGATCAAGTCTAAAGTGTTTGAAGAGCTAAAGTAGTGAGGCAACCGTCTTGTGAAGAAGGCGAGTCCTGGAGTGAAGCCAACTCGTGTGATCAAAGCGTGCTCGGTATGTTCGATCCTTTTTGTAACACGATTTGCATTAGTGGATTACCTCCGTGAGTTGGAGAAGAGTGGAGTAGAGGAATTACTCCATCCTCGAACCACTATAAAATTTCTCGATGTCATTTACTTTCATTTTATTTCTCGCATATTTATTCTCACGATTTATATTTGCTTACTCAACTGATAATAACTTAACCTAAAAACAAGTGTTGAAAACCATTTCATTAAAAGGGTGTAAGACTTCTTTGAAAAACCAAGTAAACCGATTTTCTAAAATAGCTCACTTCATTTAGTTGAGTTACTCTATCAACAACTCACTCAGTCCATTGAGTGGTTAACTCTTCATGAGGTTGAATCGAGCTATCTTCCAATAGACTTAGTTGTTTACTTGCAAAACTCTGATTTATTTAAAATCGAAAAATTGGTTAAGCCTATTTATCCCCCCTTCTAGACTTAACCAACACCCATCGGGACCTACAACATCCACTGGACATCTTTGGTATTTTGCGTAATTTTTTTAACTCTTTCTCTCTTTCTCCATATATGAATCAATGCAAACTAAACCTATATAAGGCAGTCATTCCCAACACCTGCAAGAGGTTAATTGATAGAAAGTGGGCAATTATAACCAGTTGTAACTTCCAGGAGTTACAAGTCACATTATGACCCCTATCTCGACATCTCCAATGTCAAGATTCATCAGGCCCAACAGTCACTTGAAACTGGGCCAAGCTCTTTTTTGGGTGACAAAATTAAAGTGAACTCAACCTGACTCCAGAAGGTCGCCCCCGAACCGGACCTGGCCGAGCAGGCGCGCGCGTGTGGCTCATTTGTAAGCATCCACTTGTGTTATAGTATATCCAACTAATAACACCTTCTAGTATATAAACTAGGATAAACAAAACTTTATATTCTATGTGGGACAAGGTTAAAACCTTTCAACCCCCTTTACATAATGCCCATTCGCGTGGCCAACTTTGTATATTAATTTCTCACTCACTGAAATTTAGTTTTGAGAATTGAAAAATACTACGAACATCTACTCGAACGTAGATTAAGAAGGTACAATGAATTCTCAAGAATTAAGTATTTAGCCACCGAAAATTTGGTCATAGACGGGTCGACACCCACTTTTCTAAACCAAATTTCCAACAGTTTTTATATATATGTACACATAATTTCTTAAGTTATTTTTCATATACCCCCCTCCCCAAAAAAAAAAATACCAAATGACCGTTTGTTTTCAAAATTGTACTAAAAATATTAATCTGACTTTGAAAATCAAAATCAAAGAAGCGTTGTTTTTTCCCTTCAATTTCTACTCAAGAAAATTAATCTATTTTTTAATATTTACTTACATTTTTGTTTCTTTTATATGAGTCCCATTTTTCTTTTTAGCATGGGCCCTCAAAATGTCGACTAGCCCTGGTCACTAATCAATGATAAGTATTTATAAAGCGATAATGATCTTTTTTGGGGAACATGAGGATTGTTAAGGCGCATCCAACGATTTATCTTCTCTTAGACTCTAGAGGCGGAATTAATGGAGGAGCCGAGATTTATTGGGGAAAAATAAAATTGGCGTATAACTTAAAAACCTTACCCTCATAAGTCAAAAGTGCAAACCAATCTTGTATAACAAACGTGATTCGAACTTATTTATTAGCCAAAATTAATTGACCAAGTCAATTATTTAAAAAATAAACTAAAAGAAAAATAGAGAAAATAAAGTGAAAGAAACCCCATCTTTAAAGATAGCATTTGTATTTAATTAAATGTCTATAATGAAGAAAAAAATATCTTCATCTTTCCAACCTTGCGTCACGTGAGCAAGGGTCCACTTGACATATCTTATACTTTCTTTTAACCTGAGTTAGGTAGCCGGCTGTTGAGACTTGAGCGTCTATCCGATTAAGATACTCCTCCATAATAATAATAATAATAATAATAATATAATAATAATAATAACTATTAATTATAATAGCTGGGCAGGGCTGGGCTGGAGTTTCCAGGATAAGACATTACAAATGCATATAAAATCATGGTACGATTTCAAAAATCAGACTATATATAAATTTATTTTAAGAAATATTAATACATTGCAAAGTGCAATAAGATGAGAAAAAAGTCGTCTAATGCAATTTTTTTATATTTTCTTTTATCTATATATATATATATATATATATATATAAAAAAGAAGTCATTTGAAATAGTAAGCCATAATTTTTCCGCTCTTTTTTAAGATCTATAAATAGTATTTCAGCAAATTAATTAAGCCTTGATTAAAGGTAAGTGTAATTAGTCTTAAGGAAACAAAATCTCTGTTTAATTTCTTAAAGGTAAGAATTATTAGTATTAAGGAAATATAATCACCGTTAATTTACTCAAAAAAAAATTGTGTTAAAACATTCCTTTCTTGGACGATGAGGCTATACAATTAGCTACAAATTGAAATCTTTGTTTTTTTAAATATATGAAAAAAAGATTTTATATGTCAATCATTTATTAACGAAATTGCAGTACGAATAGTTTAAATAATTGTCAAGATTATATTGAAATAATTGTAAAGATTACACTTTAAAAAGTATATAAATCACTAATTTTAGTTGGATTATTATAAATTACAATATTTGTTTTTAAAATTTTTCGAAAATAAATATATAATTTTTAAAACTAAATAGACGAGAATAGATTTAATTTATTTTCCTGTCAAATGGATAAAATATGAAAAAATAATATAAATGCAATTGTATTTTGATTTTCTATATCCAAAATATGTAAAAAAAAAAAACAAATATATTTCAAGATTTTTTATGTAGTTTGATTAATATGCATGTTTAGTGTATTAAAATTTTGAAGACCCATTGTTCTAAAAGTATGTATCTTATTATTAGATCTTTCTTTCTCTTTCACAGGAAATTGGATAATATCTCGGAAAGTGTCTTCAAATCTATTTATAAGAGTTGTTTCTAATGTATCGTCAAGCAAAACTATTTTTTCTTTTTCAAGTTCCCCGCTCAATGGCATCACAAATGGTATTAGTTTCATGTTTAGTGGTTTTGTAATAAGTTAAATATTTTGTTCCTTTTAAATACTATCTAATATATTTGATTTTTGTTTCATACTCAAAGTTTCTAGCGAGAATACTCCCGCAAACAATATTCAAAATTCATGCGATTCTTTTTGTCGCACGTCATTGACATCTTCGAAGGTTAAAAAACCCAAATGGTTGAAAATATTAGTTTGTGGTGATGATACATCAAATGACAGATAAACGAATAACGTTGTGTATAAAGAAGTATTCCAAAATTTGTAATATATGTATTTTCATGTTTTATATTACATGTATGTTGTGCATTTCATAAACATTCATTTTCTTACGTAATAGATAACATCCGTGCATCGCACGGGTCAAACACTAGTATTTGTGAAACAAATGAATTGCAGCAATCGTTATTAAAAGGTTATAGATTAGAGGTATCACTTTTCTTTCCTCCATAAATCATAATAAGTTTATACATCATATGGTCTTGTATGGTTATGTTTCTATGGTCTATTTTCGGTTTCTAGTATTGAAAAATGAATTTAAGGAATTTATTAGTTTTCGTGTGAAAATTGAAAATTATATATGGGTTAATAAATGAGAATGAGTTTTATGTATATTCGGAAATTATATTTGGTTGAATAGTTTTGGAATAAGACTATATATATATATAGGAGGGGATCCCGTGAGACCACCCCCCCGTAAAGTCCATAAGACCAAATCCACACCATTAAAAACATAAATCAACGGCCGGGATCTAAATGAATCTATACAACTTTACATAAGAAACCATACATAGGAGGGTAAAATAGTAATCATTTAAATAAAATTGGTAACCGAATGCTAAAAATTAGGGGCGTGATCTTGAATTGATCACGTCCCATAATCGATGGAAATCCACCCGCGTAACCCTTCTTCTTCACCACGATATTCTCTACCACCAATGACATCAAACTCTTAAACCTCGAAAATTATACAATATATATTTGCGGGGCGGAAAAAAACATACAATATAGTTCGTTAATTGTCGAGGTTGTCATCAATTAGAGCAAAGGGATTGTACAATGGCGTAAGATCTTCCCTCCAACGGGATTGGTGAATGTTTCCAAGGTAATTTCTTACGATATACTTGCAAAAAATTTAGGAGGAATCACCAAAAACAACCCCGAACATAATCGAACCAATTGTATGTTTTTGTTGGTAATTTGTATGTTTAATATACAATGAGATGTATATTTAGTGTACAAATATTGTATACATATTTTAGGATTTTTCAAATTTTGGAATTGTTTGTGCATTGTATATTTCTTGTTAGTTTGTATATGTAGTGAACAATGTTAGTATATTTAGTATATAAATCTTGTGTTTGAATATTTATTTCTTAAATATTTCAACTAGTTTGGAGATTGCATATATGTTGTCAACCGTTTTTTACGTGTATATTTAACATATTTAACTTGTATACATAGTCATGAGTGTTGTATATTTATAATATAAATTTGTATGTATTGTTATATTAGTTTCTCTAATTCCATTTAGTTAGATTGGATATAAATTCCTCTCAAAAAAAAAAAAAATTATATGGTGGTGTATATGAACGTAGTTACTAATAATAATAATATGTATGTATATGGTTGCATATTGTATAAATAATACATCCATTTTGTTTTTATAATGCTGTCTTGTTTAATGTAAAACATCACGAACCAACAAACGATTTCAATGGACGCCAGTCGGCTCGAAATCTCACCAGGCTCAACTAAATATTGGATACCGAGGTAGAACAAGAAAAGATTCCACGAGTGGGCATGTATTTCGCTACATTGGAAATCGGTATAAAATTGTACAAAGAGTATGGAGCAATTAGCGGATTTGACATCGTAAAGGAGCACGACAAAGCGGTTTAAGAACGAAGTAATTCGTTTGCATTATGTTCTTTGCAATAGAGAAGGCTTCAAACACACAAAAACAACATACCAATTGTATGTTTTTGTTGGTGATTTGTATGTTTAGTATACATATTTTGTATATTCATGTACAAATATTGTATATATAGTTTACATTTTTTCATATTTGGAATTGTCTATAGATTGTATATTTCTTGTTAGTTTGTATATGTAGTGTAGAATGTTAGTATATTTAGTATATAGGTCTTGTATTTGTAGATTTATTTCTTGAATTATTTACAACTAGTGCGGAGATTGCATATTTGTTCGCAACCTGCTTTGCGTGTTTATTTATCATATTTAACTTGTATACAATAGTCATAAGTGTTGTATATTTATAATATAAACTTGCATGTATTTTTATATTAGTTTCCCTAATTCCAGGTTTGTTCAAATGAATATAAATTCGTCATTATTTAATTGTATGGTGGTGTATATGAACGCAATTACCAAAAATAATAATGTGTATGAATATGGTTGCATATTGTATACATAATACATCCATTTGGTTTTTATAATGCCCGTCTTGTTTGATGTCAAAAATTACAGAACCAAAAACAATCTCAATGAACGCCAACGGCTCAAATCTCGCTCAACTAAATATTGGATACTAGAGATAGAACAAGAAAAGATTCCACGAGTGGGCATGCATTTCTCTACATTGGAAATCGGTGTTAATTTTTACAAAGAGTGTGGAGCAATTAGCGGATTTGACATCGAAGGAGCACGACAAAGCGGTTCAAGAACGAAGTAATTCGTTTGCATTATCTTCTTCGCTTGACATTTTATTAACCACGACTCTCGCAATGGAAAAAAATACACAATTCACTATCAAAAACTTTATGCAAAGACCTCATTTACATTCCACTTAACATTATATATTTAACTTATCATATCGTATACTTAGTATTTGGACCAATCTCCACATAAAAAAAAAACATATTCATATATCAAAACTTTATGCAACTTGCTATTTAAATTCCACTTAAATATTGTATATTTAACATAACTTATTTGTATACTTGGTATCACCAAAACCCCCACATTAAAAAAAACAAGATTCATATCTCAAAACTTTATACAACTTCTTGTTTACATTCCATTTAATCTTGTATATTTAATATAACAATCTGTATAAATAATAAACACCACAAACCACACATAAAAAAGGCACGATTCATATATCCTGAAAATTATACCATTTTCTTTTACATTTCACTAAAATGATGTATATTTAACATGACAACTATGTATACTTAGTACACAACATCCGTACACATGCCGTATACAAAAAAACCTCGAGCCACAAAATTTACTGGACGTCGGAACCCCGCCCTACGGTTTCTCCACTAATCGAGTACCTTAAACCACCACAACTTGGCCACGGCAAAGAACCAACGTGTATGTGGAGAGAGTCTCGTAAAATAACCGAAAAAAAAAATCTTTAGAACAAAAAACGGGCGCCAAAACCGCACTTATCCTACTCCTCCTTCAAAATCGAACAACTTCGACCACCGGAATCGTTGGTAGAGACGATAACCGAAGGAATTAAAAAAATTGAGAGCGACAAGAATTTGAGGGGAGATGACCGATTGGAATTTTGGGGAAAATTGAAAATAGGGTTTGTTTGCAATATAGAACATGCTCAAGAAGGAAGGAGAAACCAAAAGGGGTTAGATTTTTCAAAAGACACGATTGGCACCTAATTGGGTTTTTTGCTCCTAAAAATTGGGTAATCGGTAAAAGGAAAGATTGTGTTTTCCTAAAAACAAGCAAAAACGTGATTTATATTAAAACCGGTTAAATGTAAAAATACAATACTACCCTTATTATCCAAAAATAACAAAAAGTAATCTACACCATTAAAGGATTTAAATCAAGGACCTATATGAGGTCTTATGGACTAACCTAAAGGGATTGGTCTCATTTGAACCAATCCCTATATATATATAATAATAATAATTTGAGAATTGATAGTTTTTGAATTTTTTAAGTTAAATATATATATATATATATATTATATTATTGGATTGTAGGTTGGGTCCCATTAGAGAGATATAATTAAAAATAGTTATATTTTTCTCAAAAAAAGTAAAAATAGTAATATTTTAAGAAGATATAATTGGTAATGGTGGGTGTTGAGATATGTCACTTGTGATTTGTTCCACATGGATTAATTAAAGGGAAGAAAGTCCACTTTATAAACCAAGTGAGCTACTCCTCCTATCATCAATTGGTTTTATGATAGAACCTCACTTGGTGGGTTTGAGCTCTCTCCCATATCAATACGCTTCAAGTGTGGGGCGCTACCAAGTCCCCCCGAATTTAATATGGTATTAGAGCGGGCCCCATGCTCGCCCCAGGGCGTATCACATGATGTGATTGAGCATGGGGATACTTTGTGATGATGATTAATGAATTGACGAATGACTCACAATTGATGGGGCGTGCTAAAATATGTCACTTATGAGTTGTCCCACATGGATTAATTAAGAGAAGAGAGTCCACTTTATAAGCCGGTGAGCTACTCCTATCACCAATTGGTTTTAGGATGAAACCTCAATTGGTGGGCTTGGCTCTCTCCCATATTGAGTACGCTTCATGTGTGGGGCCGTACAAAGTCCCCCCGAATTTAACAGTGGGGCCCATATGTATAATTTGATGAAAGAAATAAGGATAATAATTGATAAGTTATATAACGTAGTATATAAAAATACATGGCGGCCTGTTGGTGCACGTGGTACGCCCAAGCAGGGGCCCATTGTGGCAAGAGCCCCAAAATTTTAATTATTTATTTTATATGTATATATGTTGGATATATTAAACAAAAGTTTAGATGGTGAATAAATGAGTGACCTGCATGGTGCAATGATTGTAATTCTTATTATGTGCCTCATGGTCATGAATTCATATCCTAATATAACAAATATCAGTTTTTTCTTTTGCCTTTCTGTCTAACTATTTGGTTTTCTTTTGTGCCTTTTTATGTAACTATATTTTTTCTTTTTGCAAAAAAACATAAGTGAAGGTTTTCTTTTTTGCCATTTTATGTAATTATTTTTTTCCCGTCTATCTATCTATCTACCTTTTTTTATTTTATCTAACTATACATTTTTCTTTTGCAAAACCAAAAAACATAATTGAAGAATTGAAAGAGTCTCCCGCCTTTAAGTCCTCATTCCTTCATATTTTCCATTTTTTTTCCTTTTGCAAAACCAAAAAATAGAATTGAAGAATTTAAAAATGCAAGAAGATCAATTTTTCATATCTAATTTATTATTATTTTTTTTGCTTTTTCTCTATGGTAAATTATATTGAACAATTTTTTCCGTAGTTTATTTTAATAAGGCTGAAATGTTAAAGGTTGAGTATTGTATTTTTGTTATTATATATCTTATTTTTTAATGTTAAATCAATGAAATTTTATTTGTACCGTTGATTTTATTATTTTTTTATGTAAACACAAGGGCCCCATTTTTTTATTCGCTCCAGGCTCCTCGAAACTTAGGACCGACTCTGTAACAATATAGGGTTGAGAATTTGAATTATAGGTTTGATATGTTGTTTTGTGCAAAAAATGGAAAGTAAAATATTGATTTTTATTGAAAATTTTATAACAAACGTGATTTATTTTTATGAATAGTTGACAAATGGAAACAGACTTGAAAAACATAAACAAACAAGACCTATATTTTCACCATTCAAACGTGGTGAAATCAAAATAGCTACACACATGATGGCTTGAATGAATAATTTCTCAATTAGATATAGTTTGATAGATTATGCAAAAAAATTCAATTGGATTTGGATTTTTTCAATTCGACCTACAATACAGACAAATAAATGTTGGAAAGGGCCCCATTGTCTTGGGGATGGATAAAAAATGACATAGAGAAAGTCCAAAGAACTGAGCATTGCGTATAGATTACATACATTGTAAATGAACAAGAGGAACTATTTTATAAAGGTGCACAACCAAATAAATAAAATAGAGAAAAAAATGTTGATAACAAGGCCGATCGCCTAGCCTATGCGGGTGACCGCGATAAAAATATAACAATATCATTGTAACTACAAACCGATTATATAGCTAAACCGAAAAAGGAACAAGAAGTTAAAAGAAACAAGAAGGACTATTCATAGTATGCAATTAATTGCGTGTTACACGGCCTAGTGAGCCAATAATATAAAAACAATTGAACATAAGTTTATTGATGGCAATTATGAGCTAAAAATCATAATTAAATTGAAATTCATAAATCGAAATTAAAGGAAAATCCAATATTGAGATTACCCATATGCCATATCATTCATAATTATAAATTTAGATCTATAGTTAGAGGAAAACGTGTGTTCTTATTCTTTTTTTTTTTGTCCAAACATTAGCTAAAATCCATTTTATTTTTATACGTTTTTTGTCAAATATTGACCAACAAAAGTTCCATGCAAGTCGGCTACACTAGCAGCCGCCAGCCAAACAATCCCCTCCCCTTTAACCACGGTTCCGTAACTCACGCCACGGTTAACCCTAACAATTCCCATCCCCAAAACCTAGAAATCTCCACCTATATAACACCCATTTTTCGTCTGCAGTTTTCATCACTTTCTTCCTATTTTTTCCTTTCAGTAAATTCTGAATCAAATCAATGGCGTCCGCTGATGTTGATGTAGAATATAGATGTTTCGTTGGTGGTCTGGCTTGGGCCACCACGGATCAGTCCCTTGAGCAGGCCTTCTCCCAATTCGGCGAAGTCATCGAATCGAAGGTCCGTTTGTCGCAGAGATCGGATCCGACTCGATTCTCTATGATCTGTTAACGTTACTGTTACTGTTACTACTGTTACTCTGAGTTACTACTGTTACTGTTTCTGTTACTATTTTACCCCTGAAACGGTACGTTCTGTCTTCATCTTTTTCACCAAAGGGTTGAAGATCGGATAAACGTTTTTCAGTTTTTGTGTTTGAAAATTTGAAGATCTGGTTCGGATCTGATTGGATCTGATGTTAATTTTTTTATTTTATTATTGTTTTGTTGTTGCAGATTATTAACGATCGCGAGACCGGTAGATCCAGGGGCTTCGGATTCGTTACTTTCAAGGATGAGCAGTCGATGAGGGACGCGATCGAGGGGATGAACGGCCAGGAGCTCGACGGTCGCAACATCACCGTCAACGAGGCTCAGTCTCGCGGAAGCGGTGGTGGAGGTGGCGGTGGATTCCGCGGACCTCGCCGTGAAGGTGGTTATAGCGGAGGTGGCGGTGGTTATGGCGGAGGTGGCGGTGGATACGGACGCCGCGAGGGTGGTTATGGAGGAGGAGGCGGTGGTGGATATGGCCGTCGTGAGGGCGGCTACGGTGGTGGTCGTGAGGGAGGTTACGGTGGTGGCCGTGGCGGCGGCGGAGGTTACGGTGGTGATCGTGGCTACTCCAGAAGCGGTGGAGGTTCGGATGGAAACTGGAGGAATTAGGCCTTTAGGGAATTTGGGTTTTTAGTGTGTTACTTTAGTTAAATACGCGTTCAATGTGTTGTGCTTGAGATTCGATTGTTGCAATGGTTTGTGGGTTACTATATTATTTTTGACCGATTGTTACTGCTTTTTGTCAACCATGTATAAATCAATGTTTACAGATTTCCGTGGAATGAAGTAAAATGTGGTTTTTACAAGTCTTGAAATTATGTTGTGGTTGTCTTTTTTTTTTTTTTTTTTTTTTCTAGTTCCTTTGGAAACTTAAAAAAAATGGTGCCAAATGACCTGTGGGTACTCACCATTTACCCCAAATAAAAAAATAAATTAAGCCTCGTTTGGGTCGCCCTGACCCGCGCCCCGCCCTGAGTCTCACTTTCCGTCTAAAAGTTTGTTCACTCCTGCCCCGCCGCCTATAATTTTAAGTTAAAAATATATTTTGATATATATTTTACATATATAATATATATTATAATATAATTTTTATGCATTCTTATATTATATTTAATATTCGTAAATTGATAATAATAGATTTTGTAAATAATATTTTATAAATGTATATATTTTTTTCACTTTTTCACTTTTTAATTTAATTTAATTCAAAATGGGGCAGACAGGTCGTCCCCCGCTCTGTCCCCATTCTAGGCACGGGTCGGGTGGGAAATAAATTTTATAAATGTGTTGGTGGCCGACCTCTCCCCCCCATCATTGCCATCCCTATTGACAAGACAGCATGGATCCACAACAAAATATCCACAACAAAGTATTTGGATGGCTGAAATGCCAGAGTGCAGATATTTTTGTGTTTGTAGTTATCGAGAAATATCGCCTCTCAATGATTAATTTTGGTGGGGATATCCCACTTCCCCACCTCTAAATGAGTTACTAAAGGGCATTTCACACATCATGTTGGTGGGAAATTATTGACTTTGATGTGATTGAAGATAAGATTGATGCAATATAATATTTAAATTTTGATTAAATAAACCCGAATATACCACAATTCAAAAAGGCCTTTTTATGAAATGTTCTTTAAGCCTGATATGAAAAGGATATTCCTTATGATATCCTGGGCTTTATCTTCTATTAAGATTATCATTTGGGCTAAGAATAGCCACAATAAGGATCGATATCATTGGGCCCAAGCTTTTGGACTGATGCTCTATTCATCTTTTCCAGCCAGAGGCCCTCGTATATATAGTGCTTTGTTATTTTGATCCGGATTGGATCTGATCGTTTTTCTTTTTATTTTTTTCTGGATATTTACAACCGTCACTATCGACATTTTCAGAAATCGTGGGGAGAATTTCATGATCCAAATTTAAGAAAATTTACTACTTCAATACCCAAAATTTTAACATTCTCAAATCAAGACCCAATTTTTATTTTATTATCAAATTGGGCTTCCTTCAAATTTTGGGTTCTCACATCAAGACCCAACATTCCAACCTTCTCAAATCAAGACCCAATTTTTATTTTTTTCTCAAATCGGGCCATCCCCCAAAATTTGGATTCTCACTTCAGGTTTAAGAATTTAACAAAAATAGAAATATTAGTGTAATTTATCACGTCAGCCACAAATATTATTTTTCTCTCTTTTTGTTTTTTCGATCATTCGTTTTTTACCCATAATCCATAAATTTTGTTTAACGTGTAAATATCGAGATCTATAAATTTAAATGTATATAGCTACCAAGATGAAAAATATAGTAAAATATTTACCAGTTATTAAAAAAATAAGATATTCGAATTATAAATGAAAAATTAGTAAAATATTTTTCGATTTCTTAAAAAATAAAATATCTAAATTATGATTGAATTTTACAGTCCAAAACAAGTATCGAAAAAATGAAAAGAGAAAATAAAAATAATTTTTGTGGCGACATGATAGATTACATTAATATTTCTCTTTTTGTTAAATTTTAAAACCTAAAGTGAGAATTCTAAATTTGGGGGAGGGCCCGATTTGAGAAAAAAAAGATAAAATTGCTTGATTTGAGAAAGTTGGAATTTTGGGTCTTGATGTGAGAACTCAAACTTTGAGGATGGTCCAATTTGATAATAAAATAAAAATTGGGTCTTGATTTGAGAAAATTGAAATTTTGGATCTTGAAATGGTAGATTTTCTTAAATTTGGACCCTATTATGAATTCTCCCAAATCATGAGTTGATTAATATGTTTACAGTGGATAATTACAAAAAATTACTTTTGGGGTTAGCCTTAGTAAAAAAACACCAATTATTGTTATCTTTTAAAATTACAAGTACCATCTTAAAGTTTGTGTTCGTTTTACAGATACCTAGGGCTGGAAAACGAACCAAGCTACTCGATACTCGATTCGAGATCGATCGTTAAAAGCTCGTTTGAGCTCGGTTCGTAAACATAACGAACCAAGCTTGAACACATTTTTTTCGTTTGATAAGCTATAAAGCTCGGCTCGAGCTCGACTCGATTAGTAAAAAAAAGAATAAAATGTGTAAAAATATCAAGCTACTCGAGCTCGATTCGTGCTCGGCTCGACCAAAGCTCGTTCGAGCTCGATTCGATTAATAATCAAACAAGCTTAAACACAATTTTTGAAGCTCGATTAAAATTTAAACAAGCTCGAACAATACCGTTTTTGGCTCGACTCGACTCATTTACACCCCTACAGATATCGTGCAATTTATAAAATATAAACATATTTAAGGGCATTTATAATTTTGTAACCTAATTGATTTTTTTATATAATTAGAATAAAGGGTAGTATTATTGAAATGCATTCTCACCTAGGGGTGGCTACGGTTATGGAACATTTTTATTCGCCTCCTCATTTTAGAGGAACTGAATCGTAGCCTCACGATCACGGTTTCCAAAATCGGAATTAAATTTACAAGGTCCGGTTCGAACCTAGTTCCTCCACGGCCGATTCTCCGGTTTTGGAACCATTGACCACCATTCCGGTTTAGGAACCATTGACCACGGTTCTGGTTCCAGTTTAGAATTCAATTTCGGTTCCATTTGACCACTCCTCTCACCTAGAGATGTCAATAAGGGCCCAACCCTAGCCCGAGCATAAAAATTTAAGGAATAATGGCCTATATTTCTTACGCCCTTATAACATGAGGCTTTTTAGCTTGACCCTAATTGGCCCTAGGGCCGGGCTGGCCCTTAGGGCTTTTTTCTCAATAAAGTTTTTGTATGTTACAGATTTATATTTAAATTTATACCAAGAATACTATCAAATTTAATTTTGATCTCGTTTATCAATCATTTTTTAATCTTGGCGAATTATAATTGATGAATATGAAGGAACTTGATATTAAAATCCATGATTCCAATGTTAGAATATTAGATTGTTGATGTCATTTTATTAATTAATAAAATTATTTAGAAGAAACCTCATTTATTGTTACTGAATTTCTATTAGATTATGTTATATTAGTATTTGATAAATTTAGAAATATTAAATTTACAAGGGTATGCTTTATAAAAAAGAATAAAAAAGAAAAATAAATTATAGGGTCACTGTTACCCGACCCTAGCTCTGTAAGGCTAGGGCTGGATCGAGACGCACCAACCTCATTGACATCTCTACTCTCCCATGACATTCACTAAGGTTAAACCAAACTTGTTAAAGAAAGGGAATAATGAGTTCCAAATTCTCGTTAGTGATTACACAACCCTTATATTTACTTACTCGAAACGTAAAAATATTTTAAATTGGAGTTTATCTATAAGGAAACTAGATCCAAAAGGATATATCTATCTGTACATATGTTAAGACAAGGCACGTTTTTATGATTTTAGGAATAAAAAAGATACCCAAGTATCTTTTAAAATTACAAATACTAATTGATATTTGCTTCTATTTTACATATTACACTCGTAGAAGGAATATTTGTTAGGTAAATATAAACCTCAATGAGGTGTTTGTTTGGGATAATTTTTGTAATTATCCCTAAACTGAATGATGGAGATTATGTTAAAAAGGGAAAAAAAAAACACACGCACACAAAGCATGAAGTTATAAGAATCCTTTCCTTGCCAATGCCCACTACACTATTATATGCCATCTCACAGAATCAATGGCATCAGGATATATTGTCCCACAATACCTTTGTATCATTTCACAGAATCTGTTTGTTTTTATTACCAAGAGTACAATTTTAGTCATATAATAAACCTACCTGCCTTGAAATCTTGAATCCCTTTCTGAAATAATATATACTTTCATCTTTTTCAACAACTTGGACCAAGAATTTTCATTGACACATAGAGACTTTTGCCAATTTTCATAAGTTCACAATATATTAAATACTATTCACTCAATTCTTATCCTCAACACACAGATTTCACACTCCTGTTTTTACTTGGAATCCAATCTTATCAATTTTTATACCAGCCACATATGTGTTATCAGCTTGGGAAGTTAGTTTTTGATCATCCCTTTTCTCAGAATCACTTTAACTTAAAACAGAACATAAATTAACATGGAGAATTAAAGTGACACTATCCCTTCTTTTAGCAAAATGGGAATCTAATGCTTTCTTTATTTGTATCAGATATTCTTTCATAGTTAATACTTTAAAGGGATTAAACATTCTTGGCTTAATATAGGTATTGTTGCATTTTATTAGAACATCGAAATGTGAATAAGAAAGTCATACTTTCGTATTTCAGTCACAAGCTCCTATTGGTATCAAGGAAGTGTTAAAAGAAAAAACTTCCACTCAAAAAAATGATTTGTTGTAGTAGTTGTTGACGGCCTTTTGATCAACATCACATAAAATAAAAGCAATATGATTTGAAAATTAAAAGAGAGTGACTAGACTGTTAGAACTGTACCATTTTTTTATTGATATGACCGAGACGAAAATCTAGTCGGCGGGTAAATTGCGAGGGGCTTCAATTGCAGAGCACTAAATGCAGGATCCAAAATCATTTCTTAGTCATAAATGACTTATATTTATACTTTTAAGTGGGAAGTAATGATTTCTTTGTGAAGTGAGTGAGACATTTGTCATTTTCTGTTTTTGTAGGACATGTAATTTTTTGTAATCATCTTGTTGTCTTGGGCACAAGCTTTACTGACATGTTTATTTGCCACTGAGTTTACGGGTCGGTTGTCGTTGACTTTTCTAGCTCATGATCTTTTTAAACTCTGCTTTGCAGACCGCGGTGGTCGATTAATCCAATTGATTTGAGTTGGACGATTGTTTTTCCTGATCGTTCTATTCGATTCATAATGTGGCAAGTTGGCTCTCACACAAAGGTAAAGCCACTTTTGTGGACTTTGTGCATTTGATAGATTAATAGCCCATCTTTGTGGACTAATAGGTGGACTTAATTATTTCTACATGGGTGGCTAAATCAAGTAGTTGGGAAAATGAGTCATTTCGTCAAGGAAGGCATCTTTGCTAGTTTGCCTATAAAAGGCATCAATGGGCTATGCAAAATTATCCCACAAAATAAATTTTGTGAGTTCAAACTCTCCATTTTGTAAAGCTTTTCTCAATTTAGAGTGTATTAGTTTCTCCTATTTCAAGAGAGAGTGTGATATAGTTTCTCCTTGTATTTAGAGAGAAAGTGACGCAAACAGAAGCCAAATAACAAAAGAACAAACAAAGCAGCAGAGGAATACGTTTCTCCTTGAGAAGGAAGAAATATCAAAGTTAATATTATTCGAACACCCACCAAAATAACACAAAGCACCTATTTATACCTAAATAGTTTTCCTCAAACAAGACTTCTATCTAAAGGAGGAAATAATAAACATAAGGAAACAAATCTGCAGCAAACATAAACCTTAAGAAAATAAGGAAACTAATTGTCAAGCCGCCTCATGCGCACGGCGTAGTCTCATCGCCATCATTCTCCCCCTCTTGAAAAAGATTTGCCCTTGAATCAAATTCAGTCTCATCGCCGGAAGGATTATCACCATGAAAAGAAATCAAATGTTTCATATTAAAGACATCCGAAGTGTGCACGTTACTAGGAAGTGGGAGACGATAGGCATTTAGGTTGATCTTATCCACAATTTCCAAAGGGCCAATCTTGCGAGACGATAACTTATTAAATTCATGCGCTGGATAACGATCACGAGTTAAGATGGCCCAGACAAAATCGCCATCGACAAACTGAACATCACGTTGTCTTGAATCTGCAGCAGCTTTGTAACGAGCAGAAGCATCCAACAAACGGGTTCAGGTTGACACATGAACAACATGTAAATCTGAAATAAAATCAGCAACCCGTTTATCTGTGCGTGCAGGGGAAGGAAGCGCCAACAAATCGACAGGGTTGTGCGGAAGGAAAGAATGTACAACCTCAAATGGAAAGAACTGGCAGGTCTTTGCAATTGAGGCCAAATTATGGGCAAATTCAGCCTGGGACAGCTTAGTATCCCAAGATTTGATGTGATCTCCAACCAAGTACCGCAACAAGTTACCCAAAGAGCGATTCACGACCTCGGTTTGACCGTTTGTCTGAGGATGGTAAGCGCTACTAAATTGTAGCTCAGTTTGTGTCATGCGCCACCAAAAATGCTAGAAATGACTTAGAAAACGGGTGTCATGATCCGAAACTATGAAAGTAGGGAGACCCTGCAAACGAAACTCCTCTCGAAAAAATAGTTGAGCGACACGTACGGCATCCAAAGTTCGTTTGCAAGGAATAAAATGAGCCATTTTGGAGAACCGATCCACTACCACAAATATAGAATTATGGCCCCATTGAGTTCGTGGTAAACCCATCACGAAGTCCATACTCACTCGCACACCCATGATCGAGAAGAAATTGGTAATGGTCGATATAAACCCGCATTAGTGGTTGTGCCTTTGGACACACAACAAATGCAACAATGTTGCACAAAGCCAGAGAAATCCCGATGAAGAGTAGGCCAAAAGAAGCAACGACTAACCAGCTCCACGGACCTATCACACCCGACGTGACCAATATTGTGTAAATCGGCAAACAAGAACGACAACTCAAAGCATCGACAATGCGATTTGTAGCGCCTTCTTGGTGCTTAACCACAAAAGTGAATTGTTGAAGATAAGGCGACCAATTGGCATGCCGAGTGGACAAAGATTCTTGCGTGGCGAGGTGTTTGAGTGCTTCATGATCGGTATAAAGAATAAATTCTTCATGAAAAAGGTAATGACGTATGGCACAAACCACTCGCATAAAATTCAACATCATAAGTACTATAAGCGAGTGCGTGTAGAGGTTAATGTTTCGCTAAAAAGGCCACCGCCGACCGCATTGAGAGAGAACGTCGCCGATCGTTTAGACCATTCAAATGAATAAGCAACAATTTTTTTGATTTCTGGCTTTCCGGGTCAAGAAAATTCCCGCATGCATCATTAAGGCTAAAATACAAATATCCCATGAAAACTTATATACGAGGAAGTAGGGGGCGACCAACCATGAAAGTACATTTGTTTGGTGCCGCAAAAGAATTTTTTGGTCCATAAAATAAAGCGAGGACCGAATGAAGATGGTCCAAGTGTTCGGACACTGATTTACTAAAAACCAAGATGTCATCGAAATAAACGACGACACAAACGCCAATTAGAGGACAAAGACTCTGATTCATAACCCGCATAAATGTATTCGGAGCATTAGATAAACCAAATGGCATGACAAGCCACTCAAAAAAGCCCTCACGAGTTTTGAAAGTTGTTTTTCACTCATCGCCCGGGCGAATTCGAATTTGATAATAGCCACTCCGCAAATATAACTTACTTATAACAGAAGCACCACTAAGTTGATCAAACAAATCATCCAAACGGGGTATAGGAAAATGATATCGGACCATGATTTTATTGATAACCCTGCTATCCATGCACATATGCCACGCCCCTTCTTTTTTTGGAATGAGTAAAGCCGAACACGCACAGGGACTCAAACTCTCACGCACATGACCGCGACGCAATAACTCTTCCATCTGGGAATGAAGTTCGGCATGTTCAGAGGGGCTCATGCGATAATGAGGGCGATTGGGCAAAGACGGACCCGAAAGTAGATCAATATGATATTGAATGTCCCGAAGCGGGGGTAAACCTTCTGGTAAATTATTTGGGAAAATATCAGAAAACTCCTGTAATAACGTCGTAAGAGGCGCTGAAGGAGTGGAAACCTGTGGCGATATAGTGCTGGTACCAATAAAAAAAATGGGTGACATGGTAGAAGATTCTCTGGCAAATTCACGATGAGATAATAACACGATGGATCCAGCGAAAGGGGATGGTGGCTGGTGTGGAATATCGGGTAAAAGAACAAATTTTACACCCTCAAAAAGAAAATTATAAGTGTTAAGACGCCCGTCATGAGTGACACCTCGATCAAATTGCCACGGTCGGCCCAATAAAATATGGCAAGCATCCATAGGGACATCACACCATATGTTATCCGTATATTTTCCGCGAATAGAGAGAGTTAATAGAACCCGCTTATCCACAACAAGATTTGTCCCACGATTGAGCGATCTAAGGTATACGGATTCGAGATGAATTTCGGTGGTGAGAGCTAATTTTTGACGACATCTGCGCAGAATAATATTTTCTCACCACCCCGAGTCAATAATAAAATGACAAACTTTACCATTAACAGTCAAAGCAAGTAGATTTGAAAATCGTTTAGCGTTGAGAAGCATGAGCATCCGTGTGAGGGAAAAACAAGTGTAATGGATAATTAAATTGTGACCTATATTCCCCATGGTGAGAAGCTCTTGGATGGGTCTCGTTGTGGATCGAATCAAAGATCGGTGGAGAGGAATAATAATGCGGTCAATCCTCCCGTGAAAAGAGCGCGAACTTCCCAATTTTGGAAAAGCTCGACGACGATGCCCAAATTCTCCACAATTAAAACATGCCCGGGCGGGTGGAAGTTGTTCGCGCGCTCTTCGTTATTGGTGGGACGAGAAGGTGGTGTGCGGGATGGAATTGGTGGCATGGTGGATGGCGCAACTCGTGGAGCATTGCGACCAGGAGGTGAAGTAAAAGGAATCAAACTCACCGAGATTGTTGACGTTCAAGTAATAAGGCTCGTTGATGGGCTTTAGAAATCGAATGGGGAGAAAACATATTTAATGTGTTCAAAAAAGTGATCGAAGACCACTGATGTAACGAGAGACAAGTTGTTCCGATGTTTCACATAAATCAATACGCATCATTAGTTGATAAAATTCCTCCGAATAACCGTCAATAGAACGAGAACCCTGGCGCAAATTCTGAAATTTTTGATAAAGCGTACGTGAATAATTTAACGGAAGAAACTCAAGATGAAGGTACTTTGTGAACTTGTCCCATGAAGTAATTGGAGATTTGCCCGCACGCAGCCGTGAGCACTTAAGTTGCTGCCACCATGCACTAGCTCGCACACGCAAATGCGTCACCATGAGTCCCACACGTCGTTAGACAGGCACAACTTTAAAATTAAGGAGTTCGTCAACAACACTCAACCAATCTAAAAAACATCTGGGTCAGACCCCCCTGTGAACTCTGATAAGTCAAGCTTAAAACCTTGTTCCCATCGGAGTGCTTCGTTCGAGAGGTGCAAAAGGGTTATCAATAGAGATTGTTTCGTCGTCATCCGAAGATGCATGGGGTGAGATACGCAAACCCCCAGCACGACCACCGCAGCGGTGATTTCCATGGCCGGCACGATCGGCCTCGCGCACAAAATTCCGACCATCATTGAGTTATGTTGTCACAAATACAAAGACACTTTGTTCTTTGGGTTTGAAGAGTTGCAATTTTGCTTGCCAACAAATCTAATTGTTGACGGATTTGCGCGTTGTCGCTTTGACATTGTTGGTCTTGTGTTGGCGGCATGGTTCAAGGAGCGTAGATCGTCTCTGGATACCAACCGATGCATCTGAAAGCCAAATAACGAAAGAACAAACAAAGTACCAGGAGGAATACGTTTCTCCTTGAGAAGGAAGATATATCAAAGTTAATATTATTCGAACCACCCACCAAAATAACACAAAGCACCTATTTATACCTAAAGAGTATTCCTCAAACAAGACTTCTATCTAAAGTATCAAATATTAAACATAAGGAAACAAATCTGCAGCAAACATAAACCTTAAGAAAACAAGGAAAATAATTATCAAGCCGCCTCATGCGCACGGCGTAGTCTCATCACCATCAGAACGTGTTGTAATCCCTATTTTATAGTGAATTGCTCCTACACTTGTCCGTCGTTTTACCTAAAATTTATTTGGGGTTTTCCACATAAAACTATTCGTGTCATTTTACCTTTATTTTTTCTCATATCACTATTGTCATGGGTTTGTTACGGTCCATAATTTCCTAACAATGGTATCAGATCCATTGGTAAGGTTACTGTTCACGGGTTACTATTCACGCGAATAGTGAAATTTGGTTCAAGTGAAAATCAATCGGGTGTGAACAAAATGATGACAAAGTTCGATGTAAAAAAGTTCAATGGGAATAATTTCTCATTATAGAAAATGAAGATTAAGGATATTTTGAGAAAAGACAATTGCTTGGTGGAAATCGAGACAGTTCCCAGATATCACCGACGATGTCAAGTGAAACGAGATGGAGGGCAATGCAATTGCGATCCGCACTTGGCACTAGCCGATGGAGTGTTATCCAGTGTGGCGAAGAAGAAGACGACAAAGGAGATATGAGATACTTTGACAACATTGTACGGTCAAGTCACTTCACAATAAGATTTTCTTAAAAAGAAAATTGTATACTCTTCGTATGGCGAAACTCCTTCGGTGACGGACCATATCAACACCTTGAATACTTTATTTTTGCAACTCACCACAACGGGGTTACAAAATAGAAGTTATTGAACGTGCAAAACTTTTACTTCAAAGTTTACCGATTCGTATGATCAACCCATCATCAATTTGACGAACAATGTTGTTTCGGACTATCTAGTATTTGATGAAATCGCGGCAGCTATACTAGAAGAAGAGAGCAAACACGAAATAAGGAGGACAAACAAACAAGTTCGCAGCAGCGGAGCTTTGGCGATGATGAGAGGAAGATCCACTTTAATATGGCTCCAGATGGGAGTCAAAATCATGGTAGATCAAAATCCATGAATAAAAATAACTGATTGAGTAATAACATGGCTCCCAATCCTTCGAGTATATGGAAAGCGGCGATCCTGGTGATCCTCATTCAAATCTGTAGAGGAAAAGTTTGAATGACGAGAGTAGAATTCCCAAATGAAGTTGACAGGGATCTTCATTGGGCACTCCATAAAAAGACGGTAACTGATTGAAGTGTATATTTTTTATCTCATAGTTCCGTGCTGCCTGTCCCAAAGTGATGCAAGAGGTCGTGGTTCTGATGACTGGGCGCGTGAACTCACGCATCGAAGGCTGGTGTGCTTCCACGTTGTTTCCGTTTTGATTATCACCCATTGTTGGCTCGTATGTTTGTTCTTCCTTTGGAACGTGATCCTGAGAATCCTCGCTACTAACAGAAGAATCGTCCTTCTCAATCCTTATACGTCTCGGAATGCATTGAATATCGTCTACGAAAGGCGCAAGCTCCAGGTTGAGATTTCTACGTCCTTGCATAAACAAACATAGAAAAACAAATCAAACGTACCTGTGGAATAAGGTAAAAAGCAAAAAGCAAACAAAAAGGAATCTTAAACTAAAAACACGTAAAAATAGATACAATAATTATTACGCCTAAAGCCCTCCCGACAACGGCGCCAAAATTTTGTTCGACCGCTAAACACCTATAAAGTCTAACAATTCTCGCAAGAGAACGAGATCAATCGTATGGTAGCAAGTTGACCACAAGTCTTTTCTCAAGAAAGACTTAGCCGGTAAATAATTATTATATATCACAATAAACAAAAAGTAAATCCTAAACACTCTAACCAAATTTGTGATTTTTAATAAACTAAAGAAAAATAATTAAGAAGACAATAATAATCAAACTAAACACGAGTAAACTTTGAGATAAATATATGGATGAAAGTCTAGGATTTATGATTCATTTCATCAAACTCACAAGCGAATATCAACTAATTGATCATGCGGGTAACAAATATAACAATTATGTAAAAATAAGGCCTAGATCGATAATTCATGTATTCACATTATGGCTATCCCAACATAATTTGCTATTTTCATTAAGCCCAGGGTTAGATAATACATCTCCGATTCATATCTAACCCCGAATAAATTTAGTCCAGGAATAATATCTTCTATCGATCTCAATTATTCCCCAAAATAATCAAAAGTTGATCGGACAATCAATTATCAAATGAAACAATTCATTCAGAAAGAAAATCAATTAATCAATACTCATACTTGTTTGTTTGAATCAAATCATCATAATCATAGAACAAGAAAATAGTCCATGCTTGGGGATAAAATCACAATCTCAATTGAAGGAAAGAAAATAATCATATATATAATCATGCAACAATAATAATCACCCAATAATTGAAATCGGATAAAAGAGATGAAGAAATCTTACTCTTTGATTAAGAAGCAAAATTATAACTTCAGGGGAAGAATCCAAGCAATCTCAATGTTGAATGGAAGAAAAAAGTACCAAAAATTAAAGTCTGAAGTGTTAAGAATGAAGGTGTGTCGAAAATAGGGGCTCCCAAAGTCCTATTTATAAGCCCTGAGTCCTAACAAGGTGGAAGAGCAAAAATCGAGAAAAAAATCGAAATTTCGTGTTTAGCACGACACCGCTACAAGGCCACGCATCGCAAACTGCCGTCCTTCCACGCGCGCCACGCGGCCGCATTCTCGCGCGCTACGTGGTGGCTCGCGCGCCGCGCCATGCTTTGTCGGGCCGACGTTTGTCTTTATGCTCCATTTTTCATCCGTATTCGAGCCTCTTTTCATCATAACCTATAAAAATGACAAAAACACCCTACATAATACTCGACCATATAACCAATACTTAAAGCTATGTAAATATGCATAACCACACACAAAATAAAACAAAAAACACACAAAAATAATACTGAAAAACCTGCAAAACAGAGAGTGTGATATAGTTTCTCTTTGTATTTAGAGAGAAAATGTTGTAATCTCTATTTTATAGTGAATTGCTCCTACACTTGCCCGTGGTTTTTACATCAAATTTATTTTGGGGTTTTTCACGTAAAAATATTCGTGTCATTTTACCTTTATTTTTCTCATATCACTATTGTCATGAGTTTGTTCTGATCCATAATTTCCTAACAACTACGCTAGAGCTTGTTTGGAACATTTGAATGACAGCTCATGTAGTTATAAACAAAAGTGAAAAATAATTGAGAGTTAGAAGTTGATAGCGTTTTAGATTAGTAGTTCGAAATTAATTAAGTTAGTAGGGAGTGTTTTGTAAATAAATTGCAAGAGAACTTTTCCATATTCCACGATAATAATGTTTATGGGTATCTTATTTTGGTCCTCCAATTAACTTCATCGGCCACTAGTGACAAGGACCAATAGTAATCATGAGCATGCCATAATGATCCATGGAAAATAATACTCAATCACAAGGATTCGAAATATCTATGTGTAGGAAGAAGATGTATATAATATTCTTAAAGGAGCTTCACTTTTTCTATGTACAGATTCCTCAAGATGTAACTTTCAACTAATCATTGGAGATTAGCCTATGGAGCCCCTCGAATTAAAGGCATATTTTGAAACTTTATTCATTGGGTCATAATCCCTCTCAACTTTCTCAAGTTTTTCTGTGCTTTGCCAAGAAAAATTTCATCTTTAATGTGAAAATCTAAATCTGGCCTTACTAAGTATGTTTTGGATCCATTGTGTTAAAAGATGCATTTCACCTTTTATAAATAAAGGACACATGTCCTAAAGAGGGGATCAACACATGTCCTAAAGGGGGACCCGCAAAATTCTTATACACGCGGGGCGACCTCAAATCAATTTCCTTTGATTCCAAATTATATACACATAAAGTGCGCATTTTACTTGGCCCAAATGCGGCCACATGTCTACAACTTGTGATGTGGATCTTTGGTGGGATGCATTTTGCTTATAAACGCCACTTGCGCATTTTTCATCCTAGTTAGTATCTACACAACTAATTCTATGAGAAAACCGAAAACTCCCAATTGGAGTTGATGATGTGGCAGCTACACCATCATATTTCGTCCAATTTCTGAATTTTTGCCATTTTTGTTCTTAATCGTGCCATATTTTTTAAATTAATGTCATATTTTGTAAAGTGAAAAATAAAAGCACTAAAATGTCAGTGCCTGCAATTTAGCCCCTTTGGGTTGAACATTGTTCGAGATCTTTGTTTACCGATCAATTAGTATATTCTGAATTCTAGAAATGAAAGACCTAAATTGAGCCAAGCATAGATTTCAGCCGACAATAGGACCATAACTTGGGGATACCCTAATGGCCCTAATCCACTTGCTTATAGAACCAATAGAATCGAACATCCAATGCCTTAAATTCTGCTGTGTCCAAAAGCTTCTTAAAAAGCACAGGTATTTATGTTCACTCCACTAAGCTCGATTTATCAACATAGTGGTCATCCTTCTTGACACTCTGACAAAGGACTAATCGTTCGTTAAAAGCTCGTTTGGAATTGGTTCGTTGACTAACAAACCAAGCTTGAGCATATTTTCTCGTTCGTGAAAATATAAAGTTAAATTTCAGCTAACTCGACTTCGATAAGTAAAAAAAAAAATAATAAAATATATATAAAAATATCAAACTACTCAAACTCGATCGTGTTCAACTCGACTAAAACTCGTTCGAGCTTAATTCGATAAATAATCAAACCAAACACAAACACAAATTTTGACGCTCGAACAATATTATGTTCGACTCTACTTGATTCATTTACATCCCCAATTAGACTCAAACTCGGGTAATTTTTGTAATTAAACCTTACATACCACTAGCTTGAAATGCTCAGTGGTATCATTAACCCTTCATAAGGGTGTTAACCAGGCTTCAACTCAGATCTTTCGGTTTTTTGAAATTCTCCAACCAAGATCTCAACTTATTAAAAAAACCTTACATATAATTGATAAACATTATCATCCATGAAACATGTTAATCTAAGGGGAAAAAAATCATTTTTCTTCTCACTTTGCCTACTCTTTTTTCCTTTTTATCCTTGGTGGGGCTAAATTTTAGTGGGGCTAAGGGATGATTCTACAAGCCTGGCTATGAAGAGTACAACAGAACAAAGACCCAGCCCAGTTCCAAATGAAACTCCTTATCTTATAAGATATTTTCTTCAGGATTCCATGCCAAGAATCAAAATGGAATAAAAGGGTAAATCAACCCAAATATACCTTCTGTACTTTGTATAAGCCCAAAACTATTTTCTCCTAAAAACAATGAACCTAAATCAAAAAGATTCTTGCACACTACTGATTTTTACTTGCAAAAGATTCTGCATGATATGGTTATGTCAGCAAGAATATCATTGGTACATCTTCATCATGGACCATGGGATGGACTCTTTTGAGATCAAATTATCTATTCTTGACATTAGTGAAGTAATTAATAAGAAACTGCTAACCTTAAAATTATAGACATTGATATATGAAATATAGGTTAAGTTACAATACTACCCTTCATGTTTAGCTTAATTACAGGAAAAATCCAGCTAATTGTCTTTCAAAATTATGAATATTTTCTTAAGTACACATACCTCATTGAGGTTTGTATATACTTAACAAATATCTCCTCTTTGTTAAAACAACAACAAATATTTAGGGGCTATTTGTAATTTATAAAAAGAATTGTAATCTTTTTTTGTAATTAGCCTAAATTTGAAGGATATTTCAATAATTAACCCGAAAATAAAACACCAAAAAATTATTCCCAAGGTTCACAATAATAGCTAAGCATGGAGAAAACAGGACATTATCCAAAAAATTGATAAGGCTTGTGATTGAATATACTTTCATTTGGGAACTACAACATAAATGACATTAGTAAAAAAATGTGTTGGCACTTTTTATATAAAGTTTTATAGTAATGTAATATTTGATATGAAATTTTTATATTACAATATTTATGTAACACTTTTGTAGACTATATCAATATGTAACACTTATATGTAACACTTTTATATAATTAACACTTTTTAAGTATCACTTTTTTTTTGTTATTTCTTTTGTAAACTAATGAAATATGATAACAATTTTTCAATATGTAACGCTTATATGTAACACTTTTATATAAGTAACACTGTTTTAAGTATCACTTTGTTTTGTTATTTCTTTTGTAACGCAAATATATCACTTTATTTAAGAAGACTCTTGGCAACACTATATTTTATTGATTGTAAAATTTTTTTCACCTATATTTTAGTAACACAAAATTATATAACTATCATTAAATCATTAAAAAGATTTATTTAATTAATTGATGTCACCAAACCTAAAAATTGTATTCATGTACTTTATTTTTTAAAGCAAATTTTTGTTTTCTTTTTAAAAGTATTTTAGTTTTGCTTTTATTTTTTATTTAATTTAATGACAATTAATTAACATATTAATACCGACGGAAAATGCATATTTATATTTTATTATAATATTATTTATTTAGTTTTTAATTTTTACTTAAAAAATAATTACCAATGAAAAGTGATGTTGGTAAAATATGTGGTGGAAATTTTTTTCGGAAGAAATTATTTTTTGTTATTTTCTTTATTATTTAATTTTTTTATTGTTAGAACTTTTTATCCCAAATCTAAATTATTTTTATATTTTTATATATTTTTATTTTTACCGATTGAATATTTATCATTCGGATAAATTTATTTTATATATTTTTGATATTTTTAATTTATTGTGTCCTTTAAAATATAATATAATATGATTTTCAAACTATATACTATACAATATAAAATTTGATTATATACAATGTATAATATAATTTAATACATATATTGTAAAATATAATCTTTATTATATAAAATATATTATATGTACATATAATATATATATATATATATAGGAGAGGGTTATATGAGACCACCTCTTAGGGTAAGTCCATAGGGACCAATTCTAGCCACATATCTAGATTTTTCAATGGTTGTGATTTTAGAGCTAAAAATTAAGATTAAATGTTGGTAATTAGAGAAAGGGGTAAATTAGTCATCCTACAAAATTACCCATATTCATGGGATTCTGTTCACATTATGATCACACAATCTATGCAAATCTCACGTCAAATTCAACGTGAACAAATATCATCTTTCTTCTTCTTCAATTAAATAAATATTTAATCATTCATCATTTTTCTTCAACGAATTATCACGTGAAAAATGCTGCGAAGTAATTGCCATAGTTGCTAGAGCTTGACTTGATTCAAAGTTTGCTTATGAAGATGTAATTTGTTGCTTGTGTAGATGTGTCATGGTTTATATATCATTAACTACATAAGCAAGTCATAAGCAACAATCCAATACTACATAAAACAATCCGATACTACATAAGCAATAAATATACATAAACTTATGCACTCATTTTTTAACTACATAAGCAAGTCATAGCAACAAAAACCCATACTACATAAGCAACAAGTTATACTATTATAAGCAACGAATATACACTAATTTCTACATTAACTACATAAGCAAGTTATAAGCAACAAACTCATACTATATAAGCAACAAGTCTATATTTTTACAAATAATATAAACTATTTTTACTGAATACATTAACTACATAAGCAAGTCATAAGCAACAAACTCATACTACATAAGACGATATTCTATACTACATAAGCAATGAATATACAATTACACATGCATCATAGATACATTAACTACATAAGCAACAACCCTATACTACATAAGAAAGTTTTTTTTTTTTTGAAATCGTTATTGGAGAGAGAGTGTGCGTGAAGAGTTTTGAAATCGCGTGAAAGAGGGAATGAAATCTTAGTAACGATTCTAAAGTGCCAAATTACCACCCTACCCTTTTTAATTGCGAAACAAAAAAAAAATAAACATAAAAAACAACCCTAAAAATTTGGACCACCCAAAATTGTTGATTTATGGTTAGGATGTGTCCCCATGGACTCACCCCAAGTAGGAGGACCTATTTGATCCATATCCTTATATATATATATATATATATATATATGTATGTGTGTGTATGTGTATATATAAAATAAAACAAAAATTGTAATAAGAATCAACTTAACTTATTGGCAAATAAATTGCTACTTCCATACATAACACATTTTCAAGTGTTCATCGAATCTACTTGGTGGCAAAAATAATATTTCTACGGTCTACAAAAAAGTGTTACATAAGATTCATATGTAACACTTTAAAGTATTTTTTTAAAGCGTTACAAATATAAAAGTGTTACATAAGATTCATATGTAACACTTTAGAAATATTGCTTCAAAGTGTTACCAATAGAAAACTTAATTTAATACTTAGAAAAATGTTACTAAAAGCTAATAAAAGTGATACCTTAGACTATAGGTAGCATGTCTACGTCATAAAAGTGCTACATATTGTCTATAGTAACATTTTATTTCGGCCATTAGGTAGCATTTTTTTGAGTGTTACCTAATGTCATTTATGTTTAATGAAATTTTCTTTTATAGAGAATAATATGAAAAAAATTGTTAGGGAGAATAAAGTTTTTAGAAATGTAAATGGATATGAAATGATAATATAATGATGAAAGATGATGTGATATAAAAATAAAAAATAATAATTGAATATAATTGATAGTTAAATATAGATGTGTGAGTGAATAAGAATAGTGAAACTAATAAGAAAATGTATAATAATTATTTGAATGGTGTAAGAAAAGTGAGAAAATATGAAAGTGAGTGAATAGTGTACTTTTTTGAAAATTTTGAGATAAATATATTACATTTCTAGGTAAAAATAGATCTTTGATGTTAAAAGTGAATTTTTTTAGATATCCAAGCACAACCTCTAAGACCTTCTAAAACCTAAAATTCTATTTTGGAGCAACTTTTATATTAAAATAATATAATTTATGTATCGGACTTTACATTCATCTCAAATCCATCTCATTCAAATTTTGCATTAAAGCAAATGTTTCCTAAATATACCTTGTTATTCCATCCACAACATATTATTTAATTAATGTTTATTAACATATTAACATAAATGCATATTTTGTTAATTAAATAATATTTTACATTAAAAATTAGTTTTAGTAATATAAATAATTTCTAGATAATATAAATGTTGGTAAAATATGTGGTGGAAAGGTTTCTTTTAGGAAGAAAATGGCTAAGTGTATGGTTTAGTCGATGCCTCAATTGAATCAAATCTCTTGCAAGACGAAAATGGCCCGAATACTTGAGTGCTTATACTCGGTCCGGCCGCCTACAAGATTTCGACTTTTTACATTTTCGGTTATATTTCTTCTCCAAAGAGTCCCACTAGCAAAATTGAACAACAACGAACAACAAGTTGTTCTTAACTTTCAAAACTTTTGAAGGTAGGATGTCAATATGCTCAAATGCGTAAATGACAAGTTTTATCTTTGGATTTCGTGTGTTTTCAATCCGGAGGGTCGATAATTATAGGCCTCGGTGCCTCCTCATATGGAAATATCGGACAAACTTTTGGCGTCGAAAAGACACATTTTGCACTTACCATCTCTTCAAGTCGGGGAGAACGAACCGCGACTTTCGCCATGAGCGGGGCGCGCGCCAACCTTGAAAGCTGTCTATCGTCTTGAAAGCTCGAACTACGACGAGTAGGACGACCAACGACCGCGGGCGTGCTTCAACCCGTTGTTCCGAACGTTCAAGCTTGGAAAATCATTTAATTAATTACGAAAATTAATTAAATCCATTTAATTAATTACAAAAATTAAATAAATATTTAATTTTAAAGGTTTTTAGTCCAAAAAGAATAAGAGGCCTTGAAGCCCAAGACCAAGTCCAGGCCCATGGCCCGCGACCCGCCCGGGCGACCCGGGGGGCGGCAGCGCAGCGTGTGTGCTTTGAACCAAACCCACAAACATTTAGGTCCTCACCCCTTTAAAAACTTGGTGTGCCCCAAGGGCCCAAACTCATTTGTCTAACTTGGGATATATTTAGTGTATAAACTTATCCTATTTTCCTATGTGGAATGGAGCATCTCTCCTTCCCCACATTTTTCATTTTCCATACCATTTATTTGCATTAAGTGGCTAACTTCTAGCATTAATTTCTCATTCACCCCTAATCGATTTTGAGAAATTCCAAATGCTATTATTATCTACTCTCTTAGTAGAAATTTTACAAATAATATAATTCCATTTTTCACAAATGGAAACCACTTAATTATTTGGTCAAAATCGGGTCAACACCCATTTCTCAAAGACCAAAATTCCAACAATCCCCCATGAATAAAATTAATGCATTCGTAAAATTCATTATTAACTAATATCAAAGTTCCTAAAATGGTTAAAAAAAATAACAATCATGAGTATAAATACAAATTAAATGTGAATAATTTTACCTTGAAAATATACAAATAGAGTAAAATACTGCGGATTTTTTTTTGAGGAAAAGATGTAATTTCATGTCTTGAACTACTCAAATAGTTCCAACGGTAAAACAACAAGATGGGGATATCCAATAACAACTCTAACAGAGGACATATTCTCACGTTGTGTCTATTTATGAGCTTGATCATATCTTAGATTCATAAGTGTTCTTTGAATGTTGACCATTACTTTCAGGATATATGGTGATCTCCTATTGAAGAGTATCCTGCCATACTCCACCTTCGGATAGAATCATTAAAAGTCTTAAACTTAACCTCACCAATTCAAATTGGTTACATTCACTTGGATGTATCGAGAATGAGCTAACACATTTTCCAAGGTATTGGTGACTCAACATTCATAACTTAGTTGTCCCATTGAACCAAGGTCTTGGGATCTCCAATTCACAACTGGGTTACCGCTATGAACATTCTTTAAGTTGTGGATTTTAAACCCATTTCAAAGAACACGGTTGATCTCGATTTATGCCTTTCGTAAAGAGGATCCGCGAAAGTTTTCCTTTGACTTCACGTAGTCAACCGAAATAACCCCATTGAAATCAACTGTTTATTGGTATTATGTCTACGACAAAACGTCTAGATTACCTCTTTCCTTTCCAAGAAAGGATACCTTTAATAAATACAACATTTCTTGATTTAATGATCGGTACCATCACTTATATCATAAATGCTTTGATTTATTTCATTAGTCTTCTACTTTTTCCAAAGCACCCCACATTTCAAGGATCTCCTTTATGTCGTTTGATAAAAAGTAAAGCTCCCTTTCAACTTGTGACGATATCTTGTTTAACACAAGATCATCCAATCAGCAGGCTCTTATGGTGACTCCATGGCCATTTTTTATTTTATTTTGTTAGAACATTGTCCCGATAAAAATGTTTAGAATGTCGTTCTACCGGAATCTTGAGGTCCCAACACTCCATCTTTTACATGGTGTATAACCTTTGATGTTATCACATCTTTAGTAAGACACATCTTTAGTAAGACTTAGATTCAACTATTACGTGATAGGCCGCGGACTTTAGTGTTACAACACTTTTGGTAAAGTGCACCTCATGCAAATGTAGTTTCGGTGTTTACAACACTTTTGGAACACCTTCGGACATCTAAAAATCAATTAGCCTCCACTGGTGTTCCACAAAATGGTCATACCCCCACATTTGCTCAATTTTCACTTCCATGAAGAAGTGTCTTCATCGATCAACATTGAACTATCAAATCCTCAAGCCCCATTTCGGTTGGGCTTGTGCTGAGGTAGTTCTAAAATCTTTTCACGAAGGTCACAATTTTTCGAAATAAAGATCCGGATTTGGAGCGACTTTTTGAGCATCATCCCTTAATAAGCCTACTGCTTTCCAAAATATGATCTCAATTTCTTGACTGGCTAATCACCGTCTTGTGTCAACCATCTTATACTTGAAAATTTACAATTTGGGAAATTTCTTTGATTTGGAGATCTTCGACTCAACAGGGGATATTTCTTTCCAAAGAGTCCCCAACTCTTTTTTTGATAGCCATATTAAAACTATAGACGTTGTATAGGGTATCATCTAGCCCATTCAAAACATAATTTTGCCCATTCAAAACATAATTCCGACATAGAAATCAAGTTTCTTTTTATCCCAAGCATCCACACGATTCTCCGGTTCGTTGCTTTGAATATCATCATCACCAAATATTAGAAGCGTTCCTCCTTCGTAAAATGGGAATGGCCCAAAGTTTTGTCACGTAGAACATCATTCTTTGCCATCTCTTGAAGATAAATTTTTTCCCTCCAACGCCATGAAGTTTACTCGAACTCTTCTTTGATGCTCGAAAAACCTATTTCTTGCTTTTACCAATGACAAGCGTAAAATGCCTGGTATTTCCCATGGTGCTTAACAACCCGTTTCATGCTCTAAGATCGAGAATAAATAACAACAAGTTGTTCTTAACTTTCAAGCTTTTGAAGGTAGGATGTCAATATGCATTTAATTACAAAATCATTTAATTAATTACAAAAATTAATTCAATATTTAATTTTAAAGGTTTTGGTCCAAAAGAATAAGGCCCTTGAAGCCCAAGCCCAAGCCCAAATAGCCCCGTGCTCACGACCGGCGCGAAGAAAAGGTGGGAGATGCCAGGACCCGTGTGCTAATGGAACCAAACCCACAAGTATGTTTTACCCCTTTAAAAACTTGTCCTATAAAAGACCCAAACCCATTTGTCCGATGATAAATAAATTATGTGGCAAACTTATCCTCATTTTCTACTAGGAATCAATGAAGCATCTTCTTTCCCATTGAAAAAAAGAGAATGATTTTCCATACCATTTATTTGTATTAAGTGATAAAATATTAATTTCTCATTCAAAACCCCATGGAATCGATTTTGAGAAATTCCAAATGCTATTCTTATCTACTCTCTTAGTAGAAATTTTACAAATAATTTAATTCCATTTTTCACAAATGGAAACCACTTAATTATTTGGTCAAAATCGGTCAACACCCATTTCTCAAAGACCAAAATTTCAACAATAAATATATATAATTAAATTCCCTAAAATTTATTATTCAGAACTAATATCAATAGTGTAAATGGTTAAAAAAAAACAATATAAATATAAACACAAATTAAATGTGAATAATTTTATTGAAAATATACAAATAGAGTAAAATAGTGTTGCCTTCATTTTGGCTCAGGGAATAGCGCAGTGGTTGGGGAAGATTTCACTCAATTTCTGACACAAAAAGGTAGTTTTAGCGACATGTTTGAAATGACCTAACTAAAAAGACTCGTGTTTTCCACCATTTTTACAACGTTTAAGCCTAAAACAATCTCAAGTATAAAGTACATCATGTAAGTCGGTAAGTCCATATTAAAACCATGACTATAAAGTGGTAAAAAATGTGAATATCTTTCGACCGTAACAAAATCTACAATTTTGGAAGATTCTCAATAATTTAAGTGATAAATACAAAATTTCACAAGTTTTGACACGACACGGACCTGTACGTTATAAGCGGGTTAGAGTTAAAGCTTGATTGGTTCGAGTTAGAATCAATGGGGCCAAAATAACACGAATGATAAATATGTCGGGTTAGGGTTAACTTGAGTAGACACGATTAACCCATATAACACAATAGTACTATTATTACGTTGTTTCTTATAATATTTTTTGACTGATAAATATTGTTGTTAGTATAATGATTGAACTTTAATAAATTATCAAATGCATGTAAATATAAATTTTAGATTAAACTTAAGTAATTAACTCACACGACGCCTATAACTCATATAAATATAAATAACTCATAAAATAGATGAATAATATAGATTCTTAATATATACGATCATTTTGAGTCGATTCGAAAACACGAATAATAAATGGGTTGGGTTAGGTTTGAAAAACCTAACACGAATAACATGAATTTTATGTCTTGACACGACACGCGAAACTAGGCACGACACGAATTGACACCCTTATTCCTTATGAAATAAAACCATATCAAACAAAATGTATGGTAGTAAAAAATCAGCAGTAAATCGAATATTTTTTTTTTTACTTTGAGTAAATGTAGGAAAATACTTTTTTCCTGCACGGGGATGACCAAATTATACAAATAGGAAAAGAAGAATAATTGTACCAGATTTCAGCTGGACAGCTATAAGTTCTTGGAATATTTGTTAAGGATGAAATAGGCTGGAGAAGACAAAAAGTCCTTTGTACACAGCTTCATAATTTTCTCAACCTAACATTAATTTTTCGAACAGATTATAAGAAAATCATTTGTACGAAGTATGGATAGGATTCTGTATGTGACCCTTTGGAAATTCTTGCAGAACTGATGTTATTCTTCGTACCACATTAAGTAAAAACCATCCTTCTTTCTTTTGTTCCCTTTTGAGTTTGAGACTTTTAGTGAAACTAGGAAGGTTATAAACTTACAACATTGGATACAATCTTTGAATCTTTTGATAATGTGGTAAATGACAAAAATTATCCCTTATGTTTGATGAGCTAATTAATTACATAAGTTATTAGTTAATTTCAAAATCACAAATACTCTTTTAAGCATTTACTTTTTTAGCACAATTAATCGGAGGGAGGAAAAAGTACAATTTGTAAAATGAAAACAAATACAGGAGTATTTGTAATTTTAAAAAGGGTAAATTTCAATTTGCCTCATGAAATGTGTAAGTTTATCTCACTTTGCTTCATAAACTTTATTTATAATATTTGACCCCATGAACTTAGTGTTTTTCTTACATCATACCCCAAGTAGATGGTAAAGTGTATAAAAATATTAAATTCAGGGGGATAAAATGTCACTAAAAATTATGGGGGCAAAATGTAAAAACTCGTAAAATAATTAGGGGTTTAGTATAATTAACCCTTTTAAAAAAGGAATAATTACAAAAATATTACCCATCAGGTTTAGCCTAATTACACAAAAACTCCAATTATCTTTTAAAATTACAAATAATCCATAAACAAGTACTTTTCTTTTAAGGTCTGTAGAGTATGCAATTTTGTAAGCTAAAAATAAATGCAATGGGTATTTTTTTGGTAATTAGACTAATTAAATTAGGATTTTTGTAGTTAGACTACATATCAAGAGTGTTTTTTTTTTTTTTATATATATATAATTAACACTCATGGCTTTTATGATTCTTGTACTAGCTATGTGGATTTTATGAGTAAAACTTTTGTCTAGTGGTATGTATGCTTGTTCTTGAAGCAACTATGCCAATCAAAGAAGGAAACTAGGCAATCCCAATAAACCAACCATGTGAAAAATTGGTGATTAGATGAGTTAAACATATACTAAAAGAAGGAAGTCCAAACACCAAACAAGGGATTTTACAGATTTCATGTTTTGTAGATGGTTTCTTGTTTGACCCACATAGACTAGTGAAATAGTTGGAACATGATTCTTTCAGTTCCATTCATTAAAATACAACACTTACACACTTAATCATGATCCAGAAAATATAAAATAATTAAAGATCAAGATGATAATGACAACTAATAATTGTGACAAAGAAAATTGAATTCATTACTCGTGTCTTGAGTGGGACAACATTATAACAGAAGATTGTAAAGTTCTTGTTTGTTCCTGCTTCAATTTTGTGGTTCTTAATCAGAAAAATCACTAAAATTCTTCAGATTGTGTGAACTTTATAGGGATAGTTACAAAAAACTACCACCCAGCCCTCAGATTTAATCTAATTATAAAGAACTCAATTATCTTTTAAAATTATAAATACTCTTTGATATTTGTTTCCAAATTACTCCCTCATGGAGGAGGTATAATTTGTTAGGTAAATAAAACCTCAAGAGGGTGTTTAATTTGTAACACTTTAAAATGTATTAGTAATTTTTAAAGATAATTGTAGTTTTTTGTAATTAATTAGACTATATACCTCGGGGGTAGTTTTAGTAATTATCCCAACTTTATAAGGATAATTACTAAAATTGCCACTCCGGTTTAGTCTAATTATAAAAACTTAGTTATCTTTCAAAATTGCAAATACTCCTTTACAATCTGTTCTATTTTACTAAATTGCACCATCAAGAGCGAGGGGGAATTTATTAGGTAAATACAGACCTTAAGAGTCAAGAGCATTTTTAGAATATTTTAAGGGGTATTTGTAATTTTGGACCATAACTATTTTTTTTTATAATTAGACTAACTTCACAGGTAACTTTTCTAATTACCACAACTTTATATGCCCAACTGGCATGACCCCACCTCATTCCCTCCTCTGGAGCCTATAAAAGAGCAGCATTTTTCCACCTCTTTTGCCACCATCTCACCCCTTCTTGACTTGAACTCCTCTTCTTAGATTCTTCTTGGAACATCATTCTATTTTTATTTTTTTCTTCAAATTCCAACTAAAATTACAGTTTTATCCAATGGCATCAAGCTCCATGGGCCGTGGTTGGACAGCCAAGGAAAACAAAGAATTTGAGAAGGCCCTAGCGGTTTACGACAAGGACACGCCCGACCGGTGGCTCAACGTGGCTCGGGCCGTCGGGGGTCGAACCGTAGAAGAGGTGAAAAAGCATTATGAAGTGCTTGTGGAGGATGTCAAACGTATAGAGAGTGGTAAAGTGCCATTTCCTAACTATAGGACCACTCGGGAAGAAGAAGTTGGTGATAACATAAGGTACTAACTAGTCCATGTATATCGAATATTTTCTTAAATATACATTTCAAATTAATTATAGGGATATTTACAAAAATATCTCCGATGTTTGGGCTAATTACAAAAAAATCCAGACATGTTTCAATATTACAAAAAAAAAACCTAAGATTTGATTTTCAAAAATCTTTAGTTTTTTTAATTAGCTGGACCCTCAGGTTTTTTTTTTTAATTAATCCCTTAATTATATACACGTAACGTACATCACCAGTTGGATTTTTCTATTCCATTATACTAGATTGCTAGATAATAAATATCACATTTATAATTATGACATTATCTCTTGTACACCATAGCCCCACTTAACTTTTTTTTCCTTTTATTATTATTGTTATTTATCTTGAAAATCTATATACTAATAAAGTAATTAGGTTAAAAAAATAAAATGTGCCTTCAGTTAATTATTTTTATATAGATAATTTTACTTATTTTGTGCCTCCTTATAAAAATAAAAATCTAGATCCGTCATCTGTAATTGTAATTTGTACACGTGACAATCTTGTGTAAATGCACATGCATGTGTGATATATGAAAAATGAAAATAGTTATGACAAAATTAATTATATTAGAATATCAGAATTGATTTTCGAGTAACTAATAATATATTATAAGGTCCCCTAATGGTCCTCAAGTGGTACTATATAGTATGTTACGTACATATCACCAGCCACATTTTTTTCTGTTTCAAGTCATTTTTTCCAGCTTCACTTTGTTGTTTTTGCATTGCCCTTCTGTAGTTCTGCCTAATTATAGCTACCTTAATTAGATGCAAATACCTAAAACCCTCGTAACGTTTTTTTTTTCCTTTTTTTCCCCCTAATGCATGTTATATGATATGTTTTAATTTCGGTGGTTTATATTAAATTTAGGCAGATGATGATATGTTATCGTGCATGGATGAGCGACACACTTATCTAACACGCGCTCGAATTACGTTTTCAATTTTTTATTATTTTTCTTCCAAACACATCCTTAAAAAAATAACACACGAGTACAAATTAAAGATTACAATATGGACAAAGGTAGCTTCATTTAACGCCACAAAAGAGCCTTTCTCTGGTGGCCCCTTCTAAGATACACGTAGTTATCAAATGATTCACATTACCCAATTTTTTGCACTTAATTTTTCACGTGTTTTCTTTTTTTTTTTTTTTTTGGAATATATTTATGAAATATATGTTTACTCTTAAAGTGCTCTTAAATTGTTTAATCATCTAAAATGTATAAATTTTATATGTAGTTGCCATGCAGGAGGAAAATTAAATCTGAAGCTGCGATATTGAAGATGGACTACATGATCTACATATTAATAGAGGCAGCAGAAATATTTGAGAAAATCACATGTTATTGTGATTTTTTTCCTCATATATATTGGTCAAGTTGTATTTAAAATTCAACTTGTCTATTTATAATATAGTTTCCATTTAATGTTGTTTGAATCTAATGTATTGATGACTTGTCCGAGAGGAAGCATTATATTTGAATTGCGTACCTTTAGTATAAATGAAGTTAGCTGGTGTTCCTCGCCAACGGTTTTTTTTTTTTTTTTCTTCTTGTAAATACCTCAATTGATGATTATTAGTTCTAATTTCACGGAGAAACGGAAATAAGTACCTTAAATTATAAGGTTTTTTTAAGCAACCTTAAAATTATAAGGTTAAAAAGCGATGTAAGGTATTAAATACTAGAGCATTGATAGTGGATATTTGATTTAACTCGATCGATCTTTAAGCGTATTAATGCATTTTAAATAATTTTTTAATTTTTATAAATAAAACAATTGGTAGAGTATATGTTAAAGTGTTCAAACTTCCATGATTTTTATTCAGGTAATTATTATATTTTAACAAATAGTTCATGCTAAAATAAATTTTCGAATTTAACAAAAAGTCAAAAATATACAAAAGAAACTGAAAGAATACCTTGTTTGTCCAATTTAATATGTTTACATCTCTACTTAGAATTGACATCAAAATCAATTAATGACAGGATCAGGTTGAAGAAGAAACAAGAAAAAAAATTCATCATATTATATATATATATATATATATATATATGATATTGATCAAATAGGTCCTCCTACTTGGGTGAGTCCATGGAGACACATCCTAACCATAGATCAACAATTTTGGGTGGTCCAGATTTTTAGGGTTTTTTTATGTTTATTTTTTTGTTTCAACGCAATTAAAAAGGGTAGGGTGATAATTTGACACTTTAAAATCAGTTACCAAGATTTCATTCCCTCTTTCACGCGATTTCACCCACTCTTCACGCATACTCTCTCTCCAGCGTTTCAGTTCCAAAAAAATTTCTCTGTTGCTTATGTAGTATAGGGTTGTTGCTTATGACTTGCTTGATAACATTACTCTTCCTTATGACTTATCAGAAGAAATGCACATCACTGATAAGCACAAGAGTGATAAGAGCATCTTTGATATAAAGACAGGTTCATCATGAAGATTTATCAAAGCACAAGATTGCAACAAGTGTCATCATCTTGGATTAGGATAGTACAAGTTTGTTACACAAAATATTCCTTTTGGATATGATTTGTTGAGCTTATCTTATTTGTAATCTAGCTATAAATACCAGGCTGTACTATTCAATCATTATCAATCAAAAACTTAATTCTGCATATTCCATATTGTACCTACAATGGCCGTTCTATTTTTACTGTTTCATTGGTGTCCTTTTCATGGTATCAGAGCAGGCTGGCCCTGTCTCTGATATCCTCCTCTACCTTTTGTTCATTCTCCTTTGCTGTACACCATGGTAGGCTCTACAGACTCTACCACCACTTCTACAGCTGCCTCTACTCAAATCACCATTGTTCAACCTCAAAACCAACTGGTATCCACAAAACTTGATGAGTCAAACTTTCTCATATGGAGACAACAAGTTTATACTGCCATCAGGGGATATGGCTTGGAAGATTTCATCACCCAAGCTAACAACAAACCCCCTGAGCTCATTACTGATGCTGAAGGAAAGGAAATGTCTAATCCCAGTTTTATTGCTTGGCAAAGACAAGATCAACTTCTTGCCTCATGGATCTTGTCCTCTCTTTCTGATAGTATTTTAACTCTGATGGTTGGTTTAGACTCTGCAAAAGAGATATGGCACACTTTAGAAACAAATTTCACTAGCCAAAATCTTTTTAAAACAAATGCAAATTTGAAATTGCAACTTCAAACTTGAGGAAAAATAACATGTCTGTCAGAGATTATTTGAGCAAAATAAAAGGTTTATTTGATGCTCTAGCAACTGCAGGCAAGAAAATAGATGAATCAGACCAAGTAATGCATATTCTTGGAGGCCTAGGTAGTGAATATAACTCTGTTGTGGTTAGTGTGTCATCTAGACTTGAGCCCTATACTGTGCCACAAATTCAGGCCCTATTACTCAGTTTTGAATCCAGATTGGAGGCCATTACCACTGCTACTGACAACATAAATACTGATGGATCCATACCTATGGCTAATGCTATCACTCAGCAGCCATCCAGGAGAAATGGTCAACAACAATTCCCTTCAAACTTCAGAGGCAGATTTCCTTTCGCTAGAGGTGGCAGAGGTGGCTCTAGAGGTGGATTCTTTAGAGGCAGGGGAGGCCGTAACGGAGGAAATAGGATGATTTGTCAAGTTTGTCAAGGTTCTGGGCATACAGCTGATAGATGTTGGTATAGGTATGACTCTACCTATTCATGGGGGAGCAATCCACCTATTCCAACTCAAACACAAGCCCTTCACGAAATCTGAGTCAATCTAGCTCAATATCAGACTCAGCCCCATGCTTCCACTTATGCACCACCCTCTGATACTGCTTCCTTTGATAGCAACTGGTACCCTGACTTAGGGGCAACCAATCATGTTTCCAATGATCTGAGTAATCTTAACATTGCAGCTGAATATCATGGCAACAATAGAGTGCAAATGGGTAATGGCACAGGTGAGAATATTGCTCATATTGGCACTGGTTACTTTCCAAATTCTTCTCATTCTAAAGCTTTCGTTCTTAAGAATTTGTTACATGTTCCTGGCATTTCTAAAAATTTGTTGAGTGTTTCTCATTTTGCTAAAGATAATGATGTTTTTTTTGAATTTCACCCTTCCTTTTGTCTTGTTAAGGATCGAGCAACACAGCATGTCCTCCTCACAGGGAATGTTAAAGGTGGCCTTTACAGCTTCAACCTTCATTGTCTCAAATCTCAGTCCACTCCCAGCAGTCCTTTTACCAGTTCTCATCACACCAGTCACCCTTCATGGGGTCCTGCTATTCACTCTGTTTCTCTAGGATCTAAGTTAGATTTAGACTTATGGCATAAGAGATTAGGTCATGCCAACTATGAGACAGTTACACAAGCTCTCAAGTCATGTAATCTGTCTTTTCATTTAAATAAAAGTTTGGCTTTATGTTCTTCTTGTGTTGTTGCTAAAAGTCATAAATTGCCTTTTTCCAGTTCTCATACTACCTATCATACACCTCTTGAACTTATACACACTGATTTATGGGGTCCAGCTCCCATTAAATCCACAAATGGTTACACATATTATGTGACTTTTATTGATGCTTATACTAAGTTTTCTTGGATATACTTTCTCAAAAACAAATCTGATGTATACACTGCCTTTATTCATTTTAAGAACCTAGCTGAAAATCAACTAAACACCAAAATCAAACAATTACAAAGTGATGGTGGTGGAGAATTCATTGCATTAACCAAACTTTTGCAAGACTGTGGCATCTTACATAGAATGTCTTGTCCTTACACACCCCAACAAAATGGGGTTGCTTTGAAAGAAAACAAAACATATATTGTTGAAATGGGTTTATCTCTCATTGCTCAGTCTCATTTACCCTTCAAATACTGGGATGATGCATTTTCCACTGCACTATACATTATTAACAGAATTCCCAGTTCTCATTCTAAACATAAATCACCTCTTGAGCTTTTATATCACCATAAGCCTAATTATTTGAGACTCAGAGTTTTTGGTTGCCTTTTCTATCCTTACCTTAGACCCTACAACAAACATAAACTCCAATTTAGATCCTCTTCTGGCACATTTATTGGCTATAGTACTCAGCACAAGGGTTACAAAGTCTTACTTCCAAATGGAAAGGTAATTGTCTCTAGGCATGTTGTTTTTGATGAAAATAGCTTCCCTTTTGCCTCACAGTCTTCTACCAATGCCTCCACCACTCATACTACTCATACTTCTATTCCCTCTATACCTTCCAGTCCTCCTCTTTTTCATACACCCTCTTCTCCCTCCTCTCCTATCCCACCTGTTGTCCACCCAACCTCTCCTACAGTTGATTCTCCTACACAGTCAGCTTCTTCTTCTTCTGCTTCCAGCTCATCCTCTGAGCCTCTTTCTCCTCACACTTCCCCTTCTAGTCATTCCACTGTTCCATTAGTAGTCCAGTTGCCAATTTTGAGTAATTCTTCACCTGTTTCTTTACCTACTAACACTACTAATGCTGTTGTGAGTTCACATCCTATGCTTACCAGGTCTAAAGCAGGTATTCACAAGCCTAAGGCTTGGATGGTTACTTCTCTCACTGATTCTGAACCATCCAATGTTCAGCAGGCCTTCAAGGATCCCAATTGGAAGGCTGCCATGTTTGCTGAATATGAGGCTCTTCTTCAGAACAAAACCTGGGAATTAATCGTACCACCATCTAGCAAGAACATTGTTGGTTGCAGATGGGTTTTTAAACTTAAAAAGAATGCTTTGATGGCTCTATTTCTAGATACAAAGCTCGTTTGGTAGCTCAAGGATATTCTCAAACTGCTGGCTTTGATTTTGCTGAAACCTTTAGCCCTGTTGTTAAGCCAACAACTATCAGAATTATTCTTTCTCTGGCTGTCCATTTTTCTTGGCCTATCAGACACCTGGATATCAACAATGCTTTTCTTCATGGGGATTTACAAGAAACCATTTATATGAAACAACCTCCTGGCTTTGAGGTTCTTGGATCTGAACATTTGGTTTGTAAACTCACCAAAGCTATTTATGGCCTTAAACAGGCCTCTCGAGCCTGGTTTCTCAAAATCAAAAGTGTTCTTCTCACTATTGGTTTTTCTCATGCTAAGGCTGATCATTCTCTTTTCTACAAGATTCAGGGCTCTTCTTCCTTATATATTCTCATTTATGTTGATGATATATTAATCACAGGAAGTGATCATGTTGCCATTTCACAGCTTATTACTCATCTTAGTCACCATTTTTCTCTTAAAGATCTTGGAGAGGTTCATCATTTTCTTGGCATTGAGGTTCATCATACATCACAAGGCATTCATCTCAGTCAGGCCAAATACATCAGGGACTTATTATCCAAAATGAAAATGCTGGAGGCCAACAGCAGTCCTACTCCTATGGTTTCTTCTTCTCAGCTTTCCAAGTCTCAGGGCACTCCCATTCTCAATGGCACTGAGTATCGAAGCATTGTGGGAGCACTTCAATACCTCACTATCACTCGGCCTGAGATTTCTTACTCAGTTAACAAAGTTTGTCAATTCATGGCCTCTCCCCGACACTCATTGGAAAGGCATCAAACGCATCATGAGATATCTTCTTTGGTACTTTGTCTTATGGATTACATATAATTGCCTCATCTCATCTTAATTTAACATCTTTTTCTCGACTCACGATTGGGCTTGATTTGGATGATAGACGACCTACATCCGGATTTTGTGTTTATCCGGGTAATAATCTTGTCTCTTGGAGTGCCAAGAAACAACCCTCTGTCTCTAGAAGCGACACATAAGCCAAGTATCGTAGTCTTGCACATGCTTCACCAAGTTTCTTGGATTTCATGTCTTCTTCATGAGCTTCGGTGTCACAAACTCGAATTCCAATTGTTTGGGTGGATAATCTTAGCACTATCTCATTGGCTTCTAATCCCATTCTCCATGCTCGTACAAAGCATATCGAATTGGACTATCATTTTGTACGGGAGAAAGTTTCATCTCGAAAGTTAAAAGTTTTTCATGTTCCATCCGTATGATCAGGTTGCTGATATATTTACTAAACCTCTTGGACTTCAATTCTTCATTAGGCTTAGGAACAAACTTAATGTTGTTCCTTTAGCCCAACTCAACTTGAGGGGGGATGATAACATTACTCTTCCTTATCACTTATCAGAAGAAATGCACAGCACTGATAAGCACAAGAGTGATAAGAACATCTTTGATATAAAGACAGGTTCATCATGAAGATTTATCAAAGCACAAGATTGCAACAAGTGTCATCATCTTGGATTAGGATAGTACAAGTTTGTTACACAAAATATTCCTTTTGGATATGATTTGCTGAGCTTATCTTTTTTGTAATCTAGCTATAAATACCAGGCTGTACTATTCAATCATTATCAATCAAAAACTTAATTCTGCATATTCCATATTGTACCTACAATGGCCGTTCTATTTTTACTGTTTCATTGGTGTCCTTTTCATTGCTTATGTAGTTAAAGTATCTGTGATGCATGTGTAGTGTATAGTCGTTGCTTATATAGTATATGCTTATCGCTTATGTAGTATGTGTTTGTTGCTTATGACTTGCTTATGTAGTTAATGTATTCGTGGTGCATACGTAATGTATATTTGTTGCTTATCTAATATAGACTTGTTGCTTATGTAGTATGAGTTTGTTGCTTATGACTTGCTTATGTAGTTAATGTATCTGTGGTGCATACGTAGTGTATATTCGTTGCTTATGTAGTATAGGCTTGTTGCTTATGTAGTATGGAATTGTTGCTATGATTTGCTTATGTAGCTAATGTATTAAGTGTGCATACATAGTGTATATTTGTTGCTTATGTAGTATAGGATTGTTGCTTATGTAGTATGGATTTATTGCTTATGACTTGCTTATTTAGTTAATGGTATATAAAAACACAATGACACATCTACACAAGCAACAAATTACATCTTCATAAGCAAACTTCGAATTGAAGTCAAGCACTAAACAACTATGGCAAATTGTATGCAACTTTTTTCACACAATAGTGCGTTAAAGAAGGATGAATGATTTCTCACAGAGTGAGTTGAAGAAGAAGGATGATTAAGGAAGATGAGATTTGTTCACGTTGAATTTGATGTGAGATTTAGATAGATTGTGTGATCATAATATGAACGATATCGCATGAATATTGGGTAATTTTGTAGGATGACTAATTTACCCCTTTTTCTAATTACCAACATTTAATCTGAATTTTTAGCTCTAAAACCATAACCATTGAAAAATCTAGATATGTGGCTAGGATTGGTCCATATGGACGTACTACCCTGAGGTTGTCTCATATAACCTCTCCATATATGTATATATATTCAAAGTATCTTCATATGCCTTATCTTGATTCTTGACCATGTATGGCAATAACGCTTATAGTGCAAAAGTTATATAATGAGAGTTAAACTTATTCCACACTTATGATTAAGATCGTGTTCAATTACCGTTAAATCTTGGATCTATTTCACTTTGTTACCCAATAAGTCTTTACTCTTGTTTTTTTTTAAAAACAAATTAACAACTGATCAAATCCTCGACCCACGGGGGATAGAGTGGTGGCAACTGGCAAGAAGGAGCTTTGGCTCCTTTGACATCCCAGGTTCGAACCTGGACTACCGCTAGGGGTGATCATAAATTTTCAAAAACCGCCTGAACTGTCTGCACCACATTACACCGTATCGTTTATAGTGATTTTTCGATTATAACCGAGATTTAGAATATTGAATGAAAACCGCACCGTCATATTGGTTCGATTGTGGTTTTGAAACAAAACCGCACGCCCTTATATAAATTTAAGGGTAAAATATAAAGTTTTTCATCTATCTTTAGTTGAAATTTTTTATCAATCAATATATTAAAAACTAACTTGGTGAAGAAAACATTTAGATTTGCAATTTAAATTCTAAATAAAATGCATTTGAAATATTTTTCTTAATGTTATAGATATGCATTATGTTTTGTATTCCAAGTAAAATAACATTAAAATGCATTATGTTTTGAATGTAGTTATATTAAAAGATAATGCAATGTGCATTCTATTTGCAAAACCATCTTGTTTAAAAAAATTAAATCATCAACGTTTTATATTTTTTGTCAATTTTCTTAATATTCTAGAAGATATATATTATTTTATCAATCTTATAATATTTCGGTTTATTAAACCGCCAAACCATCTAAAACCGCACCTTCGATTTTATTTAACGAAACCGCGATTTGAAATTATTTTTTTTAGGAAAACCGCATAAGGCAATTCGATTTGAATTTTTCCAAAAAAACCGCAAAATCGCATCGTGATCACCCCTAACTACCGCGTAGTGTGAGGTTGGGTCTCGGTATCTCCCGCAGAGGATTAGGACCGTCCCTAGAAGGACGGATATCCTATAGACCGAAGATAGTGTGGGGTCTGTGCCACCGGCTGGTGTGGGGATACATCTGCGTCGAAAAAAAAAGATCAAATCCTCTATTTTCATTTAATATTTTATTTTTTATTCCAATTATGTGAATATATTAAGTGAATAAGAATGACATTTTAAGAATACATTTGAACTGCTTTGTTTTCCTTCGTTATTTTCTCTTTCTTGATCACAATTTCCTATTTCACTTTCCCTATTTCACTCTATATTTCATATGTTGATTGGAAGACACTTGTACAAATGGAAAATGTTATATATATCCCACCCTTTTATTTCTCATATATAATTAATTATTAATATTTATAATTTTAATTTTCTTTTTTAGATATATTCTTTTTCAATTCTGACTTGATAATATCTCTAACATATCGGCATTGGAAGCTGACGTAGGCAGAAACTTCAACTTGAACGATAAGAAATAAACACAATTCACATAAAATAAAAGATCAACGAGAATTGCATAAACGAGAGGGAGAAAACCCTTGGTTTAATTTTTAATCAAAATTCAATCCACAAAAAATAAGAGCAAAGCATTTATTACAATGCAAGATCAAACTCAGACATCAATAAGATTCATAACTTAACTAAGAAATATCAGAAGATAAATAAACATAGAATTTTTTTAAACACATAAATCACTTCCTAAATATAAGATAACGTAAAATCCTAAAAATCATAATTAAAGTACAATATCATAAAGCGAAAACCATTGTTCAATTAAGAGGGTGTTTGGCTAAGCTTATTTAAAACATCTTATAAGCTCCTGATAGGATGCGTTTAGAGCTTATAAGATATTCATCAATCATGAAACCCTCATTGGGCAGAACTATCATTGAATTAAATATTTATGACAAATTGACAACTATACCCTTATCGGGCATATGATCGCTACATCACATACCTACAATTAGGCTCCTATTTAAAAAATTGCAATGGAGTACATCAATAATTGTACCTCCAAGTCTAATAGTCTATTGATCACCTGGATTGAGATACGATCGAGACAAGTTGGTAATTTATGGTAGTTTTGGGGCAACGATAATCAAGGCCTAGTTGCAAATTTGGCATATAAAAATTTGGCAAATGTCAAAAAATCCCCCTGATTAATGATTCTAATGTCCAATTAGAGTATGTGAAATTGAGTGATTTAAGCCAACAAATAAGGATCATGATAAGAAGAAAGGACATGAGGGGTACATGTACATGTGGATCAAGTGAGAGATGTTAGGTATTGTTTGTTCAACAACCTATCCCCCAGCCTAAAACATGCACATGCACAAGAACTACATAAAACCATTCATTATTTGATATTTTTTTTTTAAAAATAATTTGATAAGTTAAGGTAGTGGGATTAAGGCTTAATTTGTTGTTGTTGTAAGATAGTTTGTTGGTAAGTATTTTATATCTATAATCTATAAGGGAAAATTGCAATTTTGGTCCCATAACTTTGGGGGGTGTCAAAAGTAGTCCCACTCGATTTTACTTTTTCAAAAATACCAGTAATTTATAAATTGTATCAAAACTAGTCCCACTCGATTTTACTTTTTAAAAACACCCTGTAATTTACAAATTATATCAATTTGAGGACAAATGCCACCGCCGATTGGAATTTTAAAGTCGGAGTTGGCCACGTGATTAGCACGTGACAAAATTTTGGGGATTTCTCACCCTCTTTGACACGGTGGAAATAAAATGCTAACATGAAAAGAGATTTGGAGGAAAAAAAACTCGTCACCACCATTTCCCCCAAAAAAATATGCCCAATTATGGGGTGTTGACGAGTTCCCCCCCCCCAAATCTCTTTCCACGCTGGCATTTTATTACCATCGTGTCAAGGAGGGTGAGCAATCCACAAAATTTCAGGTCACGTGCTTATCACGTAACGAATTTCGGCGAAAATGCCAATCGGCGGTGGGATTCGTCCTCAAATTGATACAGTTTGTAAATTACAGGGTGTTTTTGAAAAAGTAAAATCGAGTGGGACTAGTTTTGATACAATTTGTAAATTATAGGGTGTTTTTGAAAAAGTAAAATCGAGTGGGATTAGTTTTGACACCCCCAAAGTTATGGGACCAAAATTGCAATTTTTCCAATCTATAATTATGAGTTTGAATCATACGGAGAGGAGTTGGGGAACCACATATTATTTTTCGTTAAACAAAAGAAAATATTAAGTTAAGGGGGAATTTTTGAAGTACCCACTATGGATAGTGGGTATTCTTTTCTACCCATAGACATAAGAAAACTCTTTTCTACCCAATTTGGCAAGAATGCCCCTCCTTTAATTTGAAGATTTTGAATTTCGAAACTGGTGCAATTAATGCTTTCCTTGAAAATTGTGTACATTTCCCCCCAAATACACACACACACCTATGTGTAAGTCCAAGCGGCTACGATAATCTAGAGGGGGGGTGAATAGATTATCTCCATCTTTTCGATTTCTCCCTCTTTTTAAAACCGAAAATACAATAATAAAGGTGCGGAATATAAACAACACACGTCGATTTAAAGAGGTTCAACCCACCTAGGGCCTAATCTCTACCACCCCAAGATATCCGGATGGATTTAAAAGAAAAGAATTTTATTAATTACCAAAATTAATACAAAATCAACTTACAACACCTTGAAGAGCACCACACTCTTCTTCAACAACACCTTTGGAGATTACCACAATCTCCCTTTGAAGATTACCACAATCTTCCTTCAACGGCACCTTGTGAAGATTACCACAATCTTCAACCTTGAAGAATACCAAATTCTTCAACACCTCAATAAGAAGATTACCACAATCTTCTTCACCTATCACCTAGATCATCCAAGTATGTTCTTACCACAAGAACACTCACAAGGATATCTTGTGTTTGAATGATAACCAAAAATCAAGATTACAACTCAATAATGAATAATACAATTTGAGTGCGAAGTGTAATAAAGAAAAGCCTAGACCTCAAAGATGTGAAAGTGATAAGCTAGGCAATTTTACAACAAGAATAATAACAATGAAAGACCAAGTGTTTGCTTGAAGTGTATCTTGTTGTGTTGTATCTCAATTGTTGTTGTGTTGGTTGCTCCAAAACTTCCTCTATTTATAGGAGATGATTGATCAAGCATAGGCTCCTCTTGGGGATTGAAAATCTACAAAAAATATAATTAAAATCAGAATATAGTCATTAGAAATCAATCCCACAATTTAAGGAAATGTGTCTGTCAAACGGTCATATTTTTCTTTGTCAATACACAGGCGGCCGGTCGCATCAAAATAAGAGAAAAAGAGAACACTTTGAAAATTACAACAGGCGACCGGTCGACGTAGGCTCCGACCGGTCAACCCCTACCTCAACCGGTCCCCTAAGTGTAAAAGAGGAGAAAAGAAGTTCTGCTTTCAACGTGAAACTTGCAGTCTGGCCGATCGGCCATTTGGCGGCCACGTCGACCGGACCGATCGACGCCAGGCGACGGTCGACCTGCTTGTTTTTCCTTCCGTCTCATTTTCTGTTTCTAAAAACATCTTCAGGTGCGGGTTGCCTATAGGGCGACCCGGTCGACCACGAGACAAAATGTTGTCCAATTTTTGTCGAAAATAAAACCCAAGAAATACTCCGAAAATTTAGTAAAAACATTTTAAACCAAACGAGAGTATTTAGACAACATTTAGGAACCTTGTTTAGGAGTGAAAAATCCATTGATATAAAATCATTAAAAGTGTTGTCCATTATTATCAAAAATAAACTTGAGGAAATACTTCGGAAAATATTAAAACCATTTTAAATCATTTAGGAGTATTTGGACAACCTTTAAAAGCATTGTTTTGGTAACAAAATAAAATCATCAAAATTAAGATAAAAACATGTATCAAACAATCTCCCCCTTTTTGATGATTACAAACCAAAACAATTTTTACACAAACTAAGAGAGCAATTTTAGAAATGATTTTCCGGTAAAAACATTTGACCGTTTGGAAGCAACCAAAATTTCCAAAAATATTAAAACAACCAAGTAGGGAGTAAATATTTTTCAATAATAAGCACAAGCTCCCCTATCAACAAGCATATCAAGAATAATGTAAAAGCAATTATCCATAAACTAGAAGTTTTAGCTTTTACAATTTTGCTCAAGAGCTTATAAGCTCCCCCTGTCACAAAACATCATTAATCAATTTTATAAGTCCATCAAGCAACAATTGGACTAAGAACAAATCACAACTTATGGCTTTTATGAGCCATAGCTTATAGCTTTTATGACTTTTATTAGCTTCTTTGAGCTAATGAGTCAATATCCTGTTTTTCTCCCCCTTTGGAATCATCAAAAAGAATGTTAGGATGGTGAAAACACCATATAATAATATCAAAGCGCGCCAAAGGGACGGTTTAATAACCGTTGAGCTATTAAAGCATAGTAATCCAAGGAAAATTGGAGAATAGAAACATAAAAGATCCATAAGCTCATTAGTATGCTAAAAACATGATTTCAAAAAGATTTTACGACATTTTGAAGCAAGAGAATCATGTAGAAGTTGAAAGTTTCATTGCGACATTTCAACAAACACCTTGTGTGCGTTAAAAAAAGAAAAGGTTGTATATAACCTTTGTAAATGGTTCAAGCCAAAAATTTTCATATCATCAATCAACCTCATTCCAAAACAAAAAAAAAATCATATGCAACAAATGCAACAATAGTTCATCAAGTAAGGAGCTCAAAGTAGATTCTCAAGGGTTCAACCCAATTGAGATAAGCTAAGAATGATCAAGGCATTACAAATGCCAAAAATTAGAACATCTACCAAGTAATAAGTCATGCCTTACACAATACATGTATCAAATGAAAAAAAATTCCAACATATCCAATTAAGCATAAAGGTCAAAACATTAAGAGAAGCACTTTTACCATCAAGTACTTCATACCAATTATCAAACAATGCTTAAGAGTATTTTTACCATCAAATACTCCATCAAAGTCATGATCATTCACAAGTCATAATCAACTTGCAATTTTAACCCTTTAAGAAAAACAAGCAAATATCATTAGTACAAATGAGTTTTACAAAAGTTTATCAAAATACAAAGCGCAACATTAATGAAAATGCTAGAAAGTAAAGGGGTGGGGTATCAATCTTCGTCCGAAGAGAAGCAAGTTCCGGAATGAGATCTTTGATAAATTTCTTCAATTTTCCGATTGACTTCTTCAAACTAGAATTTTCCTTTTTCACAACCCGGAGCTCTTTTCTAAGAGAGGCCACATCTCTAAATGTTTCTCTTTCCACTTTGGCCATTCTCTCTTTGAGATTAAGATCCTCTACATCCGACTCATCTTCATCTCCTTCCTCCCTAATTTCTTGTTCATTTCCCACATTCCCTTCTTCATTTTCCTCTTCATTCCCCACATCATCTCCTTGTTCGTTAAACTCACCTCTTCCAATATTTTCAACCTCATTGTCATTAAAAAAATCATCCCGAGGTTGTTGTTGATGTCGGGCACGCCCCTAGCGGCTTTGGTAGGAACCCGTGGTAAATGTCGTCGCATTCTTACCATTTGTAGAATGTTGGCATTATCAAAATCATTGTGACGAATTAAATATTCATTTCATTTTCCGGGTATCCCGATAAATATAGGAGACGGCAAATCAAATTACCCAAGGTATATTTTTCTTGGTAAGCTTTCTAGATTCCAACAAGCAATACACAAAGATTGCCCCATAATTTACTCTTTCTCCTTGAACAATCTTATAGGTGAGAAAGAGTTCGAGATTGCTTGGAAGTTTTACTTCCTTTCCACAAACACAATAGGAGCAAATGATAGATATAATCCGATAATTTGGCGGCATTGCCGAGTATGTCACTTCGGGATATACTCCTAAAAAGGTTTTCACATCATCTAGTGAAACACCGAAACGTTATCATCCCAATGAGCGCAATCCACATTGACTACTCCATCATTTGGCACATTAAAGTGATTACAAATATCGCCAATGTCCATGAAAAATGCCTACCATTAACAAATGTGTGAAGTTCCAAAGGATTATCTATCGTAGCATCAACAATCCACATATTTGCATAGAAAAGTTTTATAAGCTCGTCATCATAGTGCAAACACGGATTATCCCAAAGTGAAACCCATCCTTGAATTTCAAAATAAGCTCTAATATCTGGAAATTCATCATGAAAAGCTTGAAAACGAACCATACGAGTGCACGCATTTTCTTATCATTCAATCCAATATTCTCATAATGTTCCTCCGCAAGTTTATTTAAGAATCGAAATCTATTAGCTCTGAGGGAGGCTCGTAGAGGAGTGATAACTTACTAGAGTCCCAATGAATGCTCGATTTTGAAACCCCTGGCTCTTAATTCGGCAATCTCCTCTTCCGTAAGCCGATTTTGATAGTCTCATCCTGAAGAATATCATCTTGTTGTGGATTGGAAGAAGATTCACCCCTTTGCCTCCTTCTCCTCTTTTGAGGATTTCGTTCGGTAGAATTTCTTGGAGGTGCCATATGTGTAAGATTCTTGTGAAAATAAGAAGATTAGCAACAAGAATCGTGAAAAATGATGAAGAATTGAAGATTTTTAAGGGAAGAGGATGAAGAACGCTGTTATAGGGTTTTAGGGAAAATCTTGCGTCTGTTTTGAAACGAAGACAGAAAGTTTTTAACTAGCAAAAATGGCCTGGCGACGGCCGAGGTAGTATGGGCGCGGCCGATGTCGATGTGCTGACGGCCGCCCGCTTGACTGGCGTCCCCAGGTGATTTTTCTTTCTCCCAGAGTTTTCTAAAATTCGATTTTTCACCCCAAAAGTTTTAAAACTTTGCAAAAATATAAGTTTGGACTATATCCAACAAATATGGGTTTTGGGAAAACATATAAACGATAAAATCGAGACTAAACACGTAGTGCCTTTTAAAAAGAAAATATTTGCAAGATCAATTAGGGGCACTTAAGGGATCAAAATGAAATATCTTGAAAGATATGTGCATAAGCATAAAATCGAGTTTAAAGAAAAATACGAGTAGACATACCTCGATGGTTTAAGAAACTTGATGACGTAATAGCCAATGAGTATGAAATATGTATCCTACACAATTCTTAGACAACATTTTCATAGAAAATTCAAGTGTAGGCAAGTAATATGAGATATCAAAAAGAGCTTATGCTATAAGATTTCATAAGAGATAATAAGCCACATAAGTCTAATAAAATGCTCAAGAGTTTTAGAAAATCATGCAAGGTCTCTTTTGAAACTCATAAATATATAAGAGACCTATATTAAAAATAAATACTTGAAGATTCATTTTGCAATTAAGACACAATTAAAAGTATGCATAGATTTAAAAATAAAATGCATATACAAATGGGGAGATACGGTTTACCAATTACGCCGTTTCCATGGGTTGTGTCTTTCCCATTGTTGATGATATCTTCCCATTGAGAAGTCACTTTGTTGATGATGACTTCTCCATTTCCAAGTTTGGTTACCTTCCCATGGTTGATGGTTTGTTCTTCTTTGAAAATCATCTTGTTGATGATGTCTTTGCCATTTCCAAGGATTGTGTTCTTCCCATTTTTGATTATACGATCTTCTTGGAAATTGGCTTTGTTGAGAGTAGTTTCTCCTTCTTTGATCAAATGAAACGTTCATTTGATGTTTTCTTGGTGGCATGAATTTTCTCCGATTTTTGCTTTGCGGGTACCTAATAGCACATTGTTTTGTGGTACCTTCATGTGTTTGGGTCCTTTAAGATTAGCTTTGAGACTTTTAGGTCTCCAACAATATTTAGAGCTATTTCTAGCCCGACAAGAATTAGCCGTATGACCCTTTTTGCCACAATAAAAACAAGTAATAATTCTAGGAGCATAATGACCAATATGCATAGTGACTTGATCCTTTTTCATATGATTAACAACATTAAGCTTATGATCAAGTCCTTTATTACAATTATGAATATCAACAATATTGGACATTTTATTGGTACTCAAGTTGGATTTTAATAAATCCTTTTTCATGCAATCAATATTCTCAACAAGAGTACTATTTTCTTTTTCAAGGTTTCTAACCTTGTCAAGTGTGGTGGTGTGAGCACATGATAGTGATTCATAAGAAGTAAATAAACTATCCTTATCATTTTTCAAAATATTGAATTCCTTTTTCAAATTTTTGTATCTAACAAGTAAGCTTTGGAATTCATTTTGAAGTTCATCATAATCATTTTGTAAATCACTATAATCATTTTGAATGACAATATCATAGGAAGTAGAGGGTTTAAGACATACCTCATTTTCTTCATTGATGCCCATAAAACAATATTCAACTTCTTCATAATTGAAAGTTGTAGGAGGCTTATTCCTTAGATTTGAGCTTGTATGATCTTGAGAAGTAGATGCTTTTGTTTGACTCCTTTCATTTGCAAATACTCCATAGATGGCTTCTAATTTTTGCCATACTTCATGTGTGACTTTATTCCTACAATATGTTCATATTCTAAATTAGTAAATGAACAATACAAAATATTTAAAGCCTTACCGTTTAAGGAGATGATTTTCTTTTCTTCATCATTGAGCTTTTTGAAGCCTTTTGAGGTGTATGGTGTATCTTTCGTCGGAATGGATTCTCCATTAATGACGGTGTTCCAAATGTCGAACCCGCAACCTTGTAGATAGCATTCCATTCTTTCTTTCCAAAAATTAAAATTCTTGGAATCAAATAGTGGTGGCTTGGTGGTGGAGATGCTTGGGATAGATGAGCTTCGTTCGTAGCCGTCGATCGTTTCTCTTCACTCGCGATGTGAAACGAGCTTGCCAAAGAGTTTGGCTCGATACCACTTGTAAGTCAAGCGGCTACGATAATCTGAGAGGGGGTGAATAGATTATCTCCATCTTTTCGATTTCTCCCTTTTTAAAACCGAAAATACAATAATAAAGGTGCGGAATATAAACAACACACGCCGATTTAAAGAGGTTCAACCCACCTAGGGCCTAATCCTCTACCACCCCAAGATATCCGGGATGGATTTGAAAAGAAAAGAATTTTATTAATTACCAAAATTAATACAAAATCAACTTACAACACCTTGAAGAGCACCACACTCTTCTTCAACAACACCTTTGGAGATTACCACAATCTCCCTTTGAAGATTACCACAATCTTCCTTCAACGGCACCTTGTGAAGATTACCACAATCTTCAACCTTGAAGAATACCAAATTCTTCAACACCTCAAAAGAAGATTACCACAATCTTCTTCACCTATCACCTAGATCATCCAAGTGTGTTCTTACCACAAGAACACTCACAAGGATATCTTGTGTTTGAATGATAACCAAAAATCAAGATTACAACTCAATAATGAATAATACAATTTGAGTGCGAAGTGTAATCAAGAAAAGCCTAGACCTCAAAGATGTGAAAGTGATAAGCTAGGCAATTTTACAACAAGAATAATAACAATGAAAGACCAAATGTTTGCTTGAAGTGTATCTTGTTGTGTTGTATCTCAATTGTTGTGTTGGTTGCTCCAAAACTTCCTCTATTTATAGGAGATGATTGATCAAGCATAGGCTCCTCTTGGGGATTGAAAATCTACAAAAAATACAATTAAAATCAAGAATATAGCTGTTAGAAATCAATCCCACAATTTAAGGAAATGTGTCCATTGTCAAACGGTCATATTTTTCTTTGTCATTATACAGGCGGACCGGTCGCCGCACGAAATAAGAGAAAAAGAGAACACTTTGAAAATTACAACAGGCGACCGGGTCGACGTAGGCTCACGGCCGGTTAGGCCGACCCTACCTCAACCGGTCCCCCTAAGTGTAAAAGAGAGAAAAGAAGTTCTGTTTTTCAACGTGAAACTTGCAGTCTGCAGTCGGCCGATCATTGGCGACCGGCCGACCGATCGGCGCCGACGCGGCCGGCGACCATTGTTTTTCCTTCCGTCTCATTTTCTGTTTCTAAAAACATCTTCAGTACGGGTTGCCATGTATTAGGCGGCCGGTCGACCATTTGAAGACGAAAATGTTGTCCAATTTTTGTCTAAAATAAAACCCAAGAAATACTCCTAAAATTTAGTAAAAACATTTTAAACCAAACGAGAGTATTTAGACAACATTTAGGAACCTTGTTTAGGAGTGAAAAATCCATTGATATAAAATCATTAAAAGTGTTGTCCATTATTATCAAAAATAAACTTGAGGAAATACTCCGGAAAATATTAAAACCATTTTAAATCATTTAGGAGTATTTGGACAACCTTTAAAAGCATTGTTTTGGTGACAAAATAAAATCATCAAAATTAAGATAAAAACATGTATCAAACACTATGTATAAAATCGTATACCCATATCGTGCCATATCGTGCCAACCCCATGTACATATACATATATATACCGTGCCCAAAATCGTGTCATATCATGCATATCGCGCATATCGTGCCAACCTATATCATGCCATATCGTGCCATATCATGCATATCGCGCATGTTGTGCCATATCGTGCCCAAAATCGTGCCATATCATGCATATCGCGCATATCGTTCCATATCGTGCCAACCTATATCGTGTCATATCATGTATATCGCGCATATCGTGTCATATCGTGCCAACCTTTATGTCGTGTCATATCATGCATATCGCGCGATATCGTGCCATATCGTGCCAACCTATATCGTGCATATCGCGATATCGTGCCAACCTATATCGTGCCTAAATCGTGCCCATATAAAAAAACACGATAATTTATTTTAAAAAAATGAATCGGGTTATTTTAAAATCAAAAATTACAAAAAACGAAAAAATCGAAGTTATTTAAAATAAGAAATTTACAAAATATTATATATGAATATTAAAAAAACTACACATTTTTAAACATTTGCCATCGTATAAAATTTGGAAATTTATTTAAAAATCTCAAAACTTGTTTAAAATATGAAAAATGGATTAGAAAATGAAAATTGTTGAAGGCTTTCAATTTTTTTACCACAAAGTGATCGATTGTTTATAAAATCCAAAAAAAAAAGAGAGAGAGAAAAAATAAAGAAATAGAACCCCACCTACTTTTGTATTTAAAGTGTAAGGGTATGGTAGTAAAAGAACCATAAAATTGGTAAAAACTTAGTTTTTTATCTCACATGTTAGAAAAACTTTGTCCTATCCTAAGTGGGTATTTCCCACCATTTGCTCTTAAGTTAATGTGAAATAAAAAATTACGCACATTATGCGATCAGTAAGTATTTTCCTTTAAAAAATGGAGAAATTACAAAAAGATAACTTTTAAATTTAACCTAATTATAGAGAGAAAAATCAGCTTTTTATGGTTCCCCCTTGAAATTTGATTATATTACAAATCGGACCTTTTGAATGAGGTATTTGTAGTTGGTATTTATAATTTTTGAGATAACAAATTACAGCTAAACCTCTATAAATTTATAAATTAATAATCTTGTGACTGCAAATATTTATTAATTTAGCGAGATATTAAATTAGAGAGTTATTAATTTTGCTTGTTGCTCCCAAGTCGGGACCGGCAAAAAGTATTATTTAAATGAAATTATTAATTAATGGAATATTAAATTATTGAGGTTATATTGTATTCTTTTTTTTTAAAAAAAAAGATAACCATTTTTTTTTTTGTAATTAAACTATAACTCTAGTACGTAGATTTTGTAATTACCCTAAATAAATATATATTCTCAACATTCGGATGGGATCTTTTGTTCCAAAAGAGTGTTTCATTTCCTATTCTACCGCATGAATGATTACCATATGTACACAAATTAATATATTACCTTTGAAGTATAAATCAAACCTAAATTATGCTTCAAAGTTAATTAATATGGTCATTTCAACTTGACAATCATCCATTACCATGATTCACAACTCACAAGGTGGCTTATTAGTTTGGATTTTGTACAAGTGGGTACAAGATTGTTATATACAAAAGATGTCTCCTTTTGGATGATTCATGGGTAATGGATGTTAACCAAGTGGGTACAACCTCAACTTTCTTGTGATTGTAACAAGTGACATATTATAACATATATGCATGTTTTTTTTGAAAAAAAAAATTAAAATAGGACATATGTCACAATCACAAAGAAATTGGATTGTACTCATATGAATATCATCTAATTAGCATTATTTAAGGCATAGACACGACTTTGGTATGGATGGGTGGAGTTAAGGGGCGGCCGCCTACGGCAGTTGTCACCCCCTTCAACTTTTTAAATTAAAATTTATAAAATTATATATATAACTGTTGAGTTTCAATTCAACTTTTTGTTCCCCTAAATAAATTAAAAATACTAATTTATGTACAATTTTCCCCACCCCCAGCCCCACCCAACCCCAACCCCCAAGGCCCCAATCTTCATTTTTCTGTTTCGGAACTCGGAAGTACTAATGTTGGTATATGTAAGTTGTCATATTCAGATTGTTCGAGGATGAGCTATCGCATGCATTAAGCTAGCCCACTTGTCCTTGTGCTCCGACAAATTCAAATCCTCTGGTACAGTACCTAGGAGATATTCAGGACAATAAATCAGTGTATGAATTAGGCATGAATATGACTATATGAATCCACTTCAAATTCGAATCATTTCATTTGGAATAGAACTAGGCCGACATAATTTCATAAACCCATCCTCTTTATTCTTTTAAAAATTATTTTATACATTTATATATTTTGATTGCAATTTCTTTATTATAAAACTTTAGTGTGTTTATATTATCACTACAAGAAAATTCTAATTTACCGACAGAATTTACTGACATAAATGATTTTGTTACTGAATTTTATAGTTACCTACAGAATACCAACACAATAAAAAAAATTATTTTTTCCCAATTTATAACGACAGATCACCAACAGTTTTTAAATTATCTGACATAAACATTCTAGATATTTATTAATAGTTTTAGATTCTATAGGTAAATATTTACCTACAATGATATTACCTACAACAATTTTACCTACACTTTATAATTATCTTAATATTCACCTACAGATTTTCCTGTGGGTAAACTGATTTTTTCTTGTAGTTACACATTATTTTTATTATTTTGGGAATAATTAAATGGGTCTAATAAATTTAGCTAATTTAATCCTCAAAACTGGGGTACTAATATTCACATATACTAAAAATTGTATAATTTTATTTTATTAAGGGTTATTTTGTCCAAATATTAAATTTCAATTTGATTTTGAGGGTGGGGGTGAGTGGGTTAAATGGTATATTGGCAAGTTGAGTTGAGGTAAATTGTACGTAGGACCAAGTTTGGGAATTAGGGGGCAATATTATATTTTGTCCTTGATTAATTTGATTTGACCGTATTTTACATGCAGTCGAAAAGGCGTAAATTTTACACACTTTTATACTATTGTCCCACATAATATAAAGTGCAACTTAGAAATAAGTTTTCGTAAATATTTATAGTAGCATAACATCATTACTTTAGTAAATAAAAATACAAAAAAAAAAACGAATTGTATTTTCAAGAAAATAAAGTTCATAAGAAATATTGCAGTAACACATTATATTCAAAAACTATGCGGAGCTTCTTTCCACATTATTAAATGAACAAGTACTTTAATATCATCAGCATTCTTGCTTTGATGCTCAATCACTGTCATTGTTTTTCCTTTTTTTTTTTTTTATCATTACCAAAGTGATAATTATTCTATACATTCAGATATAAATTAATAATTAATTCAATATACCTTGTTAAAAACTGATATTTTTATAATATATATCACTCACGAAATGCTTGTCTTTGCAATGGGCCTACTAAAATTGCAAAATGTGTGGAGGCCCAAAAGCTAATCCTCAGTGGGAAAAAAAAATATATATAGTGGCGCCCATTTCAGGATTATGCATGAGTGGAAATGTAAGAATGATTGCCATCTGTACTTGAAGTAATGAACTGGAAATTGTGTTATGTACTTATGTATATGTCGTAGATGAAATATTTTTTATATTGAAACCCTAAAACTTTTTGTTAAGTCACTAAGATGTGTAGGACTTATTAGGTCGGGTTCGTATTTGGTAATTTCGGATTAATTTCAGGTTATGCTCAAAATATATCAAAAATTAAGTAAAAATAAAATAACTATGCTTTAGACAAATTTGTAATTTCGTGTCAGATTCGTACTAGTCGTGTTCGGGTCGGGTTCGTGTTTCTCTCAATAACTTCAGGTTGGGTTCGCGTCGGGTTTTCGTATCGGGTCAGGATTAACACCCCTACAAAGATGTTTCCATAAAAGAACTAGAAAAATGAAAACTATACTAAATTTCATTACTTAAATCAATTTCCTAGCAACTTCACTTGTACAAATTAGACATAAGCATAATATTATGTAAATAATATATTAAAACTATTAAAATATATTTCACCTCTTTAATTGAAAGACACCATTTTGTATCAAAGATGATCACGTGGTGTACACTCCATCAAGTCTATATAGGGATAATTCAAAAAGAAAAACATTGAGACTTGAGGTAATTAAGAAAAAAGATCAGAGAAGTTTTAATATCGTAGAAATCTCATTGAGGTTTGATTTTAACAAAATTTCTTTGTATAATACGTGGTTAATTTGTGTTAGCAATTAAGCCACGTAAGCCATATAATATATATATATATATATATATATATATGTATGTGTGTGTGTATGTGAATCGGAATTACCTTAACAACGGATGAATTCATTCACTTGGATCTACGGCTCACCTATAAGCCTTCTTCATTAATGTGTATATATATTAATACAGTTATTTAATTTTTCTATAGAGAATAATACATTTTGGTGGTAAGATTCTCAATAATTATTTATAAAATTTATATTATCTAATAGAATTATATATTTACATTGAAAAAAGGATATAAATTAATAAAATATAACTTTTCTAAAACAGAAAAACATTTGAGATTAACATTAATTAACGAAAAGTTCGAGAGATTTTGTCCCATCAATATTATCTATGAATGACATTTACGAGACTGTAATGTTGTACGTATCAAAAAATATTGAGTTTCATTCGAATTTTCTTCAAAGATTTGGAAAACCTGATACCATGAATTAGTATGGGAAAATAAGACTTTGACTGTTTGTCATCTTATTTCCAAAATTTTCATCTTTGAGAAAAACGTTGTTGGAAAAGTGAAAGAAATTGCACATTTGAATGCAATTTTTTTGGGAATTCAATTGTTTAACGACAAAAGTAAAAGTGGATTCTTATTCTATCTCGTGAGAACATTAAAATCGAATATTTGTTTGTCCAAAATAGTGTTTGGATGAATGATAAATTAAAGCTTAAAGTGGGGTATTGGAATTAATTTAAAAGACGAAAACATATGTGTTTGTCTTCTTTGAAAGATGGGTTTGTCCCACATGGAAAAACAAATGCTTTTTAGACTAGAATATATAATGACATCTTTTATTAAAGTGTAAGATTATACTGCATAAAGGTTCTCTCTACACACATGCCCATAAGGGGGTGCAAATCATGGTCCGGTTCGAGCTACAAGCCTGTAACAACATATAATTAATTCATATAACCTGCAGATGGTATCAACAATTGATTTAATTTCTCAGACGTTTTCAGCTTTATAAATAGCTGAGTTTCCAGCAATTTAAAAACACAATATACATTTGCATCAGATGGTCCATGCATATTGTTGTTCTTACTTTCTTTGGCTTCCTGTTGCATATTGGTGATAAGTTCCAGGCGTTTCTTCAACTCGCCGGGTATAAGGTAATTCAGTTTTCCCGTCTTATCATGGGAAACAGACGTCCAGAATAGAGGACGAATCTATTTTAAGGATAGTGTGTTCAACACACGATTCAAACAATTTCTATTTATTGGTATTCTGTAAATTTATTTCAATTCAATTTTAGTTTTCTGGTGTATATAAACTGTCTGCAAATTTTTGCTACAAAAGTTTGTGGTATATGTGATTACTCGTGAAAAATGAATTCTTTTATAAAGAAAACTTCATTTCTCTCAAAAATCAACTCATTTTTCTCTTGATCTATCACATCTCCCAATACTCAAACCATTCTATTTATTTCTCCCTCATCCCCTACCCATATAAAGAATTTCATTAGTTTTTTTAACATATCATCATTTTATTATTTTTCTCTTAATATTGATAATAAAAAGAATAAAATGAGATCCATATTGCCTAATTTATGTTCAGTTTTTTATTTTTTATTCAGTTTTCTTGTATTATATATTATGCTATTATTTTCACAAAAATTTCCATAAACAATCAACATCTCTAAAAGATTTTGTAACACCCTTACCCTTTTAATACATATTTATATAACATAAAACTATAGTTCATAGGTAGCATCGCCGCATAACACATGATATTAACATGTTAATCATGCTCTGCAATCCTTTTTTTTTGCATAAGAGGAAGTTGTCACGCCCCAACCCGGAGCCGTGACACAGTCAAACGAAGATAGGCCGGTTTACCCAAGCCGGCCCGAAGTAAATAAATTATTCATTCATAAAACTAATTCAATCATAACAGAAAAATCCCAAATAATACATAATGTCAAAGTAGTATAAGTCTGAAATGTCGCAACGGAAATAACAAAGTACATCATTGTTCATAAATATTTTTATGGGTCCTACGCCCGTCTATTACAAATATCTCAATTGTTCGTTCATCAAAATAACATAAATAAGATTCAGTTGACTCAAGGTCTGGTAAGATATAGGGTTAGTCGCCTTCTTCTTCCGGCAGGGTCTCATCCTCTGGTTGGGAAAAATAGGCGGGAGTGAGACAAAAATTCTCAGTGGGTGTGGTGAGTATGTATGCAAGTGGGGCTTATATTTTATGCAACGAAATCGTTTAATGAGTTTTGATGCAAGAAATGTGAGATGACATTTTCATATAGTTAATAATTTTATTACTATTATTTAACAACGAATTCACGGTCGGATCAATCGGTTGCGCAAAAAAGTGTGACGCCAACCCGCACCACCTTATATGGCACGAAGTGTTGATCAAACATCATCTCCCCAAACAAGACACCTTATCCCTCATGTCAATAAAATGGGTCAAGCCGCTATCCTGATTCGCACGACGTCTCCACAGTGGAGCCAGCTAAGCTCGAAGAACGTCGTAATCATGATTATACCTGTTCGCCATATTTTTAGCTTCACCGCAAGTGTACGGTGTTCGTTATCGAATAGGGTAGCAAGGTCGTATCCACGAGACTAATAAATCAATAAAGGCTAAGTATTGAACCAAGATAGTTTTACTTTTATTTAGACGATCAATATTTGATGGTTGTTGTTTTGAGATTAAGACAATTTAAATCACTAAAACACGAAAATAAGATAACACAAATGAAAGAAGTATCAAGATGATGAAATGGATTTCGAGTTAAGGTTTCGATTAATAATCCTCTTGTTGTCCGATTAAATCAAAGCCAGTTATTATCAATATTCCTATAAGACGATCACAAAGCTATTTTATCCCCCTCTCGAGATGTATATAAAACGTAGATTGAAATATCCATGCTAGCATCTCTACTCAACAATAGATACACAACTCCCAAAAGCATCAAAGATCAAATGTCCTCACAATATTCGCAAACCTCTCGATTCATGCAAATATTCATGTCAAGTACTCAAGATCTAATATTGAAACTCATCTCTCGAATTATGAATCAATATATCAAACAAGTTAAATCATTGGCCAAGTGATAAAACAAGAATAAGAACAAAGTACTCAAATAGGCTTCAAGACAATAACTTCAACTAAGATTAAAACATTCAACAAGAGTTCATTAATCTACTTCAAAACCCGGAAATCACAAGAGTTTAGCTACACATGATTAAACAACTTACACACAAAGTGTTCAAAGTCATTACAAATGAAACTAAAAGAGTGAAACTAAAAAGAGAAGCAAGAAAACTTAGGAACGCCGACAATCTCTCGATGTATCTCCTCGTTCTTCAAGCTCCGATGCAACCCGATTATCTCCTTGATGTCTCCTTCCAAGAGTTGACTCTTGTCTTGTGTTGTAGATCCCAAAAATGCCGAGAATCCCCCGTGTGCGCCCCAAAAGCCTTTTTATACTCCCCATCATGTTTAGGGCTTAATCTTTGCAGACATGGGATTCAACGCAGACACACGGGTGGTGCGCCCACGCACGGTTACCCGTGCGCCACCTGCTGGAATACCCCAACTCTCTCGTAGGGCGCACGGGTGGTGCGTCGAGCACGGCCTACCGTGCGCCACTCCGTGAGATATCCCGACTCTCTGTAGGGCGCACGGGTGGTGCGCCCATGCATGGGCTACCCGTGCGCCATCTTTGCAGCTTCAATCAACCTTAGACAGGGGTGCACGGGTGGTGGCTTGAGGCACGCCTAACCCGTGTGCCCCCTGTTTCTTCCGTGAACGCTCAACTTTCGCTCTTTTAGGCTTCATGTTTCGTATATCCACTCAATTCTCCGCGTTTCTACTTTGCTTTCCTCATATTCTTATTCAATTAGCTTCAAATATCATGAAATTCCTACAAAATAAGCAAAGTGTAATATCTTTTCCACAAGGAGTGAATATGTAACATTTAACACGAGTATATGCATGTTTACTTATCATTATAGCTCGAAATACACATCGAAACACATGTAAAATTCACACTTATCAAAATCCCCCAAACTTAAACCGTTGACCGTCCCGATCAACAATTTTTTTGAAAACACGATAAAGCACAACAGGGAGATAAGAATAAAAGCGCACACAACGGATCCAAAAAGAAATTCATATTATTCATCATGAATGTCAAGCAACATACCAATCAAGCCTCAAATATCTCGATCAAAGAACACGCCTCAAGTAAAACAAAGTGAAATGCTCAATTCCAACTCTCAAAGTTAAGTGTATACTCTCATCTCTCGAGGATATAGGACGTGTTTACGCTCAAATCGAGTTCGATGTCGCAAAATTACCATAGGCTTGCAATTCGTCTCATATCTCCGCCACTAGAGTGTATGCATTTGTGAATCAAAAAGGACTTTCTCATTTGGTTGTAATGAAAGCTCTTTGGTTTGGGTAGGAAATTTTGGATAAAGTGACTCAAACTTCGAGTATATAGACCGATGAGCATATCAATCATTTTCATTACAATCCCATATGCTACTCCAATTATCCCTCATTTTTATCGACTTCATTTATCTCCATTTCCTTTCTTTCTTTTGAGAAACGCCTCCATTCACAATCCTTCGCCCTCCAAGGTTTATCAACTTTTCAATCAATTTTTTTTTTTTTTTCATTTGTGCATTTTCAACACTTTTTATTCAACTCCTTTCCTTCCTCTTTATGTCCCATTTAACCAAGTATGCCCACTTATCCTACTTTTCAATTCCCACCCATTCATCCTCATTCATTCCTTTACTCAACGCTATACATTCGAGTTTAAGGTGATGGATATATTAAGATCAAGGGTTAAATTTTGTGGTTATCAAAGAAATAGGCTATAGGCTCAACTTGGCTAACTAGGAATTTCAACATCTTTAGGTAGGTAAAAGGCTTGAAAGGCTAGCAAAGATGGCCTTTAATCACATTCACACCGCATACAACATGTGGCCTTGTGACAGAGATACCCAAGCAAGTTCTAGAATTCTAACAACATGACCGATACACTCAAATCACAACAAGATCAAAGCAAGATACAAGCGGTAAAGGCTCAAAAGCTCACAGGCTTGCAATTATGTAATTCAAAGCATCAAACCAAGTTTTCCATATCAACATGCTCAATGTCATCTATTCAAGGCTCAATCAACTCATTACCAACATCCAATCCCAACAATATGAATTTTCAATCAACACACACAAATAGCAAGTTGTAACATGCCCGGTCAACTCACTCTCTAACTACTACGAAAACAATAAACATGCTAAAGCTATAAACGTGCTCTAATGCAAATGCAACCTAGCATGCTCTAATGCAACTATATGAAAACACAAAATGCATGAACCTTTTTTTTTTTTTTTTTTTTTTTTTGTATCCACACTTTTCATATATTAAAATACTATCTCTCTCCCAAACTTGAATGAAATTATAGTGTCCTAAGGGGAAAAATAGAATTTCAATAACAAAAAGTGGGGATATACCCGAATAAAAACACACAAAAATGAAACAAAAACACACAAATCACACTCATAAAAAGAAATACACAAATCAAATCACTCAAATCACACAACTATGAAACTAAACACACACAAAAAGGAAAGTCACACGAAAAACCGTTGGGTTGCCTCCCAACAAGCGCTATATTTAACGTCTTTAGCTTGACGCCTGTTTTGTTAACTTACGGATCGCACAAGGTGGTGGATGTCACCTCCTCTTGATTCCCTCGGTGGAAATAGTGCTTAATCCGTTGGCCGTTTACCATGAAAGTCTCGCCTTCTTTTGTCAACAATTCTACAATCCCGGGTGGATTCAACACTTTCTTTATCACAAATGGCCCGACCACTTAGACTTGAGTTTTCCCGGGAAAAATTTAAGGCGTGAATTGTATAGAGCACCTTCTCCCGGTAAAAACTCTCTTTTCTTGATCATCTTATCATGCCACCTCTTGGTTCTTTCCTTGTAAATTAAGGAATTTTCGTATGCTTCATCCCGAAATTCTTCCATCCCCGATTCAAATGGAGCAACCTTTCCTCACCGGCTTTAAAAAATCCAGATTCGGTTTCTTGACCGCCCAAAATGCTTTGTGCTCCAATTCTACCGCAAATGGCACGACTTTCCAAAGACAAGTTGATATGGAGATGTGCCCAACGGTGTCTTATATGCAGTCCGGTATGCCCACAGAGCATCATCTAATTTTAACGCCCAATCCTTTCGGTTGATGTTTACCGTCTTTTCAAGGATTTGTTTGATCTCCCGGTTAGCCACTTCTGCTTGTCCGTTGGCTTGTGGATGATATGCTAATGCAACTTTATGTTTGACCCCATATTTTGCCAACAAGTTGCTCATCAATTTGTTTACAAAATGCGACCCTCCATCACTAATTAAAGCTCTTGGGGTGCCGAATCTAGTAAAGATATTTTTCTTAAGAAATCGCATTACAACCTGAGCATCATTTGTTTTGGAAGGAATTGCTTCTACCCAACGTGATACATACTCTCTGACCAAACCAGTAGAATATATTGATAACCCGAAGACGATGGAAATGGGCCCATAAAGTCATTCCCCACACATCGAACAACTCCACTTCAATTACATTGGTCATTGGCATCTCGTGCTTCCGTGAAATGTTTCCCATTCGTTGACACTGTCATCATTGTTGCACAAACAAATAATTGTCATTAAATAAAGTGGGCCAATATAGCCCACTTTGCAATACCTTCGGTCGCGGTGCGAGTGGGACCAAAATGTCCGCCAGGATGGTGAAGAGTGACATCATTGTAGGACTCCCTCCCATTCTTCTTGAGTACGCATCTCCTTATGATTTTGTCCGCGCACCTCTTAAAGAGTAGGGGGTCATCCCACCTAGAACTTTACATCATGTAAGAATTTCTTCTTTTGATACGGTGATATTTCCTGGAGGTAGAACTCCGGCCAAGTAGTTGACAAAGTCCACATACCATGGGAACTTTGCCTCAAGCATGAGTAATCTTTCATCAGAAACTCCTCTTTTATCAATCCCATACCTCCTTTTGCTCCTTCTTGATTTTCTAATCGAGACGGATGGTCCTTACCACGTTCGCATCCTTTTCGGTCCTTGATTTCCCACGTCAAACTCTTGCAACAATAAGATCCATCGAATCAACCTTGGTTTCGCATCCTTCTTGTCAAAGAGGTATTTGATAACCGCATGGTCAATATGCACAATCGTCTTCGTCCCGATCAAGTAAGATCGAATTTATCGAATGCGAAAACAATCGCCAACATTTCTTTCTCGGTTGTGGTATAATGCATTTGAGCACTTTGTCCCAACGTTCGACTTGCATAGTAGATGGATCGGAACAATTTTTCCCTCGTTTGACCAAGAATAAATTGTGACAAAGATAGTCGCTTGCATCACACATTAGCTCAAATGGTTGGCTCCAATCTGGGGCGCGACAGTATAGTCACGGTCACTAATCTTTGTCTTCAACATTTCGAACGCCCGCAAACATTCATTGGAAAAAATGAAAGCGACATCTTTTTCTAGCAATTGGCTCAAGGGCTTAGAAATTTTAGAAAAGTCACGGATAAACCTTCTAAAATCTGCATGGCCCAAGAAGCTCGAATGGCTTTCGTTTGTGGGGGAGGTGGTAGCTTCTCAATTGCTACAATCTTTGCCCGATCAACTTCCAAACCTGCGAAGAGACTCGATGACCAAGTACAATGCCATCGCGTGCCATAAAATGGCACTTTTCCCAATTTAGTACTAGATTGGTCTCTTCACATCGCTTGCAAAACTAAGGAAAGATTGTGAAGACAATTATCAAAAGAATCACCGAACACGAGAAATCGTCCATAAACACCTCCATAACTTTTTCAATAAGATCGTGAAATATAGCCATCATACAACGTTGGAAAGTGGCGGGCGCATTACATAAACCAAATGGCATACGACGAAATGCAAATGTGCCATACAGACATGTAAATGTTGTTTTCTCTTGGTCTTCCTGGGCGCAATCATGATTTGATTGTACCCAATAACCATCTAAAAAGCAATAATAATCATAACCTCGCAAGACGATCCAACATCATATCGATAAAGGGGAGGGGGAAGTGATCTTTTAAGTGGCATCATTAAGTTTTCTATAATCAATACATATTCGCCACCCGGTAACAATTCTAGTAGCAATTTGTTCCTCATTTTCATTTTTCACCACTTATTACCCCCCCTTTTTTGGCACCACTTGTACCGGACTCACCCATGAACTATCAGATATCGCATAAATGATCCCGACATCCAACCATTTCAACACTTCCTTCCTAACCACATCTTGCATAATAGGGTTTAGTCGTCTTTGGTTTTGCACTGATGGTTTATAAACATCTTCCATCCGAATTTTATGCATCACAATGGATGGACTTATGCCTTTTAAATCAGTTATAGACCATCCTAGTGCCAACTTATGTTTTCGTAAAACCCTTAACAGTTTATCAAGTTGGGTAGGAGTGAGAAGAGAAGAAACGATTACCGGATTTGCATTATTTGTCCCTAGGAATGCATATTTGAGGTGTTCAGGTAATTGCTTGAGTTCCGGAGGTGGTGTTGTCATTTCAGTCTCACGCACGGGCTGCCCATGCTCCGGCGCACGGGCCGTGCGTTCTTCAGAGAGTCCCATCCGTCCTTCAGCATCACGCACGGGCAACCCGTGCGTGGACGCATGGGTGGTGCGTTCCTGTAAGTTTGGCTCCCTTATTTACGGCTTTGCGTTCTCGCCTCTTGCGCTTATTAGGTAATTCTGCATATGATCTAAGGCACAAACATAGTCGTACAAATCTTGGTTATCAAAATCAAGTACAACACTCGACATTGAGCACGAGTGGGCTAGACCAAATTCCAAATCATCTGTAGACAATGTATGATCAACATAATCCTCAATGCATGAACTAACTATATCCAAAAATTACAATTCTCTCTACCGAATCATGAAATTTCATTGCCTTATATATAGAAAATAAAACATGCTCATCATTAACACGTAATGTGAGCTCCCCTTTTGCACATCTATTAAGGCTTTTACCCGTTGCTAAGAAAGGGCGTCCAAGTATCGATGGAACGCCTCTCGATCTTCGTCCATATCCAAAACCAAGAAATCCACGGGGAATATAAATTTATCAACTTTTACCAGTACGTCTTCAATAATTCCCCTTGGATACGTAAGTGATCGGTCTGCAAGTTGCAATGTCACCGTAGTAGGTTTCACGTCGCCTAATCCAAGTTTCCTGAAAATGGACAAAGGCATCAAATTAATACTTGCCCCCAAATCACATAACGCTTTATTAAAGAAATTACCACCAATAGCACAAGGGATAGTGAAACTCCCCGGATCTTTCAGTTTTTGTGGTAGCTTCCTTTGGATAATTGCACTACACTCTTCCGTCAAATTCACCGTTTCATAGCTTGTCATCTTCCGCTTTTTTGACATAACATCTTTAAGAAATTTCGCATAGTTAAGATCTCTGTTCTAATGCGTCTGCAAAAGGAATGTTAATGTGCAATTTCTTAAATATATCAAGGAATTTGGCAAATTGATCATCAAGCTTTTTCTTTTGAAATCTTTGAGGAAAGGGGAGAGATATAGGCAACTTAGATAAATTCGAGCTAGATGATGATTTTAGCTTTTCATTTTGTTTGTTCCGCCTCTTTGTTCTCTTCTTTCCCATTTTCTTCAATATCATCCTTCATCACGGAGTCTCTTTGCTTCGGCCTAGATGCTTCATCCAAAAGTTTCGGATTCCCATTTTTCTTTAGGCCCCTCATATTCGTGCCGCCGTAAAGCGAATCGCCTTGCATTGTTCCTAGGATTCATTTTTCGTATTACTTGGAAATTGACCCTTTTGATGTTGACCACCCACAATTGTAGCCAATTGACCCATTTGAGTCTCAGTTCTTTATTGAGCTTGTCACTTGTTGTTCCAACTTATCCATCCGAAGGTCTTGCTTAGCGGCGGCTCCTCGTGTCATTCATGAAAGCATTCGATTGATTTATGAAAGAGGTGAGTGCATCTTCCAACGACGATTTGCCTTCCCATTACCGCCTCCACTTGAAGTATGAAATCCCGACGGAGGTTGTAACACATTCTTTGTATTTGCATAGGAAAAATTTTCACAATTTCTCAACCCTGGATGGTAGTGCGTTGGGTTTGAATTATTCCTAAAATTCTTTGAAATTCCGGTTATTCACATAACTTATCTCTTCCATCGGATATAGAAGAGCTTCACTACCCGTGCTCGTATCTGCCTCCCCCCTTCGTAAATACATTCAATTGAGTTGTCAAAGCCGCTACTTGTGCCGACAATGTTTTGATAGGGTCGATTCTGAGATTTCGGCTACTCGTTGTACATTGGATCTTTCAAATGGCCATTGGTAATAGCTGTTCATGGCCATTTCCTCAAGAAGATTTAAGGCATCTTGTGGAAACCTTGCCAACAAAGCTCCTCCCATTGCGGCATCAACAAAGGCCCTTGTTTGCCCCATTAGACCATTGTAAAAGAAACATAATCTGTGATCCTCCTGAAAGCCGTGTTGTGGACATCTTCTTAACAAATCCTAAATCTTTCCCAAGCCTCGTACAAAGGCTCGGAGTCAAATTGTCGGAATTGAGTGATCTCACTTTTGAGCCGCAAAGTTTTGCTTGGTGGAAAGAATTTAAACAAAAACTTTTGGCTCAAATCATCCCAGTGCTCACACTTCCTTGCGTCAAAGTACCCAACCAATTTCTCGCCTTATCCCGTAAAGAGAATGGGAATAGGCGCAATCTTATGGCGTCATCTGAGACTCCGTTCATCTTGATCGTATGCATATTTGGATAAAATGGGCAAGGTGAGAGTTAGGATCTTCATTGCAAACCCCCAAACTGATTCTTTGCACCATATTGATTAGTGCGGTTTGAGCTCGAAGTTGTTGGCATTGATGGGAATATGGGCAATACCACCGTAATTACGATTCGTTTGTGGTCGAAAGTAATCACGAATGGCTTCTTTGTTGAACCGGTATCGGTAACTCGTTTCCACCATTGTTTGGCGGTATTGGTAACTCATTCAAATCCCCCATTATCGGATTGTGTTGTCTTTCACTCGTCTAGTAGTAGCACCGATTCTCCTCACGAAAGCCTCAACTTCCTGTATGAGCGGTATTAAGTCCCCGCTTGGAGCGCGTGTTCATACACTACCTGGACCAAACTAGAAGAAACAAGTCAAATAATGTGGAATTCAAGTCACACAAAAAAAAAAACAAAATAAATAATAAAGAAAAATGTCTAAATTAAGAATAATTCTATCTATCGCAATATTAGCACCAAAAATTGTATTAGTCCCGACAACGGCGCCAAAACTTGTTCGCTATATTTTTAGCTTCACCGCAAGTGTACGGTGTTTGTTATCGAATAGGGTAGCAAGGTCGTATCCACGGAGACTAATAAATCAATAAAGGCTAAGTATTGAACCAAGATAGTTTTACTTTTATTTAGGCGATCAATATTTGATGGTTGTTGTTTGAGATTAAGACAATTTAAATCACTAAAACACGAAAATAAGATAACACAAATGAAAGAAGTATCAAGATGATGAAATGGATTTCGAGTTAAGGTTTCGATTAATAATCCTCTTGTTGTCCGATTAAATCAAAGCGAGGTTATTATCAATATTCCTATAAGACGATCACAAAGCTATTTTATCCCCCTCTCGAGATGTATATAAAACGTAGATTGAAATATCCATGCTAGCATCTCTACTCAACAATAGATACACAACTCCCAAAAGCATCAAAGATCAAATGTCCTCACAATATTCGCAAACCTCTCGATTCATGCAAATATTCATGTCAAGTACTCAAGATCTAATATTGAAACTCATCTCTCGAATTATGAATCAATATATCAAACAAGTTAAATCATTGGCCAAGTGATAAAACAAGAATAAGAACAAAGTACTCAAATAGGCTTCAAGACAATAACTTCAACTAAGATTAAAACATTCAACAAGAGTTCATTAATCTACTTCCAAAACCCGAAATCACAAGAGTTTAGCTACACATGATTAAACAACTTACACACAAAGTGTTCAAAGTCATTACAAATGAAACTAAAAGAGTGAAACTAAAAGAGAAGCAAGAAAACTTAGGAACGTCGACAATCTCTCGATGTATCTCCGTTCTTCAAGCTCCGATGCAACCCGATTATCTCCTTGATGTCTCCTTCCAAGAGTTGACTCTTGTCTTGTGTTGTAGATCCCAAAAATGCCGAATCCCCCGTGTGCCCCCAAAAAGCCTTTTTATACTCCCCATCATGTTTAGGGCTTAATCTGCAGATTATGGGATTCAGTAGACGCACGGGTGGTGCGCCCACGCACGGGTTACCCGTGCGCCACCCTGCTGGAATACCCCAACTCTCTGTAGGGCGCACGGGTGGTGCGTCGGAGCACGGCCTACCCGTGCGCCACTCCGGTGAGATATCCTGACTCTCTCAGCGTAGGGCGCACGGGTGGTGCGCGCCATGCATGGGCTACCCGTGCGCCATCTTCTGCGGCTTCAATCAACCTTAGACAGGGTGCACGGGTGGTGGCTTGAGGCACGCCTAACCCGTGTGCCCCAATTTCTTCCGTGAACGCTCAACTTTCGCTCTTTTGGCTTCATGTTTCGTATATCCACTCGATTCTCCGCGTTTCTACTTTGCTTTCCTCATATTCTTATTCAATTAGCTTCAAATATCATGAAATTCCTACAAAATAAGCAAAGTGTAATATCTTTTCCACAAGGAGTGAATATGTAACATTTAACGTGAGTATATGCATGTTTACTTATCATTATAGCTCGAAATACACATCGAAACACATGTAAAATTCACACTTATCAATACCCAGAATCCTATGACCCAATCACCCGCCAGACTCTCTTGTCCGGCTCGAGGTTGGGAGTTGAACGATGGAGGTCGATATGAGACTGTAGCCAAGCTACCCATCCCATACACGACTTATCCATTCCACAAATTTGTCAATTCATATCAGATGGTTGCGCACGAAAAGTGTGACGCCAACCCGGTCAATCAGTCAGTAGGACTAGCGTGTTCATAGACTCGTCGCGTCCGATATTCAGTCAGCCAGTCATTGATGCGACATAGATATCGCAGGGGTAATCTAGTCGGTTCTATTTTTTGATTCAGCGTATTATGCCGAAGTTCTTAATAAGGTTCGGATTATGCGGCGAGGTAGTCGCCGTATTATCATGACAATTAGTCTTTATAAAAATCCCCAATAATATTTGGATAATAATTTAAAAATAAATTTTTTAATTAAATAAAATATTTAATGTTTTATAAATAAACTGAATTTTAGAAGAGAAAATAATTCCTATGACCTTGGTAAATTTCTGTTTTAAAATAAAATATTTTAATTAAAGAGAAAAATTTATGCCAGGTTTTAAAAATTCCACAAATTGTGATCCCGCACTCGGACAAGGTCAGTTCCTAATTTTTCTAATTATTCTAAGGAATCATATTTTCTGGGTCTCGTGGTCAAAATTTCGAAAATTGCAGATCAACCCCAGTTTTCTCCGAATTTATTATTTTCACCCGATACTTTGAAAAATAGATATCTCTTAAACCAAAAAAGGTTTTAATGAGATTCCAAGTATAGTAGTTTATTCAGGGCAGTAATTATGTGGGTTAAAAACAGTTTCAAAAAATTCTAAGATTTAGTGCCGATTTTCTGAAAAATTTCATTTTAACCACAAAGGTAATTTTTACCGTTAAGGGCTCGTTTCAAGCCCGTTTTTCATGAAATTTGAACTAAAGGTCCAGAATATTAATTAAAATAATCTCATAAAGTTTCTGGGACAGTAACTTTCCAAATTTTCGAAATTTGCAGTTTAGCCCTTTAAGGGTTGGAAAATTTCATTTAAGTGTCTAAATTCGTATATTCGTGTTTGTTTGACCCGTAGGGCTCCAATTATTATTTTTATTTATATTACAGTAATGTTAGTACCAATTTTTGGATTTTTCAGTGGGGTTTTACAATTTTCTTATTTATTTCATTTTGGCCCTATATTTTGCTTTAATTCTAAAAGTGGCCCAAACACGTTTTTATTCACAAATACATGGGTCCAGATTAGTAACATATCCTTAAAATATATATTTTCATCTATCTCATTCATCTTGAAGATATACAAATATAAGAGACATATAAAAGTTTTTTTCTAACATAAAAGCACATTATATCATATTTCCAACACACAAACATGTAAATTTTGAAATTTTCAAAAATATAAAAAACTAAAATTTGCAGAAATATATAATAAAATGAATCACATACATTCATGTCAAAAGAAAGCATAATAGCATACACAAGCTATTTTCCTATGCAAAATCACTTTTAACATAAGTTCATATACATACCATTTTTCTTTATTATTTATTTTTTTCGAAATTTTTTTTCCAGAAGAAAACGGAAATTTTTCCAGACATTTATATAAGAAAATAACACATATATCATGCTATTTTGTTTATGCAAACATTATGAGTTTTAGAATAATTCACCCACCTCTTCTTTGTACTTGTTAAAGATTGCTTCTAGCTTTTTGTAAGTCCCCTCTAGGTCCCCTCAAGACCTTAAAACAACCCCTATATGGTGGTTTTTAAGGGTGTCAAGGGTTGGAAAGAAAATGAAAAGAAGAAGAAGTAGTAGTAAGGAGAATATTGGGGCAAGACTTTACCTTATTTTAGTTTCTTGAGTGCTTTAAAACTGGAACTTTTCCAGACATTTATATAAGAAAATAAACACATTTATCATGCTATTTTTTATGCAAAAATTATGAGTTTTAGAAGAATTCACCCACCTCTTCTTCGTGCTTGTTAAAGGTTGCTTCTAGTTTTTTGTAAGTCCCCTATCGGTCCCCTCAAGACCTTAAAACAGCCCCTATATGGTGGTTTTTAAGGGTGTCAAGGGATGAAAAGAAGAAGTAAGGAGAATATTGGGGCAAGACTTTACCTTATTCTAGCTTCTTGAGTTCTTCAAAAGCTTTATCCTTTAATTCTTAGATTTCCAGAAATTCGACCCCGTTCTCTTTCTCTTACAAGTCGAAAATTCATAATAGAAGTAGTAGGAGAATTAAGCTTTGTGTTTAGAAGAAGGGGTTTGGAGGATTTCCTTACCTATTCCTCAAAATTTTGGCCCTTGCTTGCTTAGTGATGAAGGAGATGTTTGCTTGTCTTCTTTGTAAATGTTTTCTAAGTGTAAAGAGTGAAATGAAAGCCTTCATCCCTTTCTCCTCCTAATGACCGTTCCATCCATCTTCGATGCTTAGGTATAATTTTGTTTTCTTGGAATAGGTGTGCATGCTTGGGAAGTGGTAAAGTCATCTTGGGTTGTGGGGGAATTTGGCATGCTAGGAAGAAAACAAATGGGAAGAAGACAAGAGGAAGAAGACAAAAACAATTTATGGCTTCCCTCCCTTAATTGGACGTTCCATACCATGATACTACTCTCATTTTTCTTTTTTTTTTTATCAATTGGATTTTAGTGATATTTTATTCCTTATATAACATATCCCATCTCTTATCACATAGTAATCTCCTCTTATCAAATATCTTATAGTCCACCTTTCTTATATAGGTCAATTGTATTATCCTTATTCTAGTGATAAGTCACCACAATCCTATAGTTGTAATTAAATCATATAACATAAGTTAAGTTAATAATATATCATTAGGGATAGTTATAATTAGCAATTAGTGAGATAGGAAAGTAAAATAACATTAATAAAATACTAAGAATAAAAAAATAAATTATATTTTATTAATATCAAATTGTGAGACTTAGTCACACGATACAATATCCGGACCATAACAATTTGATTAATCAAAATTTTGGGGTCTCACATTCTCCCCTCCTTAAGAGAATTTGGTCCCCAAATTTCTCTCAGAATAATTATGGATGTTGTCATCTCATATCTTCCTCCATTTTACCATATGGCATCCTCGTCCCGGTCGTCGGTTTGCCATACCACTTTAACCATTGGAATCTCTCTCTTCCTTAAGGCAGATTCACTCATTCAATCATAAACGGGTGAAGATCTTACCTAGCTACGGGTCTTCTAAAGAGTACTATCCCGTAACGGAGCTTACTGTCGTACTTGTCTATCAATGATTCGTATGGGATTCTCGGTGTATGACAGGTTCTCCATTACTAGAGGGATCTCTCGCGTGATAATGTGTTCTGGGTTGGGTTGATATTTCCTCAATCTGGATACATGAAACACGTCATGCATTCCGGCGATAGGGGGTGGTAGTTCCAACTGATAGGCCAAATTCCCGATTCTTTTGAGTATCTTGTATGGACTAATGTACCTCGGACTTAACTTTCCTCCTTTCTTTGAGTAAATCAGGCCCTTTTGTGGTGAAAGTCTAAGAAACACTTCATCTTCTACCTCGAATTCCAAATCCCTTCTCCTTTTATCAATCTGACCTTGTCTACAGTTTCTTGTATTAGATCTACTTCATGGAATGGTTGTTGGGGTTGCTTCTCTCTTTTTGGGGTCCACTGGTCGTCGATTTCCCAGTGTAGCGGGGATCTGCACTTTCTCCCGTATAGTGCCTCATAAGGCGTCATTCCTATTGTCGCCTGATAGCTGTTATTGTAGGCAAACTCTGCTAATGGCAAATGAATGTCCCAGCTTCCCTGAAAATCTAGCGAACAAGCTCTTAACATCCTCGTGTGTTTGAATCGTACGTTCTGATTGTCCGTCGATTTGTGGGTGAGAGAACATACTAAAACTTAGTGTCTTCCCTAATTCCCCGTGCAAACACTTCCAAAATCTCGAGATAAACCTCGGATCTCAATCAGAAACGATGTCGGCTGGTGCTCTGTGCAGCCTTACAATCTCTTGGATATAGATTTGTGCCAGCTTCTGTAGGCTATCTGTTTTCTTCATTGGCAGGAAATGAGCTGATTTGGTGAGTCTGTCCACCACAACCCATATGGTATCATAAACTTCTCTACTCCTCGGTAGATCCATTATGAAGTCCATCGTAATAAGTTCTCATTTCCATTATAGAATTTGTAATGGTTGTAGCAAACCTTGACGGCTGTTGATGTTTGGCCTTGACTCGTTGGTAGGTCAGGCATCTAGCCACATATTCTGCTACCTGGTTTTTCATATTGACCCACCAGAAGTATCGTTCAAATCCTTATACATCTTATTACCACCGGTGTGTATGGTGTACCTTGAGCGATGTGCTTCTCCAAAAATCTTATTTCTTAATACCTCATTACTCGGTACACATACCCAGTTCTTAAACCTCAAAATCCCATCTTCTGCTATAGTGAATTCCGAACGTTCTCTTTTCTGAAACTTTTTTCTTAAGTTCTCAGAATTTTGGATCTCCTTCTTGTGCTGCCTTAATCTTGTCTAGAAACTTAGGTCTTACAGAGATATTAGCGCAGAATATTTGAGTGTCCATTCTCGTCGGATTCCATGAACTTAATTCTTCCAAAGACTTCCATTCCCTAATCATCAATCTGATATGCTGGCCTTTCTACTCAAGGCGTCTGCTACTACATTCGCTTTCCCAGGGTGGTACTGGATATCGAAGTGATAATCTTCAATAAGTTCCATCCACCTTCTCTATCTCAAGTTAAGATCCTTTTGTGAGAACAGATACTTCAGACTCTTGTGATCCATGAAAATGGTAAACATTGCTCCGTATAGATAGTGCCGCCACTTCTTCAATGCGAACACTATTGCTACTAGCTCTAGATCATGCGTCGGGTAGTTTGCCTCATATGGTTCGAGTTTTCACGAGGCGTATGCGATTACATGTCCTTCCTGCATGAGTACGGCTCCTAGCCCTTTCTTTGAGGCGTCACTATAGACGACAGATCCTTCACTTCCGCTTGGAAGAGCCAGAATAGGAGCAGTGGTAAGTCGTCTTTAACTCCTGAAAACTGGACTCACACTTGTCGCTCCACTCAAATTTGACTTACTTCAGAGTCAATCGCGAAAGTGGTCCAACAATCTTAGAAAAATCCTTTATAAATCTCCGATAGTATCCGGCCAATCCCAAAAGGCTTTGAATTTTTGTCACTATTTCTGGTTGTTTCCATTCAAACACGGTCTGAACCTTTGATGGATCTACCGCGATCACATCTCCAGATATGATATGTCCTAGGAATGTAATTTTTCCCAGCCAAAATTCGCACTTGCTGAACTTGGCATACAGTTGGTGTTGTCGTAGTGTCTCAAGTACAATTTTCAAATGATGCTTGTGGTCTTCTCTCATCTTGGAATACACGAGTATGTTGTGAATGAAGATTACTACGAACTGGTCAAGGTAAAGCCGGAAAACTTTGTGCATTAAATCAATAAATGATGCTGGGGCATTTGTCAGTCCAAATGGCTTCACTACAAACTCGTAGTGGCCATACCTAGTCTGGAAAGTTGTCTTGGGTATATCTTCACTATTAATCTTCAATTGATAATACCCTTGTTGCAGATCGAATTTTGAGTACACCGTGGCTCCCTAAAATTGATCGAACAGCTCATCGATCCTTGGAAGGGGATACTTATTTTTGATGGTCACACTGTTAAATCCATGATAGTCTATACACAATCTCAATGATCCATCTTTCTTCTTGACGGACATCACTGGGGCTCCCCACGAGGATGTGCTTGGTCGAATAAATCTCATGTCCATTAGTTTTTGTAGTGGAGCTTTCAGCTCCTGAAGCTCTACTGGAGCCATTATATACGGTGTCCCTGCCACCAACGGTGCTCCCGGTAAGGTCTCAATGGTAAATTCAATCTCTCTATCCGGGGGCAATGTATTGAGTTCTTGCGGAAATACATCTGGGCATTTCGATACCATTGGTACTTGGTGAATCTGGATCTCATCCTTAGGTTTGTTAATTACAAACGCGAAGTACCTTTGCGCCCCATTCGAGATCGCTTTCCTGGCCTTAATGACAGAAATGATCGGGGCTACTGGAATTCGTGCACTACCCGTTAGCTCGAATATAGGTTTTCCACGTTTACATAGCCTAATAGTTTTACTATGACAGTCCATTTGTACAAAGAGTTCGGCTAACCAGTCCATTCCCAAAATAACATCGTATTCAGATATAGGCAGTAGCACTAAGTTAGCAGGAAAACATGCATCATTAATCTTAATCCTGCATGCATTATATATAACATCAGTTATCTGGCTCGCACCCAAAGGAGCCGATACCTCTAAACAAATAGGCATGTGTTCCACGCATGAATGCAGTTTAGATGCAAAATGCGGTGCAACAAATGAGTGCTATGAACCAGGGTCAAATAAGACCTTAGCGCTGTGATCAGATATCAAAAGCGTACCTTTCACCACGTCGGTCGCATCAAAGACATGGGCAGGTGCCCTAGCTCGGTTGTTATTTCCTGGCTTCTGAGGTGGCGCTGGTTTGTTAGACGGGGCAGTATACAATGGGCACCCTCGGACCTGATGCTGAGCACTACTGCATCGGAGGTATTTTCCTTGTTTACGCCAGTAGTGGTCTGGCAAGTGTCCCGGTTTGTTGTAGTGAGAGCATGTGTGGCCCTGTGCGGGCTATTTTCCCTTGTTAGCCCCTCCGGTTCTGCCTTTCTGGAACTTTACAGGTGGCCCGGATGTCCTTCCAGCCACTGGCCTCTTCGAGCCTGATGCCCTGCCCTGCTGGAGCTGCCCAATCTAGCTCAGCTCCATCTCCACTCGGGAAGCTTCCCTGACCGCAGCCGAGTAGGTGTCCAACTCAACGGTCAACAATTGTTTCTGTAGTTCCAACCTCATACCTCTGGTAAACTTGTATAACTTGTCGACCTCGGTGCTTATGGACCCCAGAGCGTATTTGGACAAACGGTGAAATTCGGACTCATAATGTGCAACCGTCATACTACCATGCCTTAGTCGGTGAAACTCGTCCCTTCGGGCCTCTCGGACCACCTGCGGGATATATCGGTCATTGAACTCCAACATGAAATTTGCCATGTCCTTTGGGTTTTGTCCTGAACCCATTTCCTCTCCACAGCTCTCCACCCGTCTCGGGCCGCGGATTCCAGTCGGTAAACAGCCAATGTTATCTGCTGCTCCTCTAAGTACTGAAGGGCAGCAAATATGTTCTCTATTCGCTCCAGCCAATCCTCAGCCTTTGCGTCATCTGGTTCCCCCCTAAAGACCGGTGGGTCGAAGCGCAAAATTTGCTCCAGTACCTGATCGTGAGCATCCCGCACAGACTCGGGCGTATTCCAATTTTGCCCAACCTGTTGCTGCATAAACAACAAGATCTGCTGCAAGGCCTGAGTGGTCAAGTTGTCTCCCGCAGCTGGGGGAGGATGTGGCGGGGGTGGTAGTTCAGTGAGGGTGTTCTCTCTGGGGAAGGATTGGGATCCTCTCTGTCAAGACCGCGTGACCTTAAACTTTCTCTTCTTCCGGCCATCTGTATATAAAAGGATTAGAGTTCATCCATTTTATGTATTTGAAAATCATAGACATGATTGCAAGATTCACGATATGTCAATTTAAATAAAGAAGTATGAGAGACATAACAATATCAACACATACCGCAATTAAAGGAAACTACGAGTTCCATTACTAAAGGAAAGCTTAAGTCAAATTACAAACAACAGTCACTGAACCATGGTTATGATATCCATTACAATCTGGTCTATTACAGAATTTGAAATACAGGAAAAAGAAAATAGCTGAATAAGATGAGCTAATCTAGTCTGTGACGGTGTTGTGAGCATCGTCATCGATGTCTTCCTCGATGTCAATCACCTGGTTTGGATCCTCCTGTTTTTCATCCGGATCCTGCAGAAAGTCCATCAGGTCCATTTCTGGATCTTCTTCCGGATCTTCCTCTGGTTCTGCTTCGGGCTCTATTTCTGGTTCTGGGGCCACCATCGGACCGATGTTAATGGCCTCTAGAACCCTATTTCGGAGCAGCTGGGTCTGATGTATGAAGTTTGCTTGGTTCAGCAGTATATGTCCTTCTTGAGCCTCTACCTGCTGTTGTAGAGCCTCAATCTGACCATGCATCTGGGCCATTGTTTCGAGCGCACCATCCAATGCTTCCTCATTCTCGTGTGCCACTGCCTTAAGATGCTCAATAGTCTGAAGATGTTGAGCCACGAGGTTCTCACTTTGCTCAGCCCTCTCGCGTAGTTGGGCATTAACGTGAGTCAAATGCAGGTGTTCCTCATTCGTCTGGTGATTCGCCGCACGCAACATGTTTATCTCTTCCTTTAACTTTTTAATTTTGTTATCGCGTTCTTCCATTTTCATCTTTTGCACCTTGATCTCACAGCGGAGGTCCACCGTAGATTCATGTCGCTCGTATAGCACACTTTCAAGTGACTGGGCATGTTTTTGCGATAGGTGGAGTCGAGTGGTAGTGCGGGAGTACTTTCCCTCCCAATATCCAGCCGCGTCAGCATGGTAATCCTTCTCGGCGCGTAGTCTTCATACGCCATCAACGGAATGATCTCGAGCTCCATACCTGAACAAGCACAAGTATGATATCAAAATAGGCATATAATGACTAAGAAAGAAAAATCAAGCGTTGTAAGATATATCTATGTCAAGAAACCGACTAAGTATCCCATAAATAATTAAAGGGTTCTATAATTCCCAATCGTCCAAATTCTTATCTTAGTGGTACACCCAATAAAGGCAAATGGTCCTATCTTGGGTTAGTTCGGTGTAAGTTCCTTCTTACTAGCCGAACTTTGATACCACAATCTGTCACGTCCCAACCCGGTTTACCCAAGCTTCCCCGAAGTAAACCAATTATTGATTCATTAAAGTAATTCAATCATAACAGAAAAATCCCAAATAATACATAATGTCAAAGTAGTCTAAGTCTGAAATGTCGCAGCGGAAATAACAAATCACATCAAAGTTCATAAATATTTCTACGGGTCCTACGCCCATCTATTACAAATATCTCAATTGTTCGTTCGTCAAAATAACGTAAATAAGATTCAGTTGACTCAAGATCCGGTAAGATATAGGGTTAGTCGGTAGCATCAAAGTCTTCATCGCCTTCTTCTTCCGATAGGGTCTCATTCTCTGGTTAGGAAAACTAAGCGGGAGTGAGACAAAAATTCTCAGTGGGTGTGGTGAGTGTGTGTGCAAGTGGGGCTTATATTTTATGCAGTGAAATCGTTTCATGAGTTTTGATGAAAGAAACGTGCGATGACATTTTCATGTACTAAATAATTTTATTAGTATTATTTAATAGTCAGTCCGTCAATTCAGATCAGTTGGTTGCGCACGAAAGTGTGGCGCCAACCCAGTCAGTCCGTCAATTCATATCAGTTAGTTGCGCATGATAGAGTGACGTCAACCCAGACCACCTTATACGGTAGAAAAGTGTTGATCAAACATCATCTCCCCAAACAATACACCTTATTCCTCTTGTTGATAGGGCTGAAGTCGCTATCCCAGTTGGCACGACATCTCCACAGTGGAGCCAGCTAAGCTCGGAGAACGTCATAATCATGATTATACCCAGAATCCTATGACCCAATCACCCGCCAGACTCTCCTATCCGGCTCGAGGTTGGGAGTTGGACGATGGAGGCCAGTATGAGACTGTAGCCAAGCTACCTATCCCATACGCGACTTATCTATTCCACAAATCCGTCAATTCATATCAGATGGTTGCGCACGAAAAGTGTGATGCCAACCAGGTCAATCAGTCAGTAGGACCGGCGTGTTCATAGACTCGTCGCGTCCAATATTCAGTAAGTCAGTCATTGATACGACATAGATATTGGCGGGGTAATCTAGCCGGATCAATTCTTTGATTCAGTGTATTACGCTGAAGTTCTTAATAAGGTTCGGATTATGCGGCGAGGTAGTCGCCTTATTATCATGAGAATTAGTCGTTATGAAAATCCCCAATAATATTTGGGTAATAATTTAAAAATAAAAAAATTAATTAAATAAAATATTTAATGTTTTATATATAAACTAAATTTTAGAAGATAAAATAATTCCTATGACCGTGGTAAATTTCTATTTTAAAATAATATATTTTAATTAAAGAGAAAAATTTATGTGGGGTTTTAAAAATTCCATAAGTTGTGATCCCGGACTCGGAAAAGGGCAAGGTCAGACTCTAATTTTTCTAATTACTCTAAGGAATTATATTTTCTAGGTCTCGGGGTAAAAATTTCAAAAATTGCAGGTCTGCCCTAATTTTCTCCAAATTTATTATTTTGACCCGATACATTTAAAAATAGATATCTCATAAATCGGAAACGGTTTTAACGAGATTCAAGTCTAGTAGTTTATTCGGGGCAGTAATTATGTGGGTTAAAAACAATTTGGAAAAATTCCCATATTTATACCGATTTACTGAAAAATTCTATTTTAACCCTAAAGGCAATTTTTATCGTCAAGGGCTCGTTTCAAGCACGTTTTTCGTGAAATTTGGACTAAAGGTCCAGAATATTAATTAAAATAATCTTATAAAGTTTTTGGGATAGTAACTTTCCAAAGTTTTAAAATTTACAGTTTAGCCCCTTAAGGGTTGAAAATTTTCATTTAAGTGTCTAAATTCGTATATTCGCGTTTGTTTGACCCGGAGGGTCCCAATTATTATTTTTTTTTATATTACAGTAATTTTAGTACCAATTTTCAAATTTTCCAGTAAGGTTTCACAGTTTTTTTTGGCCCTATATTTTGCCATAATTATAAAAGTGGCCCAAACACGATTTTATTCACAAATACGTGTGTCCAGAATATTAACATATCATTAAAATGCATATTCATCTATCTCATTAATCTTGAAGATATACAAATATAATAGACATATAAAAGCTATTTTCTAACATAAAAGCACATTATATCATATTCCCAACACACAAACATGTAAATTTTGAAATTTTCAGAAATATAAAAAGACTAAAAATTTCCAGAAATATATAATAAAATGAATCACATACAATCATGTCAAAAGAAAGCATAATAGCATACATAAGCTATTTTCCTATGCAAAATCACTTTTAACATAAGTTGATATACATATCATTTTTTCTTTATTATTAATTGTTTTCGAATTTTTTTCCCCAGAATAAAACTGAAGTTTTGCCAGACATTTATATAAGAAAATAAATACATATATCATGCTATTTGTTTTATGAAAAAATTATGAGTTTTAGAAGATTTCACCCACCTCTTCATTGTGCTTGTTAAAGGTTGCTTCTAGCTTTTTGTAAGTCCCCTCTAGGTCCCATCAAGACCTTAAAACAACCCATATATGGTGGTTTTTGAGGGTGTCAAGGGATGGAAAGAAAATGAAAAGAAGAAGAAGAAGTAGTAAGGAGAATATTGGGGCAAAACTTTACCTTATTCTAGCTTCTTGAGTGCTTCAAAACTGAAATTTTTCCTAACATTTATATAAAAAAATAAACACATATATCATGCTATTTTTTATGCAAAAATTATGAGTTTTAGAAGATTTCACCCACCTCTTCATTGTGCTTGTTAAAGGTTGCTTCTAGCTTTTTGTAAGTCCCCTCTAGGTCCCATCAAGACCTTAAAACAACCCATATATGGTGGTTTTTGAGGGTGTCAAGGGATGGAAAGAAATAGTAAGGAGAATACTGGGGCAAGACTTTACTTTATTCTAGCTTCTTGAGTGCTTCAAAAGTTTTATCCTTTAATTCTTAGATTTCCAGAAATTCGACCCCCTTCTCTTCCTCCTACAAGTCGACAGTTCATAATAGAGGTAGTAGGAGAATTAAGCTTTGTGTTTAGAAGAAGAGGTTTGGAGAATTTCCTTACCTATTCCTCAAAATTTTGGCCCTTGCTTGCATAGTGATGAAGAAGATGTTTGCTTGTCTTCTTTGTAAATTTTTTCTAAGTGTAAAGAGTGAAATGAAAGTCTTCACCCCTTTCTCTTTCTAATGACCATTCTATCCATCTTTGATGCTTAGGCATAATTTTGTTTTCTTGGAATAGGTGTGCATGCTTGGGAAGTGGTAGAGTCATCTTGGGTTATGGGTAGAGCTGGCAATGGGCCGGGCCGGGCAGCGGCCATTCTAGGAAATCGGGTTGGATCGGGCTGGGCCAACTTTTGGTTGGGCCTCGATTTTACTAGCCCAGCCCAGCCCAGCCCAGCCGCGGGCCACGGGCCATCGGGCCAAATCGGCCCAAGTTAAAAATTTAAAAACAAATTAGAAAAACTATTAAAAAGCTAATTATACTGTATGTTAATTTTTCTATGATATAATATTAATCCTTTTACTAATTAACCAAATTAAGTCTTCTCGCATCATAACGCCATCACCAATTTAAAATAAAAATACTATATAATCATACAAAGTATATTTTAAAAAACAAAAAAAGAAAAAGATATTCTAATTTCCAGAAGCCTGTTGTATGTTGATAGTTCATATATACCAAACCAGCACCATTAACTTTTGTCTTTTTTTGATTTACGCAGTAAAGGGAGAAGAAGAGTTCTGCCACTATATAGATGCTATTTTTATCCCGTTCTTTGTTTGTATCGGAAAGGGCCTATTTGGATGCGAGTTTAGTAGGGTGTAAATTATTTTTTTTAAAAATATTATTGGGCTTGGGCCAGCCCAAAAAAATCGAGCTATTTTGGCCCGAGACCGTCTGGCCCGACGGGCCTGCTGGATCGGGTCATTTAGGCCCGAATTTTTTCGGGCCTTAAAAAATAAAGCCCAGCCCTATATGTGGGCTGACTGGGTCAGCCCATCGGGCCGGGCTAATTTTGCCAGCTCTAGTTGTGGGGAAATTTGACATGCTAGGAAGAAAACAAATGGGAAGAAGACAAGAGGAAGAAGACAAAAAAAAAAAATAATGGCTTCCCTCACTTAATTGGACGTTCCCTACCATGCTCCTAGTCCCATTTTTTTTTTAATCAATTAGATTTTAGTGATATTCTATTCTTAATATCACATATCCCATCTCTTATCATATAATAATCTCCTCTTATCAAATATCTTATCCATTCCATAAATTCGTCAATTCATATCTAATGGTTGTGCACGAAAAGTGTGACGCCAACCCAGTCAATCAGTCAGTAGGATCGACGTGTTCATAGACTCGCCACGTCCGATATTCAGTTAGTCAGTCATTGATGCAGCATAGATATCGGAGGAGTAATCTAGCCGGTTCTATTCTTTGATTCAGTGTATTATGCTGAAGTTCTTAATAAGGTTCGGATTATGCGGCGAGGTAGTCGCCTTATTATCATGACAATTAGTCGTTATAAAAATCCCGAATAATATTTGGATAATAATTTTAAAATAAAATTTTTAATTAAATAAAATATTTAATATTTTGTAAATAAACTGAATTTTAGAAGATAAAATGATTTCTATAACCTTGGTAAATTTCTATTTTAAAATAAATTATTTTAATTAAAGAGAAAAATTTATGCTGGGTTTTAAAAATTACATAAGTTGTGATCTCGGACTCGAAAAAGGGCAAGGTCAATCCCTAATATTTTTAATTATTCTAAGGAATCATATTTTCTGGGTCTCGGGGTCAAAATTTTGATAATTGCAGGTCAGCCCCAGTTTTCTCCAAATTTATTATTTTAACCCAAACTTTTAAAAATAGATATTTCTTAAACCAAAAACGGTTTTAATGAGATTCCAAGTCTAATAGTTTATTCGGGGCAGTAATTATGTGGGTTAAAAACAGTTTCAAAAAATTCCCAGATTTAGTACCGATTTTCTGAAAAATTCCATTTTAACCCCAAAGGCAATTTTTACCGTTAAGGGCTCGTTTCAAGCCCATTTTTTGTGAAATTTGGACTAAAAGTCGAGAATATTAATTAAAATAATCTCATAAATCTTTTGGGTCAGTAACTTTTTAAATTTTTTGAAATTTACAGTTTAGCCCTTAAAGGGTTGGAAAATTTCATTTAAGTATCTAAATTCGTATATTCGTGTTTGTTTGACCCGTAGGGGCCCAATTATTATTTTTATTTATATTACAGTAATTTTAGTACCAATTTTTGGATTTTTTCAGTGGGTTTTCACAGTTTTTTATTTATTTTATTTTGGTCCTATATTTTGTCTTAATTTTAAAAGTGCCCCAAACACGTTTTTATTCACAAATACATGGGTCTAGAATATTAACATATCATTAAAATACATATTTTCATATATCTAATTCATCTTGAAGATATACAAATATAAGAGACTTATAAAACCTTTTTTCTACCATAAAAGCACATTATATCATATTTCCAACACACAAACATGTAAATTTTGAAATTTTCAAAAATATAAAAAAACTAAAATTTGCAGAAATATATAATAAAATGAATCACATACATTCATGTCAAAAGAAAGCATAATAGCATACATAAGCTATTTTCCTATGCAAAATCACTTTTAACATAAGTTCATATACATATCATTTTTTCTTGATTATTTATTTTTTTCGAAATTTTTTTTTCCAGAATAAAACTGAAATTTTTCCAGACATTTATATAAGAAAATAAACACATATATCATGCTATTTTTTTATGCAAAAATTATGAGTTTTAGAAGAATTCACCCAACTCTTCTTTGTGTTTGTTAAAGGTTGCTTCTAGCTTTTTGTAAGTTCCCTATCGGTCCTCTCAAGACCTTAAAACAACCCCTATATGGTGGTTTTTAATGCTGTGTCAAGGGATGGAAAGAAGTAGTAAGGAGAATATTGGGGCATGACTTTACCTTATTCTACCTTCTTGAGTTCTTCAAAAGCTTTATCCTTTAATTCTTAGATTTCCAGAAATTCGACCGCCTTTTCTTCCTCGTACAAGTCGATAATTCATAATAGAGGTAGTAGGAGAATTAAGCTTTGTGTTTAGAAGAAGGGGTTTGGAGGATTTCCTTACCTATTCCTCAAAATTTTGGCCCTTGCTTGCTTAGTGATGAAGGAGATGTTTGCTTACTTCTTTGTAATTTTATTCTAAGTGTAAAGAGTGAAATGAAAGCCTTCATCCCTTTCTCCTCCTAATGACCGTTCCATCCATCTTCAATGCTTAGGCATAATTTTGTTTTCTTGGAATAGGTGTGCATGCTTGGGAAGTGGTAGAGTCATCTTGGGTTGTGGGGGAATTTGGCATGCTTGGAAGAAAACAAATGGGAAGAAGACAATAGGAAGAAGACAAAAACAATTTGTAGCTTCCCTCCCTTAATTGGACGTTCCCTACCATGATCCTACTCCCATTTTTCTTTCTTTTTTTATCAATTGGATTTTAGTGATATTATATTCCTTATATAACATATCCCATTTCTTATCACATAATAATCTCCTCTTATCAAATATCTTATAGTCCACCTTTCTTATATAGGTCAATTGTCTTATCCTTATTCTAGTGATAAGTCACCACAATCCTATAGTTGTAATTAAATCATATAACATATGTTAAGTTAATAATATATCATTAGGGATAGTTAGAATTAGCAATTAGTGAGTTAGGGAAGTAAAATAGCATTAATAAAATACTAAGAATAAAAGAAATTAAATTATATTTTATTAATATCAAATTGTGACACTTAGTCACACGATACAATATCCGGACCATTACAATTTGATTAATCAAAATTTGGGGTCTCACAGGAAGCAGTCACTTAAAAATATTTAACAATATTTATTCACACATGTGCATTTTTCTATATTGTAGGACATTAACGACCGTGTCCTTTTTATATACAGATCAAAACAGACTCCCTATATGAAATGAAAATGATGAACTGAGGGAGAAGGATGGGAATCCAGCTGGCCGGCCTTTGATCCATGCCTCAAACTTCTGTCATACTACAAGAAAATTAGAAATTTGTGATGAAACAAAATCATCACCAAAAGTCCGAAAAACATCACAAAAGTTTATTTGGGACAAAACAATAATATCCCAAGTGACGTCGCAATATCGCAGTCGCTAAAGGTCAGTAGCGATGAAATTATAAAAAATGTCTCTAAATGTGCAGCTTTTGAGACAAACTGAAAATGTCACATATTATCATCCGATGACGCCATCTTACGTTTCATGACAAAATATTTCGTCCCAAATGAGCTAAATTAGGGACGAATAACGTTTCGTGACATTTTTATTTCGTCCCTAAATAACTTTTTAGCGATATTTTGTTACTGTTTGTAATTTAACTAGTATAGAGACAATTATTTTTCGTCTCTGAAATCATTGTTTTGTGATATTTTCACATGTGTCTATATATTTAGTGTTTTCAAGGACATTTATTTTCGTCCCCAAAGAATTTTTATTTTTTGTACACCCTGCCACCAACACAACCTAATTGTTCAATAAAATTTGTATAATATACAGGAACTAAAATGTCCATACGAATAAAACATAAAAATCAATATAAACTCATTCATTCAAAGTGTAATTTCATTCATGTACATACATTCAAATAGACTAACATTGTTGCTACAAGGCAAAATAATTGTAAGACAAGAAAAAAGAGTCTAACAACGCTCATGTGCTTTGCAAATATATTCGCACTTGCCACTTAAGAAAGAACAAAAGAGTCTAACAAGGCTCATGTGCTTGGCAAAACTATTCGTACTTGCCACTTGAGAGAGAATAAGAGTCTAAACTTTTCTTTGAGAACTCGATAGCGGCAATAATTTCCCTTGTTGATGGACTTGTTTTTTAGTGACCAGTAATCTGTATAGGTTACAATAAATCCAACAAGTTTTTATAAGTCATACGAATAAAATTGTATTTATAATATACATTTTTCATGATTAAACTAAAAACTAAAGAGTATATATAATTTAAGTCTATCATAAATAAATGCAACAATTAAAAGAAAAAAAAGTATAGTTTCCTACAGTATGAAACTCTCAGCAATATACTAGTCATTAAAAGAAACAAATTATAATAAAATAGATAGATAGTATGAGCAAAACTCTCAGCAAGATACTAGTCATTTTCTATTTAACAAGAAACTTGAGACAAGTAAAATAGGCAACCATACACAAGCCTGAATACATCATACACAATTTGATGGGAGTAACACCACCAACTCTAATGGAAGTAACAGGTGGGAGCAATTTCATACATAAATGACAATTCTTAGCAAGTACCATTGATGCCTAACACATATAGCTACCTAACACATTAAATTTGTGGTTGATGAAAGAACAAGTTCTCACACACATAAGCTAGAAGAGATTCTAGATGCTGACAGTAATTTTTTTCTTAAAAAACGTCTAACTCACCTGTTAGCAAAAGATTATGTTATCAATTGTGAGACAATGACTCAAGCATCCAGATCATCCCTTCAATACAAGAAACTTATAAATAAAACATGTTTATAAAATAACAACTGAAATTAAAATAGTGAAAATTTTCATTAAACTTACTCTTCATCCTCAATCGCCGTCTCATCATCATATTTGGAACCAAGAAGCTGACGAAATAGTTGCTCATGCTTGGATAAGGTTTTCTCCCTTCTTTATCCATTCTGAATCCAGTGAGAACATTATTTACGAGCATATTTTTTTTGGGACTATTTTCTCTTCAACAATGCATCTACTTATTGGCAGAAGATCCGTATTTTATTTTTCATGACATACATTTGTTTGACCACACTCAAGAGTCAAGTAGGCAGAGAACAGGGGCATTTCATCAACTTCTTTTCTAAACAATATAATATTTTATTACAAACATGATTTATTAGCAATTAACTAAAAGTCAGAAACATAAATGCACAGGTTCATTACTTTTGCTCTTCAGCAACATATAATGCTTTGGTTTCTCATTGTCATAGCTACCAGAAATGTAAAAACCAATTACTCATAAGGGATTGTAATCTGGTATTACTAATTAGCAAGGTGCTTATCATAAAATCCTAGTAATGCAAAAAAATATTATATGTTCACGAGCAACAAGATAATAAATATAGAAGACAATCAACAAAATTATTTACCTTATATAGGATTAGGAAGCTTTGAACCAATAAAGAAGCACACACGTTTCTTCTTTTATCAATCAACTTTTTTCACTATAAAATAAACATAACACTTTGTCAGCATTAACAAGTTGGCGATGGACCAAAAACATCGCAGTGCACATTATTCTAATCTTTTACTTATGACCATCTCTCTCTTTTCCTTTTTACATTTTTTTACAGAAAATTTTAGCTAAAAGTTGAGAAGAACTTTTTTTTAGCTAAAAATTGAGGAACACTTTTTTTTTCTATCCATATTTTAGTAGTTGCAAGTTTTTAGGTTAATAAAGTTCAACTTACACTTATAAGCAATTAATCTGCCTCAACTTTATGTAGATAGGTTACTGCTTGGCAATAGTTTAAAAGTGAAAAGAAAAAAAAAGGTAGAAAAAATGAGTAGACAATTTTTTTATGTGTATCCTCAATAGCTGTAACTTTGTACAAAATAGAAAAGCATCTAAGCCCAAGACCACATGCCCGTATGGACCCACATGGCTGACTGTGTGGGTGTCTGTTTCATCGCGTTTTTTTAGAGTTTGCTTCCCGTTCCAACTTTACAAGTGATCTCTCCAAGGATCTATAAAAGAGGACCAAGTCTTGCACGAAATATCATCACTTCATACAACAAAAACACATCAAATAACACAGGAACCGAAGGAATCGAAGAGCTTCTGAGAGCAAAAGGCTAGGTTGCGAAGAACACCACAGGGCTTTCGCATCTAGGGAGCACAAGAGCTTCGAGGGCTTGGAAGGGGAATCCATCCTGACAAGAAGAGGTTTTCTTTCTATGTCTAAGAACTCTTGTCTATGCTTATATGATGTCATAATATTGATTCGGTTTGTCTATGAGTTTGTAATCAATGTTTGACATATTTTTCTGGATCTTAGGGCATAATCGAAACTCGTGATTTATATTAAATATGATTATTTATTTTCTTAATTAATTCATGCGTTCTATTTTATGAATTGGTGCTTATTTATAATTGCTTTTTATTTGACCAATAAATTGCATGTCATATTTGTTATTGCAAAATTTCGGATGATGAGCTCTAATAAAGACGAAAATCGATCCAGATATGAAACATGTGTGACAGGCGTGTTTGTGGGGAGTCATTCAGTTCACAAATCATTTTGGAGTTAATAGGAATTATAACGTTCTGACCAGACTACGATTATTATTAATCAACTGTTTACGCACCACCTGACCAGGGGAGTAAATGACTTTATGTATTTGAACCCATGAAATTGCATGAATTGGTTTCTAAAACTTTATTCGCATTTAATATTGAAGAAGCATGTTGAGATTATGTGCCTAAGGTTGCTCCTAAAGATGTTGAAAATACTTATGGGGTTCACAAATTTATTTTTTTTCTTTCTTAAATTTCGATTTTGGTTAGTTTAATTACTTAATTTCTGGTCGCTTCAATAAAATTGGAATACGATGTTATTATACCTGAGTTTTGAGATTCAATCCCTGAAGAATATGACCTTGCTTGCCATTATTCTATAAACTACATTGTACACTTGCAGTTGTATAAACCAAAATATTTTTTGGCGAACAAGTTTTTGGCGCCGTTGTCGGGGATTGATTAGATTCTACTTAGATATAGTAATAAGTAGTTCAATCTTAATTAAAGCATTTTTGTAAATATTTTTTTCTTTTTTGTTTTCAATGTTTTTCATTTTTTTTTTTTTCTTTTGGTTTGATTTTAATATTATTTTTGTTTAGTGCAAATAGTGCATGATCACGCGTTCCAGATCCACCCAGCCAATTACCATTGATTTAGAAATCGAAAATACAACCAAAAAACTACGGAAAAGAGCCAAATCAATGGCGGATGGGACTAATCCGAACGCAAAGGAAAATGTAAACAATGAGGAGCGCCCACGGGGCCGTTCGAGGCGAAATTGTGAAAAGGCCTGCGAGAAGGGCAATTAGGGACTACTTTCAGCCGGAGGTAAGCCAAACGTATGGGGATGTGGCTCGTCTGCCGATCAATGCAAACAATTTTGAACTAAAAACCGGCATTGATCCGGATGGTGTCACAAAATGAGTTTGGGGGTAGAGCCATTGAGGATCCAAACGCGCATCCTGGGCGCACTTTCTAGAAATTTGCGATATTGTTAAGATGAATGGTGTTTATGAGGATATCATTCGATCTTCGCCTTTTCGCATTCTCTCCTCGCACGATAAAGGGTGAGGGTGGTTATGCTCTTTAACACCACCACCGCAAAGTAGCAAAACTAAGTCAACGGTTTCTAGCCAAATACTTTCCCCCCAAGAAGACGTCATAGCTTAAAATCAAATCACATAGTTTAGGCAATTAGATGTTGAGCCACTATATGAAGCATGGGATAGATTCAGGGAATTACGAAGGAAGTTCCCTCAACACGGGCATCCCGACTACCAACAGGTTCGATCTTCTATAATGGTTTGAGTGGTAACATAAGAACAATTATAGATCTTTGCATCTGGAGGTGCACTACTAGGGAAATATCCTGAGGAGGCAGTAGAGTTACTAGAGGAGATGGCGAACAACAGTTTCCAATGGCCATCCGAAAGGTCGACTATCCGACGAGTGGCAAAAGTTCAGGATGAGAAAGTCGCCATGCTCACAAAACAAGTGTATGTGCTGAATATGAAACTGGAGGCGATGCAGCTAGTGACTCCAAGAGATCCTCTGTTGTTGAAGAGAAAGCAAACTTTGTGGGCCAACAAAGAAACTTCTACAATAATTACAGAAATAATCAGATACCCAACTCTATCATCCAGGGTTGTGAAACCATGAAAATTTCTCTTATGCTAACAATAAAAATATTTTGCAGCCACTGCAGGGGTATAACGTGGGTAATCAAGACAGAGCGAAGTCCAATGAAAAGAAATCATCTATTTAAGAGAGGCTATCCTCATTTATCGAAGAAACAAGGGCAAAATTGAACAAAGATGAAGCTAAAATAGACGGGATAGAAGAACAGGCCACTCAGCTAAACACGAACGTAAACGCAAGACTGAAATCTCTGGAAACACAAGTAGCCCAAATCGCAACTGCTGTGGGAGGCCAACACCATAAAGGCAAATTCACACGCGATACTGAGCTAAATCCACAGGAGCAATGCAACGTCATTCGTCTGATGGATGGCATTGGGGGTCCATAGATTTCAAATGATATAATTTAGCAATAGTGATTAGAAATCTGAAGTCTGGATGAAGACGTTAAACTTAGCGCTGTATGGGAGACAACCCAATTTATTTCATATTTTCCTTATATTTCTTTTTTTTATCGCCTTCAATATTAATTTTTATTTTTTGTTATAATGTTTATTTATTAACTTAATTTTTAGTTTTGTTCAGTTTTCTTGAGTTGTTGTGTAGAAGGTGTCACGGCAAATTCCCGAAAAAAAAAAAAGTACGAACCAACTCAATACGGCGCGTGATATCACACGACTTGGCCGCGTGCGATAGGGTAAATTGCCCAAGACACCACGGTCGAACCGTGACCATCACACGGCCATGTGGTCAAAAAGATGGCAAAACCGGCAAAGAAGACTAACTTGCGGGTCCACACGACCAATCCGTGTCATCCCAGTGACGACCGTGGGCCTTGAAACAAACCGGCAGCTTACGAATTACCCTATTTTTACCCCAAAATACCAATTTTTCTCATACTTTCTTCTACACAAACCCTAAGCCACGAAAATTCTCTCCCCAAAGACTCAAACCACTCTCCAAATCTCTATAAATACACCTCCAACCTCAAACCAAAATACACAAATCCTTCACTTTCTCAAGAAACCCATCACCAAATACCTTCAAATTCTCAACTTCTCCAAGTTCCGCACTGTTTGGGGGTACTTCAAGAATTCCCAAATTTCAGATTTTTACTCTTCAACCATTGAATTCATGGCTTCTAGGGATGCAAGAGGAACTAGGATGAATACGAGAAGAAGAAGGGAGCCGACCCCAGAGCCCGAACCCGAGCTTCAACCAATTTTCGACCCCGAGGAGCCTCCTAAGCTTCCAACGTCAATTTTCAAATGAAACCCACCGATCTAGATTGATGATACTCTACTTCCGTCCATGGATTAATACGAGGTATCCCGATGAACCCACTCTTACAATTTGGATTTATTGGAAGATTTTAGGGCTTTATGTGGGAGAATTGATTGGCATGATTTTCTTAATGGGCATTGGGCTACTTACTCTATTAATCTTGAATTCTTAAGTAGCTTTGAATTGATTGTGCGAAAAAGAAATCAATGGGGTTAGATTTCGATTGGGGAATGAGCTAAGGGAACTATCAATTGAGGATTTAAATGAAATTTATAGAACACCGACGTATGGGGTGGAAGAGCATGAGGAATTTGATAAGGATAGGTTTTGGAAAAAGATAACGGGTAAGCAAATTTATACGCCAGACACTTCTAAGGCGTCTAGTATTCGCAACCCGATATTCCAATATGTTTAGCGAGTTTTGGCTGAAACCATCTTTGCAAAGGAGGATAGTAAAGGGGCTTTGAGGGTTGATGAATTATTTATAACTTGGTGTATGGCATCGGGATCGGTGGTGCCAAAACGTCTGGCTATGATAGCCCAACAATTTGATAAATTAGAAAAAGTGAGAGGGGTGGAATTTGTATAGGGGATGATTACCCCTATTCTTTAACATTTTAATATTAATTTGGAGGGGTATGCGGAGGCAGCTGGACCTAAGTTAAATTGATTTAAATGTTCTAACTGCGATGAAAGTGATAAAATTCAATGGGCGTGATTAATCGCTCATTCAGGCAGATAGAACAACAATTAGGCTCCCGAACTCCGATGCAACTTCAACCAGAAATAGGGGTAACTGGCTACTTAGAGATGTGGGGGTAGAAGGGGCTGCTGCTCAAGAAAGAGGGATGAGCAGTATCCGGGTAAATGATAAAAAAATACATGAAGCTCGAAAAAAAAAATCGAGCAAAGCAAAAGAAAATTCTGAAAATTGTGAAAAAATGAGAGCTTGAGGCTAAAAGAAAAGGCAAAAAGTCCTAAGAATGAAAAGGCAGAAATAAGGGTGAAATTGAGTTGAAAAAGAAAATTGATATTATGTTAAAATTGGGTTAGTGAATTGCGAGTCTGTGTACTTAAATTTTATTTGCTCAAGTCAAGTCACTTAATCTAAATTTCTCTACCCTTACCAAAGAGCCTACATTACAACCTAATAAAAGTCCTTTTTGATTCTTAGATTGTACACACAAAAGTGGTAGAGATGTTAGACGATTTGCAAGCCTATGGTAATTCTATTTTCATTGAATTGAATTTGAGCGTAAACACTATCCATACACTTCTGAGAGTCGAGTGATACATTATCTTCTTGTGAGTCGCGATGACAAGTACCCGAAAGAGTATTAGTAGTGACGAGTTTATGAATAATTGATCTCTTAATGATGAATTGCATGATTTCCTTGAGTATGGAGTCGAGTGCTATTTAATGTTTATAGTGTTCTTGGGTGTTCTTTCATTTTACCCTTATATTATTTTTTTCTAAATTTGCTCGAGGACGAGCAATGCTTTCATTTTGGGGGATTTTGATGTATGTAAAATATACATGCATTTTGGAGCTTAAATTGATATATAATTGATGCATTTGCACGCATATTTACTATATTTTTACTTGGTTTCCTTTAACAGGCATGATACTGCGTATTCTTGTAATTTTTGCAAGAAATAGAGCTTAAAGTGAAGAAATGTCAGTAGGGATGCCCGGATAAGATTGCCGAATGCAAAAAGAAGATCAAAACGACAAAAAAAGGGAACAAAAGCAAGTCACACGGTCGGACCATGTAGGCTCACATGGTCGTGTGGACTGGTGTTCTGAAAATCACACGGTTGTATGAAGAAAGGAAGAAGACAGAGGACGGAGCATGTCCACACGGCCGGACCGTGTGAACTCACATGACCATGTGGACAAGGTTATCAGCCGCACCACTTACCCGTGCGACCACCTGCCCGTGCGACAAAGGGCTAAGCCCAAGGAGACCAAGTCTTGCACGAAAAATCATCACTTCATACAACAAACACACATCAAATAACACAGGAACCGAAGGAGTCGAAGAGCTTGTGATAGCGAAAGGCTAGGTCGCGAAGAACACCACAAAGCTTTCGCATCTAGGGAGCACAAGAGCTTCAAGGGCTTGGAAGGGGAATCCATCCTGACAAGAAGGGGTTTTCTGTCTATGTCTAAGAACTCTTGTATGTGCTTATATGATGTCATAATAATGATTCGGATTTGTCTATGAGTTTGTAATCAATGTTTGGCATATTTTTCGGATCTTAGAGGCATAATCGAAACTGTAGATTTATATTAAATATGATTATTTGTTTTCTTAATTAATTAATGTGTTCTATTTTATGAATTCGAGTGGTTATTTATAATTGCTTTTTATTTGGCCAATAAATTGCCTGTCATATTTGTTATTGCAAAATTTCGGACGATGAGCTCTAACAAAGACGGAAATCGAATTCAGACATGAAACATGTGTGACAGGCTTGTTTGTGGGGAGTCATTCGATTCACAAATCATTTTGGAGTTAATAAGAATTGTAACATTCTCACCATACTACAATTATTATTAATCATCTGTTTACGCACCACCTGACCATGGGAGTAAATGACTTTAGGAATTTGAACCCATAGAATTGCATGAATTGGTTTCTAAAACTTTATTCGCATTTAATATTGAAGAAGCATGTTGAGATTATGTGCCTAAGGTTGCTCCTAAAGATGTTGAAAATACTTGTGGGGTTCATAAATTTATTTTTATTTTCTTTGTTAATTTCGATTTTAGTTAGTTTAATTACTTGATTTTCGGTCGCTTCAATAAAATTGGAGTACGATGTTATTATAGCCTAAGTATTTCGTTATTTAATCCCTGAGGAATACGACCTTGCTTGTCATTATTCTATAAACTACACTGTACACTTGCAGTTGTATGAACCAAAATAATTTTTGGCGAACATTTATTAATTGCGTTAAATACAAAAACTATCCCTCAGGTTAGCCTAATTATAAAAAAAATTGTTAACTTTTAAAATTACAAATACTCCCCTAACGTTTGTTTATAGCTCACAAAATTGCACCATCAAGAAGCCTCAAGAGGGGGTATTTGTTCGATAAATGCAAATCTCAATGAGGTATTTGTATTTTTGAAAAATAACTGGAAAATTTTGTAACTGCAATTGTAATATCCTACTTTCTTATTTTGCTTTTTAAATTTAAATAATTTGCTTTTTATCTGTTTGATGTCTAAATTAGATCATCCATCTCAAGCTAATCCAACAATGGCAGGAAAATCACTGAGTTTTATAGTTGTCTGAAATTGCAATGATGGGTAGTTTCTTATGGCAAAAAACTCCAATCAGTAAAACAGATTTAGAGAAACAAATGTACCTGAAAAGTGAAAACTCAAGAATTGGTTGTATCCTAGTTAAAAAATACATGCATTTAAAGTTATCCTTAAATTTGTGTCACTTAAAATAGTTAACAATGTGCCATGTTCCACATTAATGACATATTTTAGCATTATTTTACTAATTCATTGAGATTATGACTTGCTTGGCGCGAAGGCTGCTAGTTCGGGGGTAGAGTACAGTATTAAAGGTCCTCGGACTTCCAGGCGGTTTTTCTTTTGGGCAGCTGTTCACCGGTTCTGGCCGGGCTTTCCTGAGGTGTCTAATAACCTTGCTTCTGCTCGCCGCTAGCACACCTCTCCTGACTATTGCCTATTTATTCTGGAATAATCTTTTTAGGAGGGGATGGGAAAAGCCTGATCGCTTCTTTGACTATTGAGAACTCCGCATATCACACAAAAAGGGGGTGTGAAGTTGATATAAGGCGAGCGAGTAGTAACTAATTTACGAGGAAGGGGCGATGGAATACACTATTGTGGAATACCAAAAGTGAAAACAATGTATAATGTATGTACTAAAATTGAAACTATGCCTTCTTTTAAATGAAAAAAAAAGAAACAAAAAAAGACTAGTGCAAGTGTATGTTTGACTATGCAAGTGCACAAACAGTTAGGACATTTTTAAACCGAAAGAACAATCGATGGCGTAAGTTTATAGTTTATTGAGAAGAAATCCATAAAATCAACATTTATGGTGATGGCCCAAAACATACAAAAATCATCGGTGTATAATATTCTTTATTTCTCAACATTTAACACAAACAACATACAACAAACTCAATTCTTAAGATGGTCAACTGCTAAGTGTTTTGTTTATTATTCTTGTTTTTATTAAGAAAAAAAGGAACAAAGGCATTACAAAGGCGTTCAAGAGATTAAAACACAAACTCAAATTTTTAGGACGAGCCCGAGCAAGAAATGAATTAGAGCCCAAAAATCGCACAAACAATCCAATTACAAAAACTAAAAAATGAATCCCCATTTATTTCATATAAAAGAACCGAAAAAGCACTAAACCAAAATCTTCAACATAAAACCTAGTGCAAAAAAAACAATAAATTATATGTTCGAAGGAAATACACACACATGTACTCTGCAATTTCATAAAATCCCCTAAGTTCTCTTTCTTAGTCAATCTAAACTTAATTACTCACAGCAACTAGAAAGAAATTAGAGCCCAAAATCGAAGGCGAGAGAGAGAGAGAGAGTAGGCAGCGAATTACAGTCGGCGGCATGAACTCTAGAATCGTGATTTCAGACGATGGAAGAGAGAAAGAGACCGAACGTGAGGACGTGAGCAAGGGTTCTGGAAATTTTGGGGAGGGGGGAGAATCCGAAAGGCGCGAATGAAAAAAGGGAACGTGGGTTCTGGAATTTTTTAAAGACAACGCATAAAATTTGTCTCTAATTGTAATTGTTTGTGACAATTTTACATTATGTCACATATATTTTATTTTTTTAATTATTATTTTTTCCAAAACTTATACAAGGAAGTCTTCCATATTTAAAAAAATTATTTTATTAAATAAAAAGTTATATTTAGAATGATAAATATTATAAAATTTAATTAAAAAAATGTATCTTTTGAGACTTTTCTTAATCATCACAAGAAAGTAAAAGGCTAAGTTGTTTTCAAACTTAAATAAAAGATATCACAAAATTTATACTTAGACCTTCATGTATTTTTTATATGTACCTAAAAACTGCTTTGTAATGCAAAACTAGGAATACTTATACTTTATTCACGCGATATGACATTACATCGTTGAAATAACACTTTTTGAGATGAAGTTAAATACGTCACAAACAACGAAAATGTGGGTTCGAATTATTGTATGACACGCACAAAAATCGTCTCAAATAGTTATGTTTTTGTGACATTTTTACTTAAATGTGGCATTTATTTTAAACTTCTTAATTATTAATCTTTCCAAAAAAATTATTTAAGAAAGTCTTCAATTTTTAAAAATATTTTTATTAAAATAAAAAAGGTAAAATTAAGAAAGGTAAATAAATATTATAATATTTTATAAAAAAGTTGTTTGGAGACGTTTTTATCATCACAAGAAAATAAATGCTAAGAAGTTTTGAGACATAAATGAAAAAACTTCACAAAAAGAATACTTAGATTTATACCGGAATCAAAAATTGATTCTGGAATATTATATTGTATGGGAGACGATACCCCAATAACGCTACTAAAAGGTAGCTATTTGAGATGATATTGATTATGACCCAAAAGAAAAACGTCCCAAATTGCCTAATTTGTTTTTTATCTACAACAACTAAAAATTGACAACATTGTATAATATCCATTAAATTAGGGATAAAATTACAATTAGGGTTCACTAATAGATTTAATTGGGGATTCAAATCCCTAATTTCATAATTTGATGTAAAATTATAATTAGGTTTTCTAACCTTTAAATTTTATCTCATCAGATTTTAATTTAAAAATTAGAATATATTTACAGTAATTAGTCTTCTTAAATACAACGTTATCGCTTTTGGAAATTGAAAAGCATAAAGTCTTAGGTTTAATGAAAGAATATGAAAAGAATCATAATTTCATTTTAACGTAAAGAGGATTTAATCGATATCACCAATTTCTCTATAAAATCCCCTTTCTTCACATTTTTCTTGTCACATCTTCACTGCCTGCAAAAGCAAAGGTGAGATTTTGCATTGTTCTTCCACTTTTAAAATATTCCCCGGTCATATTCCTACTTTCCAGCAAGAAACCTCAATATATATATATATATATAATATTAAAGATAAGTGTAGAAGGGATGTGCGTGACTGAAAGGAGTGCAAGAGGGAGTTTTTGTGAGTTGTTGGAGTATGGTGGTGACTGGGAAAGAAATTACCAGAGAGACAGATGAGTGGGTTTTTGGTGGTATTGTTTGTGGGTGATGATGAGAGGAGTCACAGAAAAAAAAAAAATAAGATAAAGGCGGGAGAAAGAAAAGAAATAAAATGAGAGAAAAGGAAAAGGAAAAAGGAAGGGATAAAGAGGAAAAATGAAGGAGAGAGAGAGAGAGAGAGAGAGAGAGAGAGAGAGAGAGAGAGAGAGAGAGAGAGAGAGAGAGAGAGAGTTTATAGGAAGAGATTGAGAATTAAGTTTAAAATTTTAATTGGAATTTTTTTATTAATTCTTGTTGCTAGTCTTTTTAAAGCCTAAATCCTAAAATTTCTAAAAAAAAATTCCTAATTCTGTTTCTTTTCAAACCCAATCAAATTTCTTAAATAATTTTATTAATGATAATTTTATAATTTATGTAGGAATTGAGAATCATGAAGATTAGAATAATTGTTATGAGGACTAACATAAATCAATTAAGATATGGATTTTAAATTCATGTCTTTATATAATTCTTCATGTGAGTATTTTCAATTATATGTGATATGCAAGAGGAATATAAATTATTAGCCAGAGACCGTAAATAGGCCTAAGATTGAAGTTGATCTTTGGGTTAAGCATGTTATGCTAAAATTTATTAACTGACCAGTCATAGGAAAAATTACAAGAGGAAATTAAATGTTTTATTATACATGATTATGCTTGTATGATTTATTATATATTGACAATAGTTGGTCCCTACTGAGCAAATAGAAGCTCAACATTTCATTCTCGTTTTTTTTCAAATTAAGGAGTTGGGCTGGAGATATGCCAATGACGGATGAAGATTAAATTAAACTTTGGATTTTGAATAATTTTATTTTATATTATGGAATATTATGATAATTATTTATTTTAGTAACGTCGATGGTATTTATATCTATTTAAGTGCGTGTTTTTATATTTACATTTTTTATAAAAGTCAGAACACTTTTATTTTGTTAAATGGGGCGTTACAACAGGAGTATCAGAGCAAGTCTATGATTCTGTAGAGACTTGTAAAAAAATGTATTTTTCTCAGACAAAATAAATTAGAGTCATCCATCACCGTCATATCTCTGTCGGCTTCTTCAAGGTACGTGACAAATTTATTATATCATTTTATTTTATGTGTGTCATGTATTTTTTTATATTCCAGATGTAATACATGTTTCCATATGTAAATTGTACAATTTTATGCCATTTATTATATATTAATATATGTGCCTTGTAAAAAAAATTATTTAACTAATATGACTACAAATATAGATGTCGCCACCGAGACTCACTACTAGAAAGAGGGTTCGCAATTGGAGTATTAACAATATCTCGTACGAACTAAATAAATGCCTTAACTACAAAATTGAAGATGACGATAACATAGGAACTTACGTGGTAAATATGCATCAGGGATGGTATAATGTGCATTATCTGAGTGGTGCTCCCAATCAGTATGGTGCTACATGCAGGGTGGTTGATTCACTGCCACCCAAATGGAAGGTTAAGGCTGAAAGTTGTGTTGGATGCTGGTGGAGTATGACTAACAAGACAACAAACCCAAGATTGACTATGGAGCATTCACTTCTATGTTGATTGCAAAATGGATTGACCATATAATTGAGGCTATGGAAGAAGATGAAGAGAAAGATCTGAAAGATGATGGAAATGAGGGAGAGGGCTAGAACTTTTGAGCTGTTTAATCAAATTCTGGTTTATTTTCCTACTATCCAAATAAATTCTTGTTAAAGGGTTGCAATAATATTATGAATAAAAATTTAATATTCTGTTATTATTATTTGTCTACGATTACTTTTCTTATTCTTACGTTTGCAGTGAGACTCAATATTCGATTATTACATTAGTTAAGCGTTATGTATACTTGTAGGATTATGGCTCCCCGTAATTGAACAGAAAATCATGCAATGAGAGTAACTCCTCTATCAATGGCAATCAATCCAACAATGAAAATCAAGTCCATGTTGGAAACCAGGTCAACACTCATGTCGGTGATGTACTTGTTGAATTCCTCAGGCAAAAAACAACAACAATAATAACAACACGAGGACAAATGGAATAGTTTTGCCATTATCGTCCACCTATGTTCAACGGACCGATGGTCCAGTTGTTGAGGAGAATGGGCTTCGATCTTTAAAAGAATTTTTCGACTCATTGGATGCACTGACGAGCAAAGAGCCACACGTGCCACCTTTCAAACTAATTGAGGATGTTGATCATTGGTGGGAAGGATATTGGAGAACTAGAACCAAAGAGGAATGAGATGCATTGACTTGGAATGGGTTCAAGGAGGTTGTCATGGGAAAGTTTTTCCCACGATCGTATCGTGATCGGAAAGAGACAGAATTTCTGAACTTCAAACAAAGAAACAAGACTGATTGTGTATGAAAGAATATTCAACCAATTGAGTCAATTTGCACCGCATTTGGTTGATATTGATAGAAGGAAGACATTGTGGTTTAGGAGGGGATTACGATCGCAATTGTTCAGTATATTGTCTGCTCAGGGAGATTTAGAATACTTTGAGATGGTGAAAAGATCACAAGAAATAGAGGCAAGCCTAGTTGATGATGACGACGGTCAGAAACTGGTCATGGTATCTGAAAAGTGGAAGTGGGATGGGACAAAACAAAATAAGAACGGAAATCAGAACAAGAAGGCAAAGACTAATGGGAACGTCCACCCAAATACTCAAAACAATAAGCCGCTATTTCCTAATTACAAGAAAAAACATTATGGTGAATGTCTGGCTGGGCAAGGAAAATGGTTCAAATGTAAGAAGCCAGGACATGTGACCGCTAATTGTCCTCTTCTAAAAGATGATGGGAATAAAATTGGTCAGACTGGTAGAGGGAGAGCTCGTATGTATGCTTTGATTCAAGAGGAGCAGATCAAAACCCTGGTGTGATGATAGGTACGTTAACAGTATCAGGAATACCTGATTTAGCACTATTTGACACTGGTGCGTCACACTCATTTATATCTACCGAATGTCATGCCATAATTAGATATAAGAATGCTAAAGTAGATGAATCTCTTGAAGTTAGTATGCCTTCTGGGAATTCAATAACTACTGATTCCGTGAATAAAGGTGTAAATTTGGATATATGGGTAAAGCATTTGAAAACTGGTCTATATATAATTGGGATGAAGGATTTTTTGATTTAATTTTAGGCATAGATTGGCTTAGCAAGTACAACGTTGAAGTGTTAGGGGAAGGAAATAACACTTAGGTTGCCTCGTAATGATGAAATAAAATTTTATGGTGCTTAGTCTAAGTATATACCTAAAGTTATAACGGCAATGAAAGCATTGAAAATGCTGAGAAAAAAAAATTACCAAGGTTATCTGGTAAACTTGATTGGTACCTCGATGACGGAGATGTCTCTATTGTCTGTGAATTTTGGATGTATTTATGGAGGAATTGCCAGAATTCCACCGGAGATAGACAAGTTGAGTTTTCAATTGATTTGGTACCGGAGCAACCTAGAATCTAAGGCATCATACATGATGGCACCAAAAGAATTGCAATAACTAAAGATGTAAATACAAGAACTCCGAGATGTAGGCTTTATTCGACCTAGTGCTTCTCCGTGGGGAGCACCAGTTCATTTTGTCAAAAATAAAGATAGGTCACTTAGGATGTGTATCAATTATATAGAACTTAATCGACTCAACGTGAAGAATAAGTACCCGCTACCAAGAATTGAGGACTTATTTCATCAATTGAGAGGTGCCAATACCTTTTCTAAGATTGACTTGAGATTCGAATATCACCAATAAAGAATTAAGGAAAATGGTACTTCAAGATAGCCTTGAAACTCATTATGGGAATTATGAATTTGTTGTGATGCCTTTTGGATCGAGTATGTACCAACAAATGTTCGTGGACTTGATGAATCAAGTGTTCCATCCATTTTGGACCAATTTGTCATGTCTTTTATAGATGACGTCTTCGGTGTATTCTAAGAATAAAGAACAACATAAAGAACATTGGAAAATAGTTTTGGAGACACCTTCATGAGAAAAGTTGTATGCAAAGTTTAAGAATTGCGAATTTCAGATTGATGAGTTGTATTTCTTGGGCATATGATTACTACTCAAGGAATTGAAGTAGATCCAATTAAAATTGAAGCAATCAATGGATGGAGGGCTCCTAAGAATGCGAGTGAAGTTCAAGTTTTCTGGGATTAGCAGGGTATTATTGAAGATTCATCAAGGATTTTCAAAAATAGCTAGACCCATAACCCGACCGACTAGAAAAAGGAAATTTTTTTGATAGAGAAATGCGAGGAAAGTTTTCAAGAATTGAAACCGAGACCCGACCTCGCCTGTTGACTATTCCCGATCCTTGTAAGGAATTTTTCATTTATAGTGATGCGTCTAAATAAGTATTATGATGTGTGTTGATGCAAAGATAGCAAAGTGGTTGCCCTACGCCTCAAGGCAACTAGAGCCACATGAATTAAGCTACCCTACACATGATTTGGAGCTAGTGTTGTGGTTCACGCCTTAAAGATTTGGAGGCATTATTTGTACGGAGGAAGGTGTGAGATCTTCATCGACCACAACAACAAAAAGTATATGTTTACTCGAAAATAATTGAACATGAGGCAAAGGAGGTGGCTAGAATTGATTAAAGATTACGATTGTACCATCAATTACCACCCTGGGAAAGCTAGTGTGGTTGTTGATACTCTAAGTCATAAAACTAAATGAGAAATGTCGAGTTTGATAAATGAACAAGAAAATTTGGGGAACGAGGTTGCCAAAATGAAGATTGAGGTAGTAGTACCGCCAAGAAATACGAAGGCGATACTAATATCTTTAGTGGTCCAACCTATTTTAAAGGAGGAAATTAAAGCTCAACTCCTGGATATGTTTGAACAAGATGAAGGAACAAGCCCAAAAAGGGAGTGTTAAGGGTTTTTTAACAGATGAAGTTGTTTTAACTTATGAAAGGAGATTTTGTGTTCCTAAAGAAGATGAACTTAGAAAACAAAATCTTGAAGAAGCTCATCAGATGTCATACAATACTCATCCTGGAGGTATAAAGATGTACCGATTTAAAAAAAAAAAATTAGTGGCAAGTATGAAGAGAGATATTGAAAATTTTGTAGAGAAATGTTTGACTTGTTAACAAGTGAAGGCCGTATATCAAAGATTGTCCGATTTGCTAAAAACACTTGAAATCCTGAATGAAAATGAGAACATATAACAATGGATTTTGTGGTAGACTTCCGAGATTAATTAAAGTATACGGCCTTCCTGAAAAAATGCATTTAGTGTTTGCAAATGCCCGCTTCTCGCTTCTAATTTATTTGATTTAATCAATCTAAAGCGGAGAGGTATGCTTGATATCGGATTCTAATTCCGGTTTGACTTTTACAACTTATTTACCAAACATTCTCAATTAATTAATTCAATTTTTAAATTCTATTTGCAAACACTACCAAACTCAACTACTTTTAGCTTACTGTGCGGTAAATCACTTCTTCTAAAAGCAAAAGTTTTTGCAAATTGCAAACACTTCCATAATATAATTCTCATAAATTTATTTTTTTAATAAGTTGGGAGTACTAGTTGAGGGAGGATAAATTTTGTAGAGAAATGTATGAAGAGAGATATTGAAAATTTTGTAGAGAAATGTTTGACTTGTTAACAAGTGAAGGCCGTATATCAAAGATTGTCCGATTTGCTAAAAACACTTGAAATCCCAGAATGAAAATGAGAACATATAACAATGGATTTTGTGGTAGGACTTCCGAGATTAATTAAAGTAAATAAGGTTGTTTGGGTCATAATAGATCGGTTGACTAAGTCGGCTCCTTTTTTTCCTATCAAAATGACATACAGTATGGAACAATATGCTCAGGTCTACATTAGGGAGATAGTGAAATTACATGGAGTGTCAGTGTCTATTATATCAGACAGAGACACAAGATTTACTTCGAAATTCTGGAGAAGTCTGCAAAGTGCAATGGGCACAAGATTGAAATTTAGTACGGCTTATCATCTACATACAGACGGACAATCTGAAAGGACGATACATATATTAGAAGATATGTTGAGAGCTTGTGTGCTTGATTAGGGAAGTAACTGGGAGACTTTACTACCTTTAGTTGAGTTTGCTTATAACAATAGTTATCAAGTGACGAGTGGGATGGCTCCTTATGTAGCATTGTATAGACAAAAATGTAGATCGTCGTTGTATTAGAACGAGGTTGGTTGAAAGAAAGTTTTAGGGCCAGAATTGATTTAGGAAATTGTAGAAAAGATAGCCAAGATACAAGATCGAATCAGAATGGCTCAAGATAGACAAAAGTCATATGCTGACAGAAGGAGAAAACATATACAATTCAAAGGAGAAAAAGTATTTTTGCAAGTGGTCTTATAAAGGGTGTTATTCGTTTTGGTGAAAAAGAAAAATTGAAGCCAAGATATATTGGACCGTTCGAAATTTTTACTCGTATTGGAGAATTCGCTTATCAATTTGCATTACCACCTAAGTTTGTCAAGTGTGCATAATATTTTTCATATTTCAATATTGAGAAAATATGTTCACGATCCAAGTCACATCGTGATGATATTTAGAAATTAACAAGGACTTGACATACGAGGAAGGACTGTCGATTTTAGATCACAAGATCTACAAACTAAGAAATAAGGATGCCGTTAAGCGCGTTCAACGGAGAAGCCATGGTATAAATGAATCCACCAGGAGCACGAAGAAGAAATACGTGTCAAGAACCCCAAATTTTATTATCCAAGGTAAAACAAATTTTAAGGACGAAATTAATTTTAAGGGTGTAGGATGTAATATCCATAAAAATTAGGGATAGAATTATAATTAGGGTTCACAATTTGGGGTAAAATTATAATTAGAGTTTCTAACCCTCAAATCTTATCTAATCGATTTTAATTTAAAAAATCAGAATATATATTTACAATAATTAGTCTTCTTAAATATAACATTATCGGTTTTGGAAAATGGAAAGCCTAAAAGTCTTAGGTTTAACGAAAAGAAGATGAAAAAATCATAATTTCATCCTAACGTAAAGAGGATTTAATCCGACATGTCCAATTTCTCTATAAAATCCCCTTTCTTTACATTTTTCTTCTCATATCTTCACCGCCTGCAAAACTAAAGGTGAGATTTTGCATTGTTCTTCCACTTTAAAATATTCCCCTACCCATATTCCTACTTTCCAAAGAAGAAACCTCAATATATATATATGTATATATATAAAATAAAATAAAAAGAGAGATAAGAGTAGAATGGTTGTGCGTGACTGAAAGGAGTGCAAGAGGGGAGATTTTGTGAGTTGTTGGAGTAT